>JARYGA010055536.1:637500-730000 GCA_030545235.1 Helianthus tuberosus | reverse complement strand
ATAACCATTTGCTACCAATGGAAAATTACTTCTCATCTTGAATTGAGGTGAGTGGATTTACACCAACAGAAACCATAAATTTCATACACAATAAAAGGGATATCATCGATTTTTAGATAGGAAATGAAGTTCGTTTTTCCGGTTTATCCTATTTGATCATTGATATTCGAACATTGTTCTTTTCCTTTGTTCTAGTTCATGATCTGAACGTCGCACATACACCCTAGTACATGTTCCTCGACGCTGAGGGCATCCCCGAAGCGCGGGGGATTTTGTGACATTTCTAATTGGCTGTCTTGTATTTCTAATAAGTTGTTTAATCATTGGCATGTTGAATCAGATACATAATGGGCTGGTTTAGATCGATCCTAACCGGATGATTATGAATTACTTTTATTCAATAGAATATAGAATAATAAAAAAAGTCATAGAATATTAATATTAAACTCGGCAGGGTGAATTTTAGAATTGATGTGAAATCTAGGCTATTGTCATTCAACCTCTACAAGATCAACAATTCCATAAGCTTGGGCCTCTGTTGCTGACATAAAAACATCTCTTTCCATGTCTTCGGATACAACCCATACGGGTTTGCCCGTTCTTTGTACATAAACCCTTGTCAGGGTTTCACGTAGTTTCAGCTGTTCTCCCACTTCCAAGATGAATTCTCCCGTTGCTACTTCAGAAAAAGAACCAGCAGGTTGATGGATCACTACCCTGATAATATAAGATAATAAAAGGATTCTCTATTTTTCATGATATGAGGGGAAGATACAAAGAAAGATAAAAGAATAACAAGAAAAAAAGATAGAATCGAACAACCGTACGGGCATTATGCATTGCATACAGCTCTACAATAAAATTGACCCTTACCTTCCATAAAATAAAGAAAAAAATAGGATCGATCAGACCCCGATCCGTAAATGATCAACTTACCACCCTTCCTTTCAGAAGAATTCAAAAATACTATGATGGCTCCGTTGCTTTATATATTGATTATATTTTTTTGTCTGTTATTTTTCTGTCATTCAGCAATCCCAAAGTGGCTTTTTTATTTGATCAAATAAACTAAGGAAAAAAGAATTTTTTTTCGCCCTATAAATATTGTTAAGAGACCTCTGGTGTGAAAAAAGTTTGTGACGCTGAACTGGACTTCCAAGAATAAAATAGATATTACTCTCTCGATACATAATCTAATGTTTTGAAAACAAAATTTCTTATATCAAATTCAAAGTGCCATGCTATTATTACTTAATATTCATATTTCATATGGCGAAGGCATAGTCTTCTTTTTTCTCTCAAATAAAAGCCCCATTGGCGCCAAGCGTGAGGGAATGCTAGACGTTTGGTAATTTCTCCTCCGACCAGGATAAAAGATCCCATTGAAGCGGCTGATCCCATGCATATTGTATGTACATCTGGTTGCACAAATTGCATAGTATCATAAAGAGCCACTCCCGGTATTACCCATCCGCCAGGAGAGTTTATAAACAAATGCAGATTTTGGGTATCATCCTCGATACTGAGATATATCATAAGACCAATCAGTTGATTTGAGATCTCACTATCAACCTCTTGCCCTAAAAAAAGTAATCTTTCTCAATAAAGTCGGTTGATTAAGGTCAAATTGTATCCCTTCGGAACCGTACAGGCGCCTTTTGACGCATACGGTTCAAAAAAAAAGAATCAATGTGTAGATTCCAATACTTTTTTTTTCATAGCAAGTTCCTTCTAACTTATAATAATAGGATTTTCTTTGATTTTTCACTAAATACGAGTTTGTCTTCCTTTCCTTTTTGTCTTCCTTTCCTTATAACGTATAATATCAAAAAAAAAAAAAAAAAAAAAAAAAGAATTCATTAAACTTATCCAATTTACTTCTCATTGATGGATTGTTTCATCGAGGTCCAATCCATATCACGATGTCTTTTTCTTGTTCTTAAATGGGCCTCTTTAATCTTTTTAGGTTTATGCTCTACTCCGGGTAAAGATCCGCCCGATTTTGATTTGCACATATAGTACAAATGCTCCCATTACCACTTCTTTTTGTTATCCCTTCAGAGTTTGAAAAAACTTCTACTTACAAAAAAAGATTTCTTTAAAAATAGGAATCCTTTATGATATAAAATAGATATATTACCACTTGGTTTTTTTTAACGGAGTCTGGATACTTCAATGTAGCAGTCCAACTAAGCCAACCATAAATTCTTCTAATTGATAATAGTAATTCGAATCCCCCCCCCCCCCCCAAAAAAAAATGGATCTAATTGCACTTCACGCTCCAAATTTTTTATGATTCAATTAATCTTTCATGGGCGAAACAGAGGATATCTCGATTGGGGAGAAAACGGGGAAATCCCATATGACCCAATATATCTGACAAGTCGCACTATATGTCAACCCAAGATGCATCTTCCTCTCCAGGACTTCGAAAATGTACTTTTGGAACACCAATAGGCATTAAATGAAATAAAAAAGAACTAAGTACTATATTTTACTTTGATGTGGAAACGTAACAAAGCCTTTATTTTTATTTATAATATTGTACTTAATCTTTATAATATTGTACTTTATCCTAATCAGATTTTATTCATAAATTCTGAAAATTTGATAAAGAAAATAAGAAAAAATAAGGGAAAATGATTACGACTAGTATCCTCTAATGATGAACAAGTATGGGCACATTCGCTCATAGAAAATCGCATTAACTTCCCCATTGCGTATTGGTACTTATCGAGTATAGAATAAATCTGCTTCTCTTTGTTCCTACGAACAAAATTGTTCCATTATTACCAACAGAATAGAACAAATATGAACCCTTACGTTGAAATAATCCACTAAATAGGGGGGGGGGGGTCCATAACATAGTCATAGTATAGTCTTTTACAATGCAATAAAGTTACGTAGTGTCTTTTTTCTTTCATAAAGGGGTATTTCCATGGGTTTTCCTTGGTATCGTGTTCATACCGTTGTATTGAATGATCCCGGACGGTTGCTTTCTATTCATATAATGCATACAGCTTTGGTTGCTGGTTGGGCCGGTTCGATGGCCCTATATGAATTAGCAGTTTTTGATCCTTCTGACCTTGTTCTTGATCCAATGTGGAGACAGGGTATGTTCTTTATACCCTTCATGACTCGTTTAGGAATAACAAATTCCTGGGGCGGTTGGAGTATCACGGGGGGTACTATAACGAATCCGGGTATTTGGAGTTACGAAGGTGGGGCTGGAGCGCATATTGTGTTTTCTGGGTTGTGCTTTTTGGCAGCTATCTGGCATTGGGTATATTGGGATCTAGAAATATTTTGTGATGAACGTACAGGAAAACCCTCTTTGGATTTGCCCAAGATCTTTGGAATACATTTATTTCTTGCAGGTCTGGCTTGCTTTGGTTTTGGTGCATTTCATGTAACAGGCTTGTATAGTCCTAGCATATGGGTGTCCGATCCTTATGGGCTAACAGGGAAAGTACAATCTGTAAATCCATCATGGGGTGTAGAGGGTTTTGATCCTTTTGTTCCGGGAGGAATAACCTCTCATCATATTATGGCAGGGACTTTGGGCATATTAGCAGGTCTATTCCATCTTAGCGTCCGCCCGCCCCAACGTCTATACAAAGGATTGCGTATGGACAATATTGAAACCATCCTTTCCAGTAGTATCGCTGCTGTCTTTTTTGCAGCTTTTGTTGTTGCTGGAACTATGTGGTATGGTTCAGCAACTACCCCCATCAAATTATTTGGGCCTACTCGTTATCAATGGGATCAGGGATACTTCCAACAAGAAATATATAGAAGAGTTAGTGCTGGGTTAGCCAAAAATCAAAGTTTATCAGAAGTTTGGTCTAAAATTCCTGAAAAATTAGCCTTTTATGATTACATCAGAAATAATCCGGCAAAAGGGGGATTATTCTGGGCGGGCTCAATGGATAACGGGGATGGAATAGCGGTTCGATGGTTAGGACATCCTATCTTTAGAGATAAAGAAGGCCGTGAACTTTTTGTACGTCGTATGCCTACCTTTTTTGAAACATTTCCGGTCGCTTTGGTAGACGGAGACGGAATTGTTAGAGCCGATGTTCCTTTTCGAAGGGTGGAATCTAAGTATAGTGTCGAACAAGTAGGTGTAACTGTTGAGTTCTATGGTGGTGAACTCAATGGAGTCAGTTATAGTGATCCTGTTACTGTCAAAAAATATGCTAGACGCGCTCAATTGGGGGAAATTTTTGAATTACATCGTGCTACTTTGAAATCTGATGGTGTTTTTCATAGCAGTTCAAGGGGTTGGTTTACTTTTGGACATGCTTCATTTGCTTTGCTCTTCTTCTTCGGACACATTTGGCATGGTTCTCGAACCTTGTTTAGAGATGTTTTTGCTGGTATTGACCCAGATTTAGATGCTCAAGTAGAATTTGGAGCATTCCAAAAACTTGGAGATCCAACTACAAGAAGACAAGCAATCTGATACAACATTTATTTGGTCTCTTTCAAATCTATTTTATTTTTATGATTTGATTTTGATATAGGGTACCAGAGAAATCTTGATTTGAATCGTCATTTTTTTTGTTACTCTTGCTCTTTTTTTATCCAGGATATGATCCCCCCGAAAATAAACAGGTATGGAAGCTATAATTGTAAACCACGATCGAATCTATGGAAGCATTGGTTTATACATTCCTATTAGTCTCGACTCTAGGGATAATTTTTTTCGCTATCTTTTTTAGAGAACCGCCGACAATTTCAACTAAAAAATAACAAAAATGAAATGATTTTTCATTATCGTAATTGAAGTAATGAGCCTCCCAATATTGGGAGGCTCATTACTTCAATTAGTCCTCGTGTTCCTCGAATGGATCTCTTAGTTGTTGAGAAGGTTGCCCAAAAGCGGTATACAAGGCGTACCCAGTAAAACTTACAAGTAAACCAGATATAAAGATGGCAACTAGGGTTGCTGTTTCCATTATTATATAATTTCAAGACCACAAGGGATCTATGATAAGATCGTTTATTTACAATGGGATGGTATACAAAGTCAACAGATTTCAATGAATACAATAGGATTTATGGCTACACAAACTGTCGAGAACGGTTCTAAATCTGGTCCAAGACGAACTACTGTAGGGAATTTATGAAAACCCTTGAATTCTGAATATGGTAAAGTAGCTCCGGGGTGGGGAACGACCCCTTTGATGGGCGTCACAATGGCTCTATTTGCGGTATTTATATCTATTATTTTAGAGATTTATAATTCTTATGTTTTATTGGATGGAATTTCAATGAATTAGATCTATAAGAATCCCCAAGTCCTAGCTTTTCAATAAAAAATGAATCCTTTAGAGCTCGGATTTCTAGCTCATTCTATTTTGGTAGTTCGACCGTGGAATTTCTATGTTTCTGTATTTTTGGAATATGAGTGTGTGACTTGTTATAATTGATCCTATTAATAGTACATAGAATGGGTCTGTCATCTTGATAGAGATGGTTCTCCTTCGTTGGATATTTTTTTTAGCATCTGGAACACGGAATATATGAAATAGATTAAGAAATATTTGAACTATGATTCATACTTAATATTCAAACCTCGCGACCAGACTTCAAAAAATTTTCCAAGAATTAGAATTTAGAAATAGAATTTGAAATTGTTTCTTCTTTCAAATGCCTGTTTATGCTTATTTTGACTCAAATACAAATCTTTCTTCGGATTTTTGGTAATTGTCTATTCGTGGAATAAGTGATGATCCGATGGTTCTTACTCAGGGAATCTTTGGGCTTAACTTAGTATTTTTATTGAATCATCGTGGTTCTAGTATGAATCTGGGGTTTGAATCGATTCATAGGGTCTTCACAAGAGAATTCGTATCAATAATAAATAAAATAAAATAATAAACATTATAGACAAAAACAAATAAAAGAAAAAGAAAGACTATAGGGAAGAGAGAATTCAAGAGGCCCGTAAGGATCAAGATAAAGAT
Organism: Helianthus tuberosus; assembly: GCA_030545235.1. Taxonomy (NCBI): domain Eukaryota; kingdom Viridiplantae; phylum Streptophyta; class Magnoliopsida; order Asterales; family Asteraceae; genus Helianthus; species Helianthus tuberosus. Next base: position 724,028 of record JARYGA010055536.1, on the reverse strand, counting down.
GACTGAGCCAACTTGATATTTTGGTATTATCGCCACAAAGAATAACTTTTGGATTTTTTTATAGGATTATTGGATTTTATCACCCTTAACTATTGGTCATTGGCCGCTGCCACCCCCAACTATCACTTTGACTCCCGTCACCCCCAACTTAACACTTAGTATGTTCTGTCACCAGATCACTAACTTTTGATCCTGTTATTATACTTTTGGGGGTGTTCTAAGATCCCTAAAACCCTCCCAAGATCCCTATGACACCCCAAAAAGTGTAGTAACATGTTCAAAAATTAGGGATCGGTTAACGACGTGGTGACAGAACACACTAAGTGTTAAGTTGGGGGTGGCGGACGACAAAGTGATAGTTGGGGGTGGCAGCGGCCAATAGACAATAGTTGAGGGTGATAAAATCTAATAACCCTTTTTTATATTCGTATCTTCATAACAGATTGAATCGGAAAGTAAGAAGTTTCAAACTTTCTATTAAATATCCGTTCCAACCAGTATTTGGGTGTTTTTGCTTGAGCTGTACGAGATGAAAGTCTCATATACAGTTCTCGGAGGGGGATCGCACCTATCTCAATAAAGTATATGATTGGTTTGAAGAGCGTCTTGAGATTCAGGCGATTACGGATGATATAACTAGTAAATATGTTCCTCCTCATGTAAACATATTTTATTGTCTAGGGGGAATTACGCTTACTTGTTTTTTAGTACAAATGGCTACAGGATTTGCTATGACCTTTTACTATCGTCCGACCGTTACTGATGCTTTTGCTTCTGTTCAATACATAATGACTGAAGCTAATTTTGGTTGGTTAATCCGATCAGTTCATCGATGGTCGGCAAGTATGATGGTCCTAATGATGATCCTACATGTATTTCGTGTATATCTCACCGGTGGATTTAAAAAACCGCGTGAATTAACTTGGGTTACAGGTGTGGTTCTGGCTGTATTGACTGCATCATTTGGTGTAAATGGTTATTCTTTACCCTGGGACCAAATTGGTTATTAGGCAGTGAAAATTGTAACAGGTGTACCTTACGCTATTCCTGTAATAGGATCACCTTTGGTAGAATTATTGCGCGGAAGTGCTAGTGTGGGACAATCCACTTTGACTCTTTGTATTGCTGCTTCTTACTGCCGTATTTATGTTAATGCACTTCCCAATGATACGTAAACAAGGGATTTCTGGTCCTTTATAGATATAGAGAAGATATAGCATAGATATTTTGAATTCATCATTTATCACTTGGGGTAGGAACTATAGTATTTTATTGCTACAAGTATGGATTATTGAAAATAATAAGACATGTATTTGGATATTTCCCTTGAACTCTGCAATATTTTTGATTTGGCATCAATAGATGAAGGGAATTTTCCGAAGAGAAAATGGATTATGGGAGTGTGTGACTTGAACTATTGATTGGTCTGTGCAGATCTGTGCCTTTATTTATATTTATCTGCCACATTTGAATTCACAACCAAATGTGTCTTTGTTCCAACCGTCACGTAAGCCCATACGGAGGATAGGTTGGTTCGCTTAAAGAGAATTTTTTCTATGATCAGATACGAATCATGTCATACATGAGGAGGCTCCGTAAGATCTAGTTCACTTAACTTCAGATTATTTAATAGTATAGTATAAAATGCATTCATTTCCTCTGCATTGATGTAATTTATGATACTATCAGAGTGAAAAAGGGGTCTAAAGAAGAACAGAGACTGGGCTGTATTAGTAACAAGTAAATCCTTTGTGTGTTTATAAAAGGTCTCTAAAAATTTTGGGGATCAACACCAATCCTAAGGTCTGAGACGACCCAAAAGCAATTGATCAGATCATGATCTCTTTTATAAGCCTACTTGGGTATTGAGTATTTATTTGTAAGAACTGAATTTTTTGCACTCGAGAGTTTCAACTCCAGAAAAAGAATCCAGCCAAATTTTGATTTCTTACATAAAAGCATCCATATATCGTATATGCGGGTGTCTAGATAACATATATTTTATATGGATTCAGTTAGTTCTTTTTATTCTTGCTCGAGCCGGATGATGAAAAATTATCATGTCCGGTTCCTCCGGGGGATGGATCTATAAGAATTCACCTATCCCAATAACAAAAAAAACCTGACTTGAATGATCCTGTATTAAGAGCTAAATTGGCTAAAGGTATGGGTCATAATTATTACGGGGAGCCCGCATGGCCCAACGATCTTTTATATATTTTTCCGGTAGTAGTTCTAGGCATGATTGCATGTAACGTAGGCTTAGCGGTTCTAGAACCATCAATGATTGGTGAACCGGCAGATCCGTTTGCAACTCCTTTGGAAATATTACCCGAATGGTATTTCTTTCCCGTATTTCAAATACTTCGTACAGTACCCAATAAATTATTGGGTGTTCTGTTAATGGTATTAGTACCCGCGGGGTTATTAACAGTACCCTTTTTAGAGAATGTTAATAAATTCCAAAATCCATTTCGTCTTCCAGTAGCGACAACCGTATTTTTGATTGGTACCGCAGTGGCCCTTTGGTTGGGTATTGGTGCAACATTACCTATTGATAAATCCCTAACTTTAGGTCCTTTTTAAATTGATTCAATTGTGAAGTAAAATATCACAACGTATGTATCTAGGGAACAGTCGCTTCAAAGTGAATTCTCCCTAGATACATCTATTCAATTAAATTATGAATCTATGCTGATTCCGAATATATGAATTGTCCTAAAGATTCAAAACCGATTTTCGGCCCTTTTCTAAAAAAAAGAGAAAAAATCCATTGGATTTAAAACTTATTTTTCGGTAAATCAATTACGAAATTTTTTTCTAGAATCCCTAAAATTTGTTTGACGCCTTCTATGCGAAAATGTTCTATTTTCATAAGATCTTCTTGACTGTTATTCAAAAGGTCCAATAATGTATATATGTTGGACCTTTGAGGCAATTATAGATTCTGGGAGGCAATTCTGATTGGTCAATAAAAATCGATTTCAACGCCATTTTTATTTTATTTTTTGTTAGTTTAGTCAATTTATCTTAAAAGGTAAAAGGGGGTAAAGGAACTATGTGTTTATTGTCCTCAAACTTAAATTTTCTTCTTTGGTATGTAAAAAGGGAATCAATAAATCAATCAAATTCCGGGAGGCTTCGTGAAGTGCTTCTTTAGGAGTTAAACTTCCATTTGTCCATACTTCGAGAAATAGTATCTCATTGTTACCATTTTCATAAGAATGAATACTATGATTCGCATTTCGAACAGGCATGAATACAGGATCTATAGAATAACTTCCATCTTGAAAGGTATTTGGCGCTTTTATAAGATATCCACGATTCTTCTCTATTTGTAATCCAATAACCAACTCAATGGGTTCCGTCAAGCTAGCTATATGCTGTGTATTATCGACGATTTCTACATAAGGCGGTAAGATGATATCTTGAGCAGTTACATATCCAGGGCCCCTGACACAAATAGACGCCACACAAGTTCCATAAAGATTACTTCTCAATACGATTTCTTTCAAATTCATTAAAATTTCATGTACTGATTCTTGAATACCCATTATGGTAGCATATTCGTGTGAGATTTTCTCAGATTTTGCGCGTGTGATACATGTTCCTTCGATTTCTCCAAGCTAAGCTCTTCGCATCGCAATGCCTATTGTGTCTGCTTGACCTTTCATAAGCGGAGACAGAATAAAGCGCCCATACAAAAGACGCTTACTGTCTGCTGCTGATTCAACACACTTCCACTGTAGTGTCCGAGTAGATACTGTTATTTTCTCTCGAACCATAATAATATTATTTGATCTGATCATTGAATCATTTATTTCTCTTGTTTCTCTTGCTGTCTTGTTTCTCTTGCTATTGAAATGTCTTCAATTTTGATTTCTACACACGTCTTTTTTTCGGGGGTCTACAGCCATTATGTGGCATAGGGGTTACATCCCGTACGAAAGTTAATAGTATACCACTTCTGCGAATAGCTCATAATGCTGCGTCTCTTCCAAGACCGGGACCTTTAATCATGACTTCTGCTCGTTGCATACCTTGATCTACTACTGCACGAATAGCATTTGCCGCTGCGGTTTGAGCAGCAAACGGCGTCCCTCTTCTTGTACCTTGGAAGCCACAAGTACCGGCAGAGGACCAAGAAACCACTCGCCCTCGTACATCTGTAACAGTCACAGTGGTATTATTGAAACTTGCTTGAATATGAATAACCCCCTTTGGTATTTTACGTATACTCTTACGTGAACTAATACGTCCACGTGAACCCTTTTTCGGTATAGCTTTTGCCATATTTTATCATCTCATAAATTTGAGTCAGAGATATATGGATATATCCATTTCATGTCAAAAAAGATCCCCCTTCTTATTTGTAGATTGGGTCTTTAATGAGTCTTATTATCCTTGTCTTTGTTTATGTCTTGGGTTGGAGCAAATTACTATAATTCGACCCCAACGACGGATTAGTCGACATTTTTCACAAATTTTACGAACAGAAGCTCTTATTTTCATATTTGCCACTCCTTACTTTAATTTTGAATCCTTTTCTTGGAAGAAAATAAGTTTATTGTAATTTTCAATTTTGAATCGTATTCCTGCGAAAGAAAAAGAAATAGTGAAGTTGAAAAAAACCTAATCTTTCGAATCTTTGTTGCGGAGTCGATAAATTATACGACCTCTGGTTGAATCATAACGACTTACTTCAATATATGGTTTTATCAAAAATAGTGCGATGAATAATCAAAAGTGCACGCTGCACATGATAAGTCTTGTGGTAGCAAAACTTTTAATTCATTTAAAGTAATTAATCATTTTGACTAACTGTTTTTACGCAAATTATAAGTAGAAAAGCAGTAGGAACTAAAATGAACAGTGTAGTAGCAATAATTGCAAGAATATTTACTTCCATAATCTCATCGTTTTTTTTATTTCACAATAACTCGGGATTTAATCCCATACAGATTGTTATGGGTGAAAATATGAGCTCATATCCTGGATAATATCTTAAATTATATCTTGCTTGTATGATATATGTTCGTCTCCGGGATGCTGATTCAGGATATTGGTAACATCCTGAATGGTATCCTGAGGATTACTAATGGATTATGTGCAGGAATACGAGTCCAAGCTTGTAACGTTCGTGAGGACCCTTTCCCCAGAAGACTCGGTCTAAATCGTTCAAAGGAAGACGTTGAAGCCGCTTTACTCAGTCCATGACGTTAACTATGGAATATTCGGAAGCATCCCCCATTTATAAGAATTTTCGTTTGTATTTCATAGCTATAAATAATTGGATAAATCAGATCGAATAGGACACAACAACACTCACTGCTCTCTAACACTTTACACTCTCGCAACTTTCACTTTCATAAAAAGCATTGTAACACTTAGCGATCTGATCAATATCCTGCACTGTATCCTGACGTTTAAAGCAATAAGAAGAACAAGGCAGCTGTGATTGTCAGCTCCCGAGGTTTTGTGCTAGCGATCTAGATTGATCAAGGGCTTTCCTCGTATATCTCGTGTCACCCCCTTTACTTTTTGCTCATAGTTTGATCGTAGATACAACTCAATATCCTGAGCCGTATCCTGAAAACTGTTTTTGCAAACAACTTAATCAGCATATTTTCAATACACTTTCTTAGCACACTACCTCACTTAACTAATTTGATCACTTAATTGCTTTGGTAATTTTTGACCAAAACAATTTGGCGCCCACCGTGGGGCAAGTGGTGCTATCTTTACTAAAAATCTTTATGAAATCGTTACTTGGTTTTTTATTCTCAAAACTTTTTGCCACATTATTTACAATGGCCTCAGGATCAAACATGAGCTCCTCCACCGTGTCCGCTACAACCTCTGCTGCTACTGGTTCGGTGCTTCCACCACCTCCTCCAAGGATGCAAGCTTCTTCACAACCTCAGGATATTATCCCTACTCGGAACACTCAGGGATCTGGTCCTGTTCTGGCTTCTAATGATGAAATTCTAACCTTGTTTGGTAGTGTACAGGAACAGATTAGGCAACAGCAAGAAACCAACCAAATGCTAATGAGAGAAATACAACTCTTGAAATCTAGCTCAAGCAGGCCCGCTGAGGATAATGTCACTCATTTACTGCCCAGAGCTTTGAACTTCAGTTCGGCCGTATATACTGAGGATAACAGGGGAAATATTGTGCCTAGCCATTCTCAGAAAAATACTCCTGAAATACCCTCCTCGGTCAGGATGTCAACTATGAGGAGCTCAGGATATGCTTCAGGATATGGCCAGAATCCTCAGACTGGTAACGTGTCAAATAATAATAATATTCTTACTACTAACAATAGTGGATCTTTGCAGGATGCAGGTATGACGTCAGTATTTTTCTAGGGAGCTTCAGAAATTGAAGGACATGATATCCAGTGTAGCTGGGCTAGTCCAGCCAATTCCGGAAGTGTCCCAAGACAGCCATAGGATATCTCGCTTTGCATATCCTATCTGTGATGCTGAAATCCCAAAAAAAATTCAAACCCCCAACATGAAACTCTATGACGGAACTACGAATCCTGAAGAGCATATTGCCCAGTATAGGGAGAGAATGGAGATCAACCCCATCCCTCCGGAGCTCAAGGAAGCATGTATATGCAAGGGTTTTGGTTCTACATTAACAGGATAGGCCTTAAAATGGCTCTTAAATGTTCATCCTCATTCGATTACATCATTTGCTCACCTAGTGAATTTATTTAATAGTCAATTTTCTTGCATTCGAAGTTTTGAAAAGCTAACAAGTGATCTCTACAGGATAACCCAAGGACCTCAGGAATCCTTAAGAGATTATGTGAACAAGTTTAGCCAGGAATCCTTAGATATTCCACATCTTGATGTTGCAATAGCTGTGCAGGCTTTCAAGATGGGGCTGCAAAAAGATTCTCAATTTTACCAAGATCTTGTAATGAACCCATGCAGGAACTTGGATGGAGCTCGAAACAGGGCCTTAAGATATATTCGACTGGAGGATGATAAAAAGATGCAAGAGAGGATGAATTCATCCACCACTTATGAGTCAACTAATAGGAAGTCAGAATCCTCATTTAAACCATATCGCTCTAAGCCGTATGGCAGAAATGACAACAAGAAAGTGAATGTTGTTGAAGACGAGGATCCCGAGGAGTATCCTGAATTATCTGAATATTGCTTTTCTGTTAACATACCTGAACTGATGTATGCTATGCAGGGTCTAGGAGACAAAGCCAGGTGGCCTCGGAAGAATCAACAAAAAGCTGATTGGAAGGATAAGTCCAAATGGTGTGCCTTCCATGAAGATTTCGGACATGTAACTGAGGATTGCATTGCTCTGAGAAAAGAAATAAGTTATCTTCTAAGCAAGGGATATCTGAAGGATCTCCTAGGAAGAAAGAAGAATAAGGGTCAGGATACTGAGAAGGATCCTGGACGAGCAGCATCACCTCCTGCGGATGCCAAGATAATCAACTTTATTTCAAGAGGATCCGACATTTGTGGGACTTCGTATTCTGCGGCCAAGAGACATGCAAAGGAGGCTAAGGCCGAAAGGGGAGATAAACCAGCTAGGATGACTACCCTCACAACTGATAAAGTGATCACTTTCGACAGTGATGACAGGGATACTGTCCGGGATCCCCACCATGATGCTCTGGTAATAACATTATATGTGGCTAACCATTTTGTACGCAGGATATTGGTGGATAATGGCAGCTCCATCAACATAATCCAACTAGAAACTTTGAAAAGGATGAATGTATCTCCAATGGATATCACTTCGAAATCCACCGTGCTTGTTGGGTTCAGTGGAGAGGCTAGGAACACAGTGGGAGAGATAAAGTTACCAGTATATGTTGAAGGGGTCAACTCAATACAACGTTTCTGTGTGATGGACTCCCTATCCTGCTATAACATCATATTGGGTAGGCCATGGATACATGATATGAAAGCTGTGCCATCAACTTATCATCAATGCATCAAGATCCCTACCCCTTAGGGGGTTGTCAAGGTTAAAAGTGATCAGCAGGAGGCGAAGGAATGTTACTCATCCTCAATGAAATCCTCAACCAAGCCTAATACAACATAGCAATTAAAGATGCGGGCTCAGGATATCGTGGAGTCTTCAGAGCAGGATATGAAGAAAATTATCCTGGATCAGGATAATCTGGATATCTAGGTGCTTGTAGGAACCCATATCCCTCAGGATATTGAAGAACAGTTAACTAACTTTTTGAAGTGCAGGATGTCGACATTCGCGTGGAAGCAAGAGGATATGATAGGCATTTCCAAAGATATTATAACACATAAGCTCGGTATTGACAGATCATTCAAACCTGTCCAATAAAAGAGAAGGAAGTTTGCTCCGGAGCGGAATATGATCATTTAGGAAGAAGTAGAGAGGCTATTGAAATCTAAAATGATCAGAGAAGTCAAGTTTCCAAGATGGCTAGCAAATGTAGTCGTGGTACTGAAGAAAAATGGGAAATGGAGAGTTTGTGTGGATTACACAGACTTAAATAAAGCTTGTCCTAAAGACCTATTTCCTCTTCCTCATATTGATACAAGGGTGGATGCTACTGCCGGCCATGAGATGTTAACCTTCATGGATGCATCCTCAGGATTTCAGCAGATTCAAATGGAACCTTCGGACCAGGAGGATACTGCCTTCATTACACCAACAGGTATTTATTGTTATACCGCTATGCCTTTTGGTTTGAAAAATGCAGGTGCAACATACCAGAGATTGGTGAACATGATGTTTAAAGACAAGCTGGGGGACACCATGAAGGTATACATCGACGATATGGTGGTAAAATCTAAGAAGGCTGAGGATCACCTCCAGGATATTAAGGGAGCATTTGATATCCTGGATCGGTATAACATGAAACTAAATCCTGCTAAGTGCCATTTCAGAGTGGGGGCAGGAAAATTTCTAGGATATATGGTGACTAAAAGAGGAATAGAGGCAAGCCCGGAGCAGATTAAAGTTATTTTGGATATCAAATCACCTTCAAATATGAAGGATGTCCAACGGTTAACAGGGCGAGTAGCAGCACTAAACAGATTTATTTTAAGATCCTTGGAAAAGTGCAAGGAATTTTATGATATCCTAAAGAAAAACAAGAAGTTCGAATGGAAAGAGAAGCATGAAGCATCCCTGCAGGATTTGAAGCAGTATCTTTCAATTGCACCTCTATTGATGAAGCCTAAAAATGGTGAACCACTGTCCCTATACCTCGCAGTATCAGGGAATGCTGTAAGTGCCGTCCTTATAAAGGATCATGAAGGTCAGCAATATCCTGTCTATTATGTTAGTAAAAGTTTATTAGATGCTGAAACTAGATATTCTCATTTAGAAAAATTAATATTGGCTCTAGTTATGGCATCAACAAAGCTTAGACATTACTTCAAGACACATAGGGTTCATGTTAAAACCAATTATCCTGTTAAAAATGTGCTTAGGAAACCTGAGATGTCAGGCAGGATGGCTAACTGGTCAGTCAAGTTGAGTGCTTATGACTTAGTATATGAACCTAGAAATGCCATAAAATCACAGGCTCTAGCTGACTTTGTGGCTGATTTCAGTAGTGATATTCAGGATGAAGTAGACCTAGAAGTCCAACAATTAGGAGAATCCTCAGGATCCTGGACATTGTACACTGATGGAGCATCTAATGTTAGAGGAGTAGGATTGGGAATACTACTAAAATCGCCATAGAGGGACATATTACCCCAGGCTATTAGGTGTGAATTTCCTGCCACTAATAATGAAGCAGAATATGAGACTTTAATTGCAGGATTAGAGTTGGCTAAAAATATGAATATTAAGAATTTGCAAGTATATGTTGACTCCTTGTTAATCACTAATCATTTTAATGGATCCTATGCAGTTAAAGGTGAGAAGTTAATCGAGTACCTCGATATTCTCAAAAAATTAGCAGGATATTTTCATGTTTTTACACTTGAACAGGTACCAAGGGAAGATAATGCTGAAGCAGATGCCTTGGCAAACCTAGGATCATCAGTCAGGATAACAGAGGGAACCCAAATACCGATACTTCACATCCTATATCCTGTTGTGGATCCCTTTAAAGCTCAGGATAAGGAGGTAACAAGCATCCAGGATCCTGATTATGATCCTGACAAGGATACTGAATCCTGGATGACTCCAATCGTAAGATATCTCAAGGAAGGACACATCCCTAAAGACGAAAACCCCAAGGCATTTAGGATGAAGGTATCACGATTCACTATTATAAATAATGTTTTGTACAAGAAATCTCTTGCAGGACCATACCTGAGATGCTTGGAGGATCCTGAAACTAATGAAGTGCTTCAGGATATACATGAAGGGGATTGTGGTAACCACACTGGGGGCAGGTCATTATTCTCAAAAGTATTAAGAACAGGGTACTATTGGCCGACAATGAAAAAAGATGCTACAGAATATGCTCGAAGATGTGATTCATGTCAAAGGCACAGTAACATACTACATCAACCAGCTGAACCACTATATCCTATAGCTTCCCCTTGGCCATTCATGAAATGGGGGATGGACATAGTAGGGAAATTACCAAAATCTCCAGGAGGAAAAGTCTTTATGCTGGCAATAACTGATTATTTCTCTAAATGGGTCGAAGCTGAAGCATTGTTCAAGTTAGAGACCAAGAAGTAGTATCCTTCATAAAGAGGAATATCTTGACCAGGTTTGGAGTACCAGTTGAAATCATTTGTGACAATGGATCCCAGTTTATAAGCAAGAGGACTACTGACTTTTACAAGAGTTGGGGAATCAAAATGATCACATCTACTCCGGTACATCCTCAAGCAAATGGACAAGCTGAATCCTCAAACAAGATAATTGTCAACAACTTGAAGAAGAGACTAGGAGCTAAGAAAGGAAGATGGGCAGAAGAACTACCCTTTGTTTTGTGGGCTGATAGAGCAACGGTAAAAAATGCAACTGGCCAAACCCCGTTTTCCTTGGTATTTGGAGCAGAAGCAGTGATCCCAACAGAAATGGTGATACCTACGGCAAGATCTATCCTCCGGGATCCTGTGCAGAATCCTGAAGCTTTGTGCCAAGATATGGACACTGTAGACAAAACAAGAGATGCAGCAAGGCTAAGGATGGCAGCATATCAATAAAGGATATCTAGAGCGTATAACAAGAATATAAGGACTAGAAGGTTTCAAGTTGGAGATTGGGTATTAAGAAAGGCTTTTCAAAAACTAATCCTGCCGATGGAAACTTGGCTCCAAAGTGGGAAGGACCATATGAGGTTGAATCAGAATCAGGAGAAGGAGCATACCGACTCAGGAGTATGGAGGGGGATATGCTACCAAGATCCTGGAATGCTATACACTTAAAGCTCTATTTCAAGTAAGAATAGAATTTAATTTCTATCTTAGAATGGTATGTATTCTACCTCTTTTAAATATATTTGAATTTGTTTATTATCTTGAACCCATTACTGAATTAAGCATCGGAGGGGTGTTAGTTTAAGATTGTTTTGCAGAATATGTCTCAGGATATACGCTCAGGATATCTCGAAGGATTAGAGGATTGGCCCCCTCTCTCACGTTTAAGGGATTCTAATCCCTTCAAAGGTTTAAAGGTATTCACCTTTCTTACGAATTGGATTTGAACACCCCGCCTGGAGCGCAAGTTATCTAGGGATAGTTCAAGGTAGCGGGACCAGTTCATGTAAAAGTGGCTGACAATTTCGTTACTATTGGCTATATCCTGGATCCTAAAGGTATATGAGGATTGATCACCCTCTCTCACGAAAGGGTATTTTCATACTCTCTAAGGTTTAAAGGTTTTCACCTTTCTAAGTCTTGGAGTTTGTACACTCTCGCATGTAGCGCATGAAAATAAGGGTTTATCCCCAGGATATCAGGGTTTATCCCCAGGATATTAAGGGTTTATCCCAGGATATTAAGGGTTTATCCCAGGATATTCAGGATTTATTCAGTGAAGCTGAAGTACGACTATGTTTACATTCCTAAGTCTTCAAATATGTTGAACACAGGGGACATACAATTTAAAGGATGGATTCAAACTTATAAGTGTGCACTGGGGACATTCCTATGATTGATGATTGGAATTGACTCTCTGGGAATATTTGGTATGGTCTCTCCTTTTTGTTAGGGGAGGATTTTCAAATGATCAGTGATCCTCATTTACTGTTAGGTTTAGTGATCCTCACTTCTGATTTAATTGGTGATCCTCAGAAGTATTGTAGGATCAGGATCATGGATCATCTTTAGGATCCTTATACTAACGATTGTCTACTTTGAATATGATGTTGTTTTGCAGGAGTACCAGCTTGGACTTGGTCTTGGCGATATTCTTGGAGTATATTCCATGACTTATTCCGCACGTGCTTACCTGAAGTGGACGTTATGGAGTTCGTGGGGGACTTGCATGAAATGCGGAATGTTTGTTAGCTTAGATATTTTCCGTTTTTAAAAGGGTTAGCGAGCTAAATAGAAAACACTTGGCTATTTTTAGCTTAACACACACTCTCTCAACTGCTCTCACCAGCTCTCGATAATTCACTTGGCGATTACACACTTTTTTACACAATACACTATAGTGATCCTTGTAATTAGCTCGCTATTATCCGAAGTTGTAATACATTTCTTGTTTAATTTGAGTTGGTGATCGTTAGTTTCCATCACCCGAGGTTTTTTATGCCGGAGATCATTCATTGATCAAGGGCTTTTTCCTCGTATAAATCTTTGTGTCACTTATTCATTTCATTTCTGAGTGATCCTTAGTGTTGTTCATTGATTCAAGCATCATACCTCACAACAGAAAGTTTGGTTGCATTGTCATTGCTTGATTTTTGACCAAAATAGTTTGGCGCCCACCGTGGGGCAATTGGTGCTTCATTCCTAAGAAGATTCATACTTTTGTGGTTATTTCGGTTCATTACAACCAAGCAGATGGCTTCCTCAACAAAGAATACATCAAGTTCTATGCCGGCAATCAGTTCTTCATAAGGCATTCCTCCTTTGCCTCCACCACCTTCTGGATCCCAGAAGAATGCCGAGAATGCCGCGAAGAGACAAACCCCCATTTTCACAAAACCACTAACTTCTTCTGTTTCTTCTAATCCTACTACTAATGATCTTTACGCTCTTATTTTGCAGATGAGGAATCACGCACAGGAGCAGGACAAAACCAACGAAAGGATCCTTCGGGAGATCGCTGAGATCAAGAAACAGAAGAAATTAGTGGAGGATCACTCTCCTCTGATGCCAAGGTCGCTGAACTTTGACACTCCAGTCATAACTTCCCAGCACTCAGCAGCTCCGGACGTGCAATACTTGGGTGAATTACCAGGAAGGCGTCATGGAACAACAACAATGAGTCAGGCATTTGGCTCTCACTACCTGCCATCGGGATCCTCTATTCAGCATCAAGGATCCTTCAGCTCAAGAGGATATTTGGGAATGCACACGGTCCAAGGATCCTCCCAGGTCCAAGGATCCTCCCAGGTCCAAGGATCCTCCCAGGTCCAAGGATCCTCCTAGGTCCATGGATCCTTCCCGGTCCAAGGATCCTTCCATGTCCTAGGATCCTCTCTGGTTCCAGGATCCTTTCAGGTTCAAGGATCATCTCAACTTCAAGGATCCAACGTCTTTCAGGATCAATGATTCTTGAGAAGTATGCAGCCTCAGAGCTCGGATGTTCATCAAGGAGACTTCATACCAATGCAAACTATTGCTTCATCTGGTCCTTTGATCATACCAGAACCCCGTCAATATGGATACACATCAGGAATTCCAAACACGAATCCTGTGGGAGGTAACACTTTTACTAATTCATATAACACTAACCATGGCTTAATGCAGGATACAGGTATCAATCAGGCTATGGCCAGGGAATTACAGAAGCTCAAGGATATGATATCTAGTGTTCCAGGAGTGGTTAAACCCATTCCTGAAATTGCAGATGGTAGCCATAGGATATCTCGTTTTGCACCGCCCTTATGTGATGCTGAGATACCCAAAAGATTCCAGATACCATCCATGAAGCTATACGATGGTTCAACGGATCCAGAGGAGCATGTAGCTCAATACAGGGAGAGGATGGAGATCACTCCAATCCCGGAGAGGTTAAAAGAAGCATGTCTATGCAAGGGGTTTGGATCCACACTTACAGGATCTGCTCTTAAATGGCTGCTAAGTCTTCCCCCTTACTCTATTACTTCATTTGCTAATCTAGTTAATTTGTTTAATAGTCAATTCTCTTGTAGTAGAAAATTTGAACGATTAACTAGTGATTTATATAGGGTAACTCAAGGTCAAAATGAATCACTTAGAGATTACATCACTAAGTTTAGTAAAGAATCCTTAGATATTCCTAATTTGGATATTGCAACGGCTGTAGAAGCCTTTAAAATGGGATTGCTTAGGGATTCATTATTCTATGATGATCTTGTGATGACACCTTGCAGGAACCTTGATGAAGTAAGAACCAGGGCCCTTAGGTTCATCCGCCTAGAGGATGACAAGAGGATCCAGGATAGGTTGACAGGATCCTCAAAGCAGGAGAAACAAGGATCCTACTTCAGGAACAACAAATCAAAGCCCTACAACAGATCTGATAACCAGAATGTGCATGCAGTGGAACAAGAAGAGGATGATGAGGATTATCCTCCTATTTCTGAATACTGTTTTTCTGTTGATAACAATAAACTAATCCTTGCAATGCAGAATCTAGGTGAGAAAGCTAGGTGGCCAAGAAAAAGTGATAAACCAGCTGCTACAAAGGATAAGTCCAAGTGGTGTGCATATCATGAGGATTTCGGGCATCTCACTGAAGAGTGTATTGCACTAAGAAAGGAAATTGGTTACTTGTTGAGCAAGGGGCATTTGAAGGAACTCTTGGGACGGAAGAAGTCAAGGATCCAGGATCCTGAAAGGATCCCGGAAAAGGCTCCTGCTCCCCCAGCAGATGCACAAGTTATCAACTTCATATCCGGTGGATCAGACATTTGTGGTACTTCCTTTTCAGCAGCAAAAAGACATGCTAAGGAAACCAAGATGGACAATGGAGACAGACCCGTCCGGACCTCCGTTGTTACCCAGGATAAAGTCATAACTTTTGATGAGGATGATCGTGTTGATGTCAAGGATCCTCATCATGATGGTCTTGTAATCACATTGTTTATTTCTAACCACTTTGTTCGCAGGATCCTTATAGACTGAGGGAGTTCCGTGAACATCATTCAGCTTGATGTCCTCAAGAAGATGAATATCCCAGAGTCTGATATTGTCCCAAGATCCTCAGTACTTGTGGGATTCAGTGGGGAAACCAAGAACACATTGGGGGACATCAAACTCCCAATCTATATTGAAGGATTGCATTCTTATCAAAAATTTTGTGTTATAGATTGCCTATCTTGTTGCAAAGTTATCCTTGGCAGGCCATGGATACATGATATAAAGGCAGTCCCATCCACCTATCATCAGTGTGTAAAGATTCCAAGTCCATGGGGAGTGGTGAAAATTGAAAGTGATCAACAAGAGGCTAAGAATTGTTATACCTCATCAATGAAGCCAGCCTCAAGACCAGGGGAGCAATAGCAATTAAAGTATCCTTCAAGAGATATCTTGGAGGCAAGAGAACAGGATTTGAAAGAAATCCTCATGGATCCTGATGATCCTGAATCCAAGATCTTCATAGGATCAGGGATCCTTAGCGATATTGAACATGAGCTAGTATCCTTCCTTAAGAGGAGGAAATCCACCTTTGCCTGGAAACACGAAGACATGACAGGTATATCTAAGGATATAATTACTCATAAACTTGGCATTGACAGGTCATTCAAGCCAATTCATCAAAAGAGGAGGAAGTTTGCACCTGAAAGGAATGCTATTATTCAAGAAGAAGTAGATAAACTACTTCGGGCAGGTATGATAAGAGAAGTTAAGTATCCAAGATGGTTAGCCAATGTGGTTGTTGTTCAAAAGAAAAATGGAAAGTGGAGGGTATGTGTCGATTTTACTGATTTAAACAAGGCATGTCCCAAGGATCCTTTCCCATTACCCCACATTGACTCCATGGTGGATGCTACCGCGGTTCATGAGTTGTTGACTTTTATGGATGCTTCCTCTGGATTTCAACAAATTCAGATGGAACCATCTGATCAAGAGGATACAGCCTTTATGACCCCAACTGGTATATACAGTTATATTGCTATGCCGTTTGGACTAAGGAATGCAGGTGCTACTTATCAAAGGCTAGTCAATATGATGTTCAAGGAACAAATTGGACACACTATGGAAGTCTATATTGATGACATGGTTGTTAAGTCCAAGAAAGCTGAGGATCACATTAAAGACTTGGAGGAGGCATTCAATATCCTTGATAAATTTAATATGAAACTAAATCCTTCCAAGTGTCATTTTGGTGTTAAGGCAGGTAAATTCTTAGGATACATGGTGACAAAGAGGGGCATTGAAGCAAGTCCTGAGCAAATCAAGGCTATTGTGAATATCAAATCTCCCGCCAATGCTAAGGATGTGCAAAGATTAACGGGCAGGATTGCAGCCTTGAATAGATTCATATCCAAATCCACAGAAAAGTGCAAGGAATTCTATGACATCCTGAGGAAGAACAAGAAATTTGAATGGACTGAGAAGCATGAAAGTGCCCTTAAAGCTCTTAAGGATTACCTATCCTCAGCCCCAGCCTTGATGAAACCAGAAAAAGGGGATATATTATCCTTATACTTGGCGGTATCCTCAAAAGCAGTAAGTGCGGTCCTTGTTAAGGATCACCAAGGTACACAACATCCTATTTATTATGTAAGTAAGAGTTTACTTGATGCTGAATCCAGGTATTCACACTTAGAAAAACTTATCCTTGCATTAATTATGGCATCTACTAAATTGAGACATTATTTTGAGACTCATGCCATTATTGTTAAGACTTATTTTCCAATTAAGAATGTTCTCAGGAAACCTGAAATGTTGGGAAGGATGGCTAAGTGGGCAGTGAAGCTTAGTGCATACGATATAAGATATGAGCCTAGAACTGCCATCAAATCCCAAGCTTTAGCTGACTTTGTGGCAGATTTCAGTAGTGACTTGCAAAAGGAAGCTGAGTTAGAAGTCCAACAACTTGAAGAGACTAAGGATCCTTGGATTCTCTTCACTGATGGAGCCTCTAATGTAAAAGGAACAGGGCTTGGAATACTACTAAAATCGCCACAGGGGGACATAATACCCCTCTCCATAGCTTGTGAATTTCAAACTACCAACAATGAGGCTGAGTATGAAGCCTTGATAGCTGGTTTGCAAATTGCTAAGCATATGAGGATCAAGTATCTTGAGGTACATGTAGATTCATTATTAATCACTAATCACTTTAATGGATCCTATGCTGTTAAAGGTGAAAAGCTAATCAAATATTTAGAGATAGTCAAAGAATTGGCACTCTCTTTTGTTTCCTTTAGTTTGACACAGGTACCAAGGGAAGAGAATGCAGAGGCTGATGCATTAGCCAATCTAGGATCATCCTTGAAGATCCCGGAGGATATAAGGATCCCTATTATCCATATCCTGACCCCTGCTATTGAGGATCATGTAGCTATGGAGATAGGGGAAGATTCTGCAATCATCCCTAGTGATGATACTCAATCTCATTCAGGATCATGGATCCTCCCAATCATGAGATACATACAACATGGAGAGATTCCTACAGGAGAAAACCCTAGGGCTTTCAAAATTAAGGTATCTCAATTTACAATATTAAATAATATGTTGTATAAACGATCTCTTGCAGGACCATATCTAAGATGCATTGAGGATCCTGAAATCCAAGAAGTCCTAAAGGATTTCCATGAAGGAGATTGTGGAAACCACACTGGGGGCAGGGCATTATTCTCAAGGATCCTGAGGACAGGTAATATTGGCCTACTATGAAGAAGGATGCTGTGGAATATGCCAAGAAGTGTGATCCTTGTCAGAGACATAGTAATATCCTTCATCAACCAGCAGGGCTTTTGCATCCTATATCCTCTTCTTGGCCATTTATGAGATGGGGAATGGATATAGTTGGTAAGCTTCCTAAGGCACCTGGTGGAAAAGTATTCATGCTTGATATGACTGATTACTTCTCCAAGTGGATAGAGGCTGAAGCCTTTGCTCAAGTCAGAGAAAAGGAAGTTATATCCTTTATTAAAAGGAACATTATTACTAGATTTGGTATTCCTTCTGAAATTGTTTGTGATAATGGATCCCAATTTATTGGGAATAGAACTACTAACTTTTGTGACAGCTGGGGGATTAAGATGATAACAACAACACCAGTCCACCCACAAGCTAATGGTCAGGCAGAGTCATCCAACAAGATCATCATCAACAACTTGAAAAAGAAGCTTGGATCCAAAAAAGGGAAATGGGCAGAAGAACTACCTTATGTGCTTTGGGCTGATAGGACAACTCCCAAGAATGTTACTGGCCAAACTCCATTTTCTTTGGTGTTTGGGGCAGAATCAGTGATCCCTACAGAGATGGTGGTTCCAACTGCAAGAACAAGCATTCGTGATCCTGAAGAAAATGCTAAAAACTTGGTTCAAGACTTGGATACTATAGAAGAAATCAGGGATTTGGCAAGGATAAGGATGGCCAGTTATCAACAAAGGATGGCTGGAGCTTACAACAAAAATGTCAGGATCAGGAAATTCCAAGTTGGTGATATGGTATTAAGGAAAGCATTTCAAAATACTACCAATCCTGCTGATGGAAAGCTAGCACCAAAGTGGGAAGGCCCCTATTTGATTGAAGCTGAAGCAGGAAAGGGGGCATATCGATTGCTAACAATGGAAGGTGATTTGCTACCAAGAGCTTGGAATGCTGTCCATTTGAAGAAATATTTCATGTGATCAGGATCCATGATCCTTACCTGACAAGTATCCTTGAAGGATCCTTACAGGGCAGAGGATCCTCATTTTGGTAATGATCTAATCTCAAACTATTTCATTTTTTAATTATCCTTTATAAGGATAAGGATCCTGTATCCTTTATCCTCCTTTCACTTGATTCTGAGTTTTGAAGGTTCAGGTATCCTTAACTAAGGATTGAGTATCCACAGAAGTATCCAGTCATTTGGGCTTGACCCCAGTCATTTGGGCTTGACCCCAGTTATTTGGGCTAGTCCCCAGTTTGGGCCTGTCCCCAGTTTCGCCAGTAGCGCACGATGATCCTGGTATAGTTCATGGCAATGGGACCAGTACTCGCTTTAGGGGCTGACAATTTCATTGTACTGGCTATATTCAGGATCCTACGTATAATGGTAGACGTACCATACATCCGTTCCTAAGGTTTCTAACGTTTTCACGTTAGCTAAGGTTTTGGCATTTTCATGTCACTAAGTTTGGATAGTCGCCAGTAAGGGCCATACTCCAGTTTACACACGATCCTTTGGGCTTGTCCCCAGTTATCCTTTGGGCTTGTCCCCAGTTATCCTTTGGGCTTGTCCCCAGTTATCCTTTGGGCTTGTCCCCAGTATATTGGGCTTGTCCCCAGAATTGTTGGGCTTGTCCCCAGTTACTAACTTTCATCTTATATTGGCTTAGTCCCAAGTTATATCCTATTTCAGGTTTTTGAAGCTAAATGACCAAGGATCCTTAATCCTTACCTTCTACTAAGGTTTGTCTTTTGGGTTATCCTGATTATCAGTGTTAAAGGTTAGGATCCTAACTTGGATTCTCAGGTATGATCCTCAGCTATTTTGATTTTATTCATTATCCATTTGAGTGACCCTTATTTTTTGACAACTGAACTTATGATCCTTAAACTATATTACTTTTTAGAACTTGTCGACTATAGGATATGTGATCCTTGATCATATCCTAAACTTTTTGAGGATATTTATTAAATTTTTTTCTTTACTTGATAAGTTTAGACAAAATGAATATCACAACGATTGAAAAGTAAAGTACTAACAAGGATAGTAACACGGGAGATAGCCAAAAAGTTAAAGTTATTTTATTCACAAAACGTTGAACCCTTTAAGGTTGTCAAAATTGCCAACCCACGTTTCTACTAGCAAAACGTGGCCCGTCCACATGGGTTGGCAAAGGGTGTCCATTGTTCATAGGTCTAGAAAGTGCAGGAATCAAAAGACGGCAGGATCACAATGGCTTCATCCCCCAAACAGAGGATCCCTCCACCATTTGTAATCCTACCTATTGTTCGAAGGATCCATGATCCTTAGCCCTAATTACTATTGTTCAAATACAACCCATCATTGTTCAACAAAACACCATAACCAAAATAAACTACCAAATTCTAAAAAAAAAATGGGCTCCGGCTACGTCTAGAAATGTCCTTCATCGCCCATTCATGCAGCCTACACCTTCGCTGCATCACCATCTCCTCCAGCTCCAGTATCCTTCACATGATCCTTGCCACTGCCACGAGCCTCGATTGCCAGAACCTCATCAGCCTCTTCTTCGTCCTCCAACTCAGCCAGTCTAGCCTTCCAGCCCTCCATGTCCCAGTTGCTCCTGTCAAAGGCAGGATCCTGAGCTTCTTGGGCCATCTGCAACTTGGTCTTGTACATGGCAATGGCAGCGGAGACTTTAGCATCCTCCGTGATCTCGTGCTTCTCATAGTCAGCATTGATCTGAGCTGCAACCGCCTGAGTTTTGGCATCATTGAGATCCTTTTCGAGGGAGGCAATCTTGTGATCCTTGAGCACCGCCACTTTTTGGAGATCAGAGTATTTCTCCTCAAGCTCTTCGACGTTCCCAACATAGCCCTCGATTTCAGCAAATTTCTGCAAAGAAGACAATGTATAGTTCAGGATCACGTGATCCTCAAATGGGCAGGATAAACAAGTTAAGTCAGTGATCCTTACATCGGCAAAGTACTCAAGGAACTGATGGTGGATTAGAGGCAATCCTTCTAGGTTGTCAGCTTCAGAGGTCTTCCTTTTCTTTCCACCTCTTCCCTTTGAAGTAGTTGCCTTGGGGACTGTTAGGGGAGGATTTTCTAACAATTAGTGATCCTTACTTGTTATCCTAATTAATGATCCTTACTTCTGTGACAGATAGTGATCCTCAGAAGAACTTCAGGATCAGGATCATTGATCACCTTAAGGATCCTCATACTAACGATTGTTTGTTTGATTTTTGTATTACTTCGCAGGAGTAATAAGCATGACTTGGTCTTGGCAACGGTACTAAGGAATATTCCACGGGTATTTCGCACATGATTGACCAGAAATGGACGTTGTGGAGAACGTGGGAGCTGGGCACAAAAGTCGGATAGTTAGTTATTGTAGTTAACTTCTATTTTAAAAGGAGTAACGAGCTAGAATTTAGAACACTTAGCCATTTTCAGCTACACACACTCATATACTCGCACACTTGAAGCTCTCGACGAACATTCATTCATTTTCACTCACTTTTACACATTTCACGATAGTGATCCTTGTACCTAGCTCGTTACTATCCGAAGTTGTAAACATTTATTCATTTATTTGAGCTTGGTGATCGGTAGTTTCCATCACCCGGGGTTTTTTTGTGCCGGAGATCAACTCTTGATCAAGGGCTTTTTCCCCGTATAAATCCTTGTGGCGTTTGTGCAATTTACATTGAAGTGATCCTTGTCATTGTTCTACATTATTAGCATCATACCCCGTAACAGAGAGTTTGGTTGCAATATCCTCATCAGATTTTTTGACCAAAACAGTTTGGCGCCCACCGTGGGGCAATTGGTGCTTCATCCTTAGAAAAATTCGCATTTCTGTGCTCATTTCAGTTCACTACAACCGAGCAAATGGCTTCCTCAGCGAAGAATGCTTCAAATTTGATGCCCTCATTCACTTCTTCATAAGGCGTTCCTGTTAGGGGAGGATTTTCTAACAATTAGCGATCCTTATTCGTTATCCTAATTAGTGATCCTTACTTCTGTGACAGGTGGTGATCCTCAGAAGGGCTTTAGGATCAGGATCATGGATCACTTTAAGGATCCTCGTACTGATGATTGTTTACTTATGTTTTGTAGCATCTCGCAGGTATAACAAGCTTGACCAAGTCTTGGCGACATTCCTGGAGAATATTCCCAAACTATTCTGCACGTGCTTGACCAAAAATAGACGTTGTGGAGAACGTGGAGGCATGGCACGAAAGTCGGATAGTTAGTTTGGTAGTTAGATTTCTATTTTAAAAGGGGTAACGAGCTAGTAGAGAAACACTTAGTCATTTTCTCAGCTACACACATTCATATACTCGCACACTTGAAGCTCTCGACGAACACACATTCATTTTCACTCACTTGTACACATTTCACGATAGTGATCCTTGTACCTAGCTCGTTACTATCCGAAGTTGTAAACATTTATTCATTTATTTGAGCTTGGTGATCGGTAGTTTCCATCACCCGGGGTTTTTTGTGCCGGAGATCAACTCTTGATCAAGGGCTTTTTCCCCGTATAAATCCTTGTGTCGTTTGTGCAAATCTACATTGAAGTGATCCTCATCGCTATTACATAATCAGCATCATACCCCTATAACATAGAGTTTGGTTGCAATATCCTCAACAGATTTTTTTGACCAAAACAGTTTGGCGCCCACCGTGGGGCAATTGGTGCTTTGTCCTTAGAAGAATTCGCATTTCTGTGCTCATTCCGGTTCACTACAACCAAGCAAATGGCTTCCTCAGCGAAGAGTGCTTCAAACTTGATGCCATCATCCACTTCTTCACAAGGCGTCCCTCCTTTGCCTCCACCACCTTCTGGATCCCAGAAGAATACTGAGAATGCCGCGAAGAAACCAACTCCCATTTTCTCAAAACCACCTACTTCTTCTGTTTCAACTAATCCTACTAGTAATGATCTCTATGCCTTGATTTTGCAGATGAGGAATCATGCACAAGAGCAGGATAAGACCAACGAAAGGATCCTCTGGGAGATTGACGAAATTAAGAAACAGAAGAAAACGGCAGAGGATCGTTCCCCACTGATGCCCAGATCTTTGAATTTTGATACTCCGGTGATTACTTCTCAACCATCAGTGGTTCCAGACATTCAATATGTGGGTGGACCAAAAGGAGTGCACTACGGAACAACGACAATGACCCAGGCATCAGGTTCATATTTCCAGCCAGCGGGATCCTATCCTCAGCATATGGGATCCCTCACAAGTTCAGGGGGATATTCAGGAATGCAGCAGTTTCAAGGATCCTCCTTCGTTCCAGGATCATCCCAGGTTCAAGGATCCTCCTTCGTTCCAGGATCATCCCAGGTTCAAGGATCCTCCTTCGTTCCAGGATCATCCCAGGTTCAAGGATCCTCCTTTGTTCCAGGATCGTCCCAGTTTCAGGGATCCTTCCAGATGCCAGGATCCTTGAGGAGTTTGCAAACAGGAAGTTCAGATGTCCATCAGGGAGATTTTATTCCGATGCAGACCAATGCCTCTACTGGTCCCTCGATCATTCCAGAGCCTCAACAATACGGATTAACATCTATTCTTCCTAACTTGAATCCAATGGGAGGTAACACTTTTAATAATTCTCATACTACTAACCATGGTCTTATGCAGGATCCAGGTATCAATCATGCCATGGCCAGAGAATTGCAAAAGCTAAAGGATATGATATCAAGAGTTCCGGGAGTGGTCAAACCTATCCCAGAGATTGCAGATGGGAGCCACAAGATATCTCGTTTTGCACCACCAATCTGTGATGCTGAGATACCCAAGAGATTCCATGTGCCAACAATGAAGTTATATGATGGTTCAACGGATCCTGAAGAACACATAGCACAATACAGGGAGAGGATGGAAATCAATCCAATTCCAGAAAGGTTAAAAGAAGCATGCCTGTGCAAGGGATTTGGATCCACCCTTACTGGATCAGCTCTCAAATGGCTGCTAAGTCTTCCTCCCTATTCTATTACCTCATTTGCTAACCTAGTTAACTTGTTTAATAATCAGTTTTCTTGTAGTAGAAAATTTGAACGATTAACTAGTGATTTATATAGGATAACCCAGGGTCATAATGAATCATTAAGGGATTACATTACCAAATTCAGTAAAGAATCCTTTGACATTCCCAACTTAGATATAGCTACGGCAGTTAAGGCCTTCAAAATGGGATTGCTTAGGGATTCGTCTTTCTATGATGATCTTGTTATGACACCATGCAGGAACCTAGATGAGGTAAGAACCCGGGCCCTCAGGTTCATCCGGCTAGAGGATGACAAGAGGATCCAGGAGAGGTTAGCAGGATCCTCAAAGCAGGATAAGCAAGGATCCTCATTCAGGAACAACAAATTCAGATCCTACAACAGATCTGATAATCAGAACGTGCATTCTATTGATCAAGAAGAGGATGATGAGGATTATCCTCCAATTTCTGAATATTGCTTTAGTGTTGATAACAATGAACTAATCCTTGCTATGCAGAACCTAGGTGATAAAGCTAGATGGCCGAGAAAAAATGATAGGCCAGCTGCAACTAAGGATAAGTCAAACTGGTGTGCATATCATGAAGATTTTGGGCACCTCACAGAAGAATGCATTGCATTAAGAAAGGAAATCGGATACTTGTTGAGCAAGGGGCATCTAAAAGAATTGTTGGGAAGAAAAAAGTCAAGAACTCAGGATCCTGAAAGGATACCTGAGAAGGCTCCAGCCCCTCCAGCAGATGCACAAGTAATAAACTTTATTTCTGGATGGTCCGACATTTGTGGCACATCCTTCTCAGCAGCTAAAAGGCATGCAAAGGAAACTAAAATGGATAGTGGAGAAAGACCGGTTCGAACATCAAGTGTCTCCGAAGGAAAAGTCATAACCTTTGATGAAGAGGATCGTGTTGATATCCAGGATCCTCATCACGATGGTTTAGTTATTACTCTTTTTATATCTAACCATTTTGTCCGCAGGATCCTTATAGACGAAGGGAGTTCAGTGAACATTATCCAGCTTGATGTTCTAAAGAAGATGGGTATCCCTGAATCAGAGATCATACCAAGATCCTCCGTGCTCGTGGGATTTAGTGGCGAAACTAAGAACACCCTGGGGGACATTAAACTCCCAATATATATTGAAGGCTTACACTCTTATCAAAAATTTTGTGTTATTGACTGTTTGTCTGGTTGTAATGTTATCCTTGGCAGGCCCTGGATACACGATATGAAAGCAGTCCCATCTACTTACCATCAATGTGTGAAGCTCCCTAGTCCTTGGGGAATAGTAAAGATTGATAGTGATCAGCAGGAGGCTAAGAATTGCTACACTTCATCGATGAAACCAGCCTCGAAGTCAAGGGAGCAATAGCAATCAAGGTATCCTCCAAGGAATGTCTTGGAGGCCAGAGAGCAGGATGTGGTAGAAATCCTCATAGATCCCGATGATCCTGAATCCAAAATCTATATCGGATCAGGAATCCTTGGCAAAATGAAAGAAGACCTCGTATCCTTCCTCAAAAGGAGAAAGACTACCTTTGCATGGAAACACGAAGACATGACTGGTATATCCAAAGATGTTATCACCCATAAACTCGGCATTGACAGATCCTTCAAACCAATCCATCAAAGGAGAAGAAAGTTTGCACCGGAAAGGAATGCCATTATCCAGGAAGAGGTAGAGAAATTGCTCCGGGCAGGTATGATTAGAGAGGTCAAGTATCCAAGATGGTTGGCCAATGTGGTTGTTGTTCAAAAGAAAAACGGAAAGTGGAGGGTATGTGTCGATTTTACCGATTTAAATAAGGCATGTCCCAAGGATCCTTTCCCTTTACCCCACATTGACTCCATGGTGGATGCAACCGTGGGTCATGAACTGTTAACTTTTATGGATGCTTCATCTGGATTTCAACAAATCCAAATGGAACCATCCGACCAAGAGGATACAGCCTTCATGACTCCAACTGGTATATACTGCTATATTGCTATGCCGTTCGGATTAAGAAATGCAGGTGCAACATATCAAAGGCTGGTGAATATGATGTTCAAGGATCAGATTGGACAAACTATGGAGGTTTACATAGATGATATGGTGGTAAAATCCTTAAAAGCTGAGGATCACCTAAGAGACTTGGAGGAAGCATTCGATATCCTTGACAAATATAACATGAAACTTAATCCTTCAAAATGTCACTTTGGTGTTAAAGCAGGTAAATTCTTAGGATATATGGTGACAAAGAGAGGCATTGAAGCTAGCCCGGAACAAATCAAAGCAATAGTGAACATCAAATCTCCGGCCAATGCTAAGGATGTTCAAAGGCTAACAGGAAGGATAGCAGCCTTGAACAGATTTATATCCAAGTCCTCCGAGAAGTGTAAAGAATTCTATGATATCCTAAGGAAGAACAAGAAATTTGAGTGGACGGAGAAGCATGAAAATGCTTTAAAAGCCCTCAAAGATTACCTATCCTCGGCCCCGGCTTTGATGAAACCAGAAAAAGGTGATGTGTTATCCTTATATCTTGCAGTATCCTCAAAAGCAGTAAGTGCGGTCCTTGTTAAGGATCATCAAGGTACACAACATCCTGTCTATTATGTAAGTAAAAGTTTACTTGATGCCGAATCCAGGTACTCACACCTTTAAAAGCTTATTCTTGCATTAATTATGGCATCTACCAAGTTAAGACATTATTTTGAAACTCATGTTATCATTGTTAAAACTAATTTTCCAATTAAGAATGTCCTCAGGAAACCAGAGATGTCAGGAAGGATGGCTAAGTGGGCAGTGAAATTGAGTGCATATGATATAAGATATGAGCCTAGGACAGCCATCAAATCCCAAGCATTAGCTGACTTTGTGGCTGATTTCAGTAGTGATTTACAAGAAGAAGCTGAGCTAGAAGTCCAGCAGCTAGAAGAGACCAAGGATCCTTGGATACTTTATACTGATGGATCCTCAAATATCAAAGGCACAGGGCTTGGAATACTACTAAAATCGCCACAGGGGGACATAATACCCCATTCTATAGCTTGTGAATTCCAAACCACTAACAATGAGGCTGAATATGAAGCCCTAATTGCTGGTTTACAAATTGCAAAGCATATGGGGATCAGGTATCTTGAGGTACACGTAGATTCTTTGTTGATTACAAACCACTTTAATGGATCATATTCTGTTAAAGGTGAAAAGCTAACCAAGTATTTGGAGATAGTCAAAAGTTTGGCACTCTCTTTTGTTTCCTTTAGTTTGTCACAGGTACCAAGGGAAGAAAATACAGAAGCTGATGCATTGGCTAACTTAGGATCATCCTTGAAGATCCCGGAGGATATCAAGATTCCTATTATCCATATCCTGACCCCGGCTATCGAGGATCACGAGGCTATGGAGATAGGAAATGATTCTGCAATTATCCCTTGTGAGGGTACTCAATCCCATTCAGGATCAGGATCATGGATCTCACCAATTATGAGGTACTTACAACATGGAGAGATTCCTACAGGAGAAAACCCTAGGGCTTTCAAATCTAAGGTATCTCAATTCACAATTATGAATAATATGTTGTATAAACGATCGCTTGCAGGTTCATACTTGAGATGCATTGAGGATCCTGAAGTTCAAGAAGTTTTAAAAGACTTCCATGAAGGAGATTGTGGAAACCACACTGGGGGCAGGGCATTATTCTCAAGGATCCTGAGGACAGGATACTACTGGCCAACCATGAAGAAAGATGCTGTGGAGTATGCCAGAAGATGTGATCCTTGCCAGAGACACAGCAATATCCTTCATCAACCAGCTGAATTATTGCATCCTATATCCTCCTCTTGGCCATTTATGAGATGGGGTATGGATATAGTTGGTAAGCTCCCTAAGGCACCTGGTGGAAAAGTATTCATGCTTGCTATGACTGATTACTTCTCCAAGTGGATAGAGGCTGAAGCTTTTGCCCAAGTCAGAGAAAAGGACGTTATATCCTTCATTAAAAGAAATATTATAACTAGATTTGGAATTCCTTCTGAGATTATATGTGATAATGGTTCCCAATTTATTGGGGACAGAACCACTAACTTTTGTGACAGCTGGGGGATTAGGATGATAACATCAACACCAGTCCACCCACAAGCTAATGGTCAGGCAGAATCATCTAACAAGATCATCATCAACAATTTGAAGAAGAAGCTTGGATCCAAGAAAGGGAAATGGGCAGAAGAACTACCCTATGTGCTCTGGGCTGATAGGACAACCCCTAAGAATGCAACTGGTTAAACACCATTCTCTTTGGTGTTTGGGGCAGAATCAGTGATCCCAACAGAAATGGTGGTTCCAACTGCTAGAACAAGTACTCGTGATCCTGAGAAGAATAATGAAAACTTGGCTCAAGACCTGGATACTATTGAAGAAATCAGGGATATGGCTAGGATAAGGATGGCCAGTTATCAGCAAAGAATGGCTGGTGCTTACAACAAAAATGTCAGGATCAGGAGGTTTCAAGTTGGAGACATGGTATTAAGGAAAGCATTTCAGAATACCACCAATCCTGCTGATGGGAAATTAGCTCCAAAATGGGAAGGCCCTTATTTGATTGAAGCTGAAGCAGGAAAGGGGGCATATAGATTGCTAACCATGGAAGGTGATTTGCTACCAAGAGCTTGGAATGCTGTCCACTTGAAGAAATATTTCATGTGAGCAGGATCCTCATGGCACAGATGATCCTCACAATAGGGATATCCTTAAAGGATACTCAAAGCATCGGTGATCCTTACTTAGGTAATATCCTAAACTTGAACTAGTTCGTTTCTTTATTTTCTCATATAAGGATAAGGATCATGTATCCTTTATCCATCTCTCACGTGGATTTGAGTTTTGAAAGTTCAGGTATCCTTAGCATAACATTCGTTATCTGCTGAAGCAATCCGTTCCTTGGGTTTAACCCCAGTTATTTGGGCTTGACCCCAGTTTCGCCAGTAGCGCACGATGATCCTGGTATAGTTCAAGGCTTTGGGACCAGTACTCGTTTTAGGGGCTGATAATTCCATTGTTCTGGCTATGCTTAGGATCCTACGTATAATGGTAGACGTACCATACATCCGTTCATAAGGTTCTAACGTTTTCACGTTAGCTAAGGTTTTCTAACGTCTTCACGTTAGCTAAGGTTTTGGCATTTTCATGTCACTAAGTTTGGATAGTCGCCAGTTAGGGCCATACTCCAGTTTACATACAATCCTTGGGCTTGTCCCCAGTTATCCTTGGGCTTGTCCCCAGTTATCCTTGGGCTTGTCCCCAGTTATCCTTGGGCTTGTCCCCAGTTGCTAATTCTTATCTTATATTGGCTTAGTCCCAAGTGATGCTCTATTTCAGGTTCTTGAAGATAGGCAACTAGGGATCCTTGATCCTTACTTTATCCTAAGGTTTATCTTGTAGTTATCCTTATTATGGTTAGGATCCTAACTTGGATCCTCAGGTATGATCCTTAACTATTTTTAATTCTATTCATTATTTATTTAAATAACCCTTGAAGTTTGACAACTAGGCTTATGATCCTTAAAACATATTGCTTTCTGAGATTCTTTAACTAAAGGATATCTGATCGTGGATCATATCCTAAGTATTTTCAATTCAAAATTATTTGTTCAATAAATATGCATCAAAATAAAGGGAAATCAAGGAAACACAAGGATAACAACACAAGATAAGCGACAAAAGATTAAGATTTTATTTATTAACAAAAGACTAACCCTTGAAAGGTTGTCAAAATTACCTACCCGAGCATCTACCAGCAAAACGTGGCCCGTCCGCTGGGGTAGGTAAAGGGTGTCCATGATAATAAGTTCAAAGTTAGTGCAGGAATATAAAGGCGGCCGGATCACAATGGCTTCATCCCCCAAACAGAGGATCCCTCCACCATATGCAATCCTGCCTATTGTCCAGAGGATCATACATGATCCTTAATCCTAAAACCTATTGTTCAAGTACAAGCCATCATTGTTTAGCAAAAAACACCATAACCAAAATAAGCTATCAAACTTAAAAAGTGGGCTCCGGCTACGTCTAGAAATGTCCTTCATCGCCCATCCATGCAGCCTATGCCTTCGCTGCATCCTCTTCCCCTCCAGCTGCAGTATCCTTCATCAGATCCTTTCCACTGCCACTTGCCTCAATTGCCAAGACCTCAGTTGCCTCCTCCTCATCATCCTCAAGATCAGCCATCCTTGCCTTCCAGCCCTCAACATCCCAGCTGCTTTTGTCAAAACTAGGATCTTGAGCTTCCTGGGCCATCTTCAATTTTGTCTGATACATCGTGATGGCGGCAGAAACCTTAGCATTTTCTATGAGATCATGCTTCTCGTAGTCAAGGTTAATCAGAAGTTTGGCCGTCTTGGTCTTCTCATCTTGGAGTTCCTTCCGAAGATCAGCAAGTGCAAGGTCTTTGAGCACGGCAACCTGTTGGAGATCAGCAATTTTCTTGTCCTGCTCCTCAACATTCCCCACGTAGTCTTCAATCTCGGCAAATTTCTGCAAAGAAAAGGATGAAGCAGTTCAAGATCAGTTGATCCTCATACGAGTAGGATACTTAGGCAGAATAAAGGATCCTTACATCATTGAAGTATTCAAGGAACTGGTGGCGGATCAGTGGTAGGCCTTGAAGATCCTCAGCATCAGAAGTTTTTCTCTTCTTGACACCCTTTCCTTTAGTGGGTGCCTTTGGAATGGAGATGCTAGGACTGGTGGTGGATCTCTTCTTCCTGTATTGTACGACATCAAGGTCAGCCGTGTTGAACTGGGATACAGGCTTGGCAGATTTTCCAGCGCCTACACATTCAAAGCAAGATGAGTATCCTTATCCTATTTCAATTTATTTATTTATTCTAATATTCAAACTATGTAAAAGGCAGGATACTTACTTGACATAGTAATGGAACCTGAGGATACTTCTTGTGAGTCTTGGGTGTCTATCTTGAATGTCCTTGTTTCAGGATCAAGCTTCCAAAAAGCAGCGAGCCTATCCTTGGTTTCAGGTGATGTGATGATGTGTGAGACGGAAATAGCTGCATGATACAAGACAAAAAGGGTTAGTGATCCTATTACAAAAACAAGACTACCTGGTGATCCTTCTCAGGATCCTCTGTCCTACCATTGGTGGACCACTCCCTTGGTAAATGCTTTCCATCTGGGATGGTATCCCTTCTTACAAAGAAGAAGCGACGTTTCCAGTCTTTGTCGTTCTTGGTGACTTTAAGAAGGGGATGTTCTGCACTGGGTTTTCGTTTGAACAGATAACGGTGGGATCCAAAGGTGGTAACATCATACAATTGTGTCAGCTCTGACATGCCTAAATCAATACCCTCCTGCTCGATGATCCTCTCCAGGGTATACAAAACCCTCCAAATCATTGGCATGGCTTGGATGTAAGAGATGCCGGTAAGAGAAAAGAAGGATTGTGTAAATTCTTGGAAGGGATAGGTGTATCCTATGGCAAATGGAGTAACTGGAAAGGCAACCCATGTTTCTGAAACATAGTCGCTCAGGGCAGTTGGATCGAAAGGTCTGAAAAAGGCATTCGCCGGAAAACGATGACGGATGTTATCTACTTGTGCATCGTTAAAGCAACACCTCTCGTTCACTGAGTCTTTGATGATCTTTTGACTCTTCAAAGGGCTATCCTTTTTGTGATCCTTGGCCGGTGAACTTCGGAGCAACATTTTCGAAAGAAGACGGAGATAAAGAAAGAAAAACAGAGTAAGAGAGGAAGAAAGAGGAGAAAGAAATACCTGATTGATCGTCGACTGAGAATTTAAAGGGAGTTTCTTTCGAATTTGAATGCATAATGATCCTATCTATATCTCTATTTATAATTATGATTCTGCAGGATTGTCACTTCCGTGACATCATCATCGCAACGGCTAGTTCTATTTTAACGGCTATATATCTGTTAGTTAGTTGCGGATAAGATCAAGAAAATATAACTCGCTAATTTTACAAATTACTCCTTATATTTTGGGGGCAATTGTTAGGGGAGGATTTTCTAACAATTAGTGATCCTTATTCGTTATCCTAATTAGTGATCCTTACTTCTGTGACAGGTGGTGATCCTCAGAAGGGCTTTAGGATCAGGATCATGGATCACTTTAAGGATCCTCGTACTGACGATTGTTTACTTATGTTTTGTAGCATCTCGCAGGTATAACAAGCTTGACCAAGTCTTGGCGACATTCCTGGAGAATATTCCCAAACTATTCTGCACGTGCTTGACCAAAAATAGACGTTGTGGAGAACGTGGAGGCATGGCACGAAAGTCGGATAGTTAGTTTGGTAGTTAGATTTCTATTTTAAAAGGGGTAACGAGCTAGTAGAGAAACACTTAGTCATTTTCTCAGTTACACACATTCATATACTCGCACACTTGAAGCTCTCGACGAACACACATTCATTTTCACTCACTTGTACACATTTCACGATAGTGATCCTTGTACCTAGCTCGTTACTATCCGAAGTTGTAAACATTTATTCATTTATTTGAGCTTGGTGATCGGTAGTTTCCATCACCCGGGGTTTTTTGTGCCGGAGATCAACTCTTGATCAAGGGCTTTTTCCCCGTATAAATCCTTGTGTCGTTTGTGCAAATCTACATTGAAGTGATCCTCATCGCTATTACATAATCAGCATCATACCCCTATAACATAGAGTTTGGTTGCAATATCCTCAACAGATTTTTTTGACCAAAACAGTTCCCCCTTTGCCTCCACCACCTTCTGGATTCCAGAAGAATGCTGAGAATGCTGCGAAGAAACCAACTCCCATTTTCTCAAAACCTCCAACTTCTTCTGCTTCTTACACTCCCACTACTAGTGACATGTTTACTTTGATTTTGCAGATGAAGGATCAGATACGGCAACAGGATAAGACCAATGAAAGGATTCTCAAAGAAATCGGAGGTCTCAAGAAACAAAAGAAAACGGCAGAGGATCATTCCCCACTGATGCCAAAATCTTTGAACTTTGATACTCCGGTGATTACTTCCCAGCCATCAGTGGTTCCAGATGTTCAATATGTGGGTGGACCAAAAGGAGTGCACTACGGAACAACAACAGTGACCCAGGCATCAGGTTCATATTTCCAGCCAGCGGGATCCTATCCTCAGTATATGGGATCCCTCACGAATTCAGGAGGATATTCAGGAGCGCAGTAGGTTCAGGGATCTTCCTTTGTTCAAGGATCATCCCAGGTTCAAGGATCTTCCTTTGTTCCAGGATCATCCCAGGTTCAGGGATCTTCCTTTGTTCCAGGATCATCCCAGGTTCAGGGATCTTCCTTTGTTCCAGGATCATCCCAGGTTCAAGGATCTTCCTTTGTTCCAGGATCATCCCAAGTTCAAGGATCCTCCTTTGTTCCAGGATCATCTCAGGTTCAAGGATCCTCCTTCGTTCCAGGATTATCCCAGGTTCAAGGATCCTCCTTTGTTCCAGGATCGTCCCAGTTTCAGGGATCCTTCCAGATGCCAGGATCCTTGAGGGGTTTGCAAACAGGAAGTTCAGATGTCCATCAGGGAGATTTTATTCCAATGCAGACCAATGCTTCTACTGGTCCCTCGATCATTCCAGAGCCCCAACAATATGGATTAACATCCAATCTTCCTAATCTGAATCCAATGGGAGGTAACACTTTTAATAATTCTTATACTACTAACCATGGTCTTATGCAGGATCCAGGTATCAATCATGCCATGGCCAGAGAATTGCAAAAGCTAAAGGACATGATATCAAGTGTTCCAGGAGTGGTCAAACCTATCCCGGAGATTGCAGATGGGAGCCACAAGATATCTCGTTTTGCACCACCAATCTGTGATGCTGAGATACCCAAGAGGTTCCATGTGCCAACAATGAAGCTGTATGATGGTTCGACGGATCCTGAAGAACACATAGCACAATACAGGGAGAGGATGGAGATCAATCCAATTCCAGAAAGGTTAAAGGAAGCATGCCTGTGCAAGGGATTCGGATCCACTCTTACAGGATCAGCTCTCAAATGGCTGCTAAGTCTTCCTCCCTATTCTATTACCTCATTTGCTAATCTAGTTAACTTGTTTAATAATCAGTTTTCTTGTAGTAGAAAATTCGAACGATTAACTAGTGATCTATATAGGATAACCCAGGGTCATAATGAATCATTAAGGGATTACATTACCAAATTCAGTAAAGAATCTTTAGACATTCCCAACTTAGATATAGCTACGGCTGTTGAGGCCTTTAAAATGGGATTGCTTATGGATTCGTCGTTCTATGATGATCTTGTTATGACACCATGCAGGAACTTAGATGAGGTAAGAACACGAGCACTTAGGTTCATTCGGCTAGAGGACGACAAGAGGATCCAGGAGAGGTTAGCAGGATCCTCAAAGCAGGATAAGCAAGGATCCTCATTCAGGAACAACAAGTTCAGATCCTACAATAGATCTGATAACCAGAACGTGCATTCTGTTGATCAAGAAGAGGATGATGAGGATTATCCTCCAATTTCTGAATACTGTTTTTGTGTTGATAACAATGAACTAATCCTTACGATGCAGAACCTAGGTGATAAAGCTAGATGGCCGAGAAAAAATGATAGGCCAGCTGCAACTAAGGATAAATCAAAGTGGTGTGCATACCATGAAGATTTTGGTCATCTCACAGAAGAATGCATTGCACTAAGAAAGGAAATTGGATACTTGTTGAGCAAGGGGCATTTAAAAGAATTGTTGGGAAGAAAAAAGTCAAGGACTCAGGATCCTGAAAGGATCCCTGAGAAGGCTCCAGCCCCTCCAGCAGATGCACAAGTAATAAACTTTATTTCTGGAGGATCAGACATTTGCGGCACATCCTTCTCAGCAGCTAAAAGGCATGCAAAGGAAACTAAAATGGATAATGGAGAAAGACCTGTTTGAACATCAAGTGTCTCCGAAGGAAAAGTCATAACCTTTGATGAGGATGATCGTGTTGATATCCAGGATCCTCATCACGATGGTTTAGTTATTACTCTTTTCATTTCTAACCATTTTGTCCGCAGGATCCTTATAGACGGAGGAAGCTCAGTGAACATTATCCAGCTTGATGTTCTAAAGAAGATGGGTATTCCTGAATCGGACATCATACCAAGATCCTCCGTGCTCGTGGGATTTAGTGGCGAAACTAAGAATACCCTGGGGGACATTAAACTCCCAATATACATTGAAGGCCTACACTCTTATCAAAAAATTTGTGTTATTGACTGTTTATCTTGTTGTAATGTTATCCTTGGCAGGCCTTGGATACACGATATGAAAGCAGTCCCATCTACTTACCATCAATGTGTGAAGCTCCCTAGTCCTTGGGGAATAGTGAAGATTGATAGTGATCAGCAGGAGGCTAAGAATTGCTACACTTCATCGATGAAACCAGCCTCGAAGT
The DNA here is from genome assembly GCA_030545235.1 of Helianthus tuberosus. Lineage (NCBI taxonomy): Eukaryota > Viridiplantae > Streptophyta > Magnoliopsida > Asterales > Asteraceae > Helianthus > Helianthus tuberosus. The sequence continues at coordinate 688,667 of JARYGA010055536.1, read as the reverse complement.
CAAGGGAGCAATAGCAATCAAGGTATCCTCCAAGGGATGTCTTAGAGGCAAGAGAGCAGGATGTGGTAGAAATCCTCATGGATCCTAATGATCCTGAATCCAAAATCTATATCGGATCAGGGATCCTTGGCGAAATGAAAGAAGACCTCGTATCCTTCCTCAAAAGGAGAAAGACTACCTTTGCATGGAAACACGAAGACATGACTGGTATATCCAAAGATGTAATCACTCACAAACTTGGGATTGACAGATCCTTCAAACCAATCCATCAAAGGAGAAGAAAGTTTGCACCGGAAAGAAATGCCATTATCCAGGAAGAGGTAGAGAAATTGCTCCGGGCAGGTATGATTAGGGAGGTCAAGTATCCAAGATGGTTGGCCAATGTGGTTGTTGTTCAAAAGAAAAACGGAAAGTGGAGGGTATGTGTCGATTTTACCGATTTAAATAAGGCATATCCCAAGGATCCTTTCCCATTACCCCACATTGACTCCATGGTGGATGCAACTGCGGGTCATGAACTGTTAACTTTTATGGATGCTTCATCTGGATTCCAACAAATCCAAATGGAACCATCCGACCAAGAGGATACAGCTTTCATGACTCCAACTGGTATATACTGCTATATTGCTATGCCGTTCGGACTAAGAAATGCAGGTGCAACATATCAAAGGCTGGTGAATATGATGTTCAAGGATCAGATTGGACAAACTATGGAGGTTTACATAGATGATATGGTGGTAAAATCCATAAAAGCTGAGGATCACCTAAGGGACCTGGAGGAAGCATTCGATATCCTTGACAAATATAACATGAAACTTAATCCTTCAAAATGTCACTTTGGTGTTAAAGCAGGTAAATTCTTAGGATATATGGTGACAAAGAGAGGCATTGAAGCTAGCCCGGAACAAATCAAAGCAATAGTGAACATCAAATCTCCGGCCAATGCTAAGGATGTTCAAAGGCTAACAGGCAGGATAGCAGCTTTGAACAGATTTTTATCCAAATCCTCAGAGAAGTGCAAAGAATTCTATGATATCCTAAGGAAGAACAAGAAATTTGAGTGGACTGAGAAGCATGAGAATGCTTTAAGAGCCCTCAAAGATTACCTATCCTCAGCCCCGGCTTTGATGAAACCAGAAAAAGGCGATGTGCTATCCTTGTATCTTGCAGTATCCTCAAAAGCAGTAAGTGCGGTCCTTGTTAAGGATCATGAAGGTACACAACATCCTGTCTATTATGTAAGTAAAAGTTTACTTGATGCCGAATCCAGGTATTCACACCTTGAAAAGCTTATTCTTGCATTAATAATGGCATCTACTAAGTTGAGACATTATTTTGAAACTCATGTTATTGTTGTTAAAACTAATTTTCCAATTAAGAATGTCCTCAGGAAACCAGAGATGTCAGGAAGGATGGCTAAGTGGGCAGTGAAGCTAAGCGCATATGATATAAGATATGAGCCTAGGACAGCCATCAAATCCCAAGCATTAGCTGACTTTGTGACTGATTTCAGTAGTGATTTACAAAAAGAAGCTGAGTTAGAAGTCCAGCAGCTAGAGGAGACCAAGGATCCTTGGATACTCTATACTGATGGATCCTCAAATGTCAAAGGCACAGGGCTTGGAATACTACTAAAATCGCCACAGGGGGACATAATACCCCACTCTATAGCTTGTGAGTTCCAAACCACTAACAATGAGGCTGAATATGAAGCCCTAATTGCTGGTTTGCAAATTGCTAAGCATATGGGGATCGGGTATCTTGAGGTACATGTAGATTCATTGTTAATTACAAACCACTTTAATGGATCCTACGCTGTTAAAGGTGAAAAGCTAACCAAATATTTAGAGATAGTCAAAAGTTTGGCACTCTCTTTTGTTTCCTTTAGTTTGACGCAGGTACCAAGGGAAGAAAATACAGAGGCTGATGCATTGGCTAACTTAGGATCATCCTTGAAGATCCCGGAGGATATCAAGATCCCTATTATCCATATCCTGACCCCGGCTATCGAGGATCACGAGGCTATGGAGATAGGAAATGATTCTGCAATTATCCCTTGTGAGGATACTCAATCCCATTCAGGATCAGGATCATGGATCTCACCAATTATGAGATACTTACAACATGGAGAGATTCCTACAGGAGAAAACCCTAGGGCTTTCAAATCTAAGGTATCTCAATTCACAATTTTAAATAGTATGTTGTATAGACGATCTCTTGCAGGACCATACTTGAGATGCATTGAGGATCCTGAAATCCAAGAAGTTTTAAAAGACTTCCATGAAGGAGATTGTGGAAACCACACTGGGGGCAGGGCGTTATTCTCAAGGATCCTGAGGACAGGATACTACTGGCCAACCATGAAGAGAGATGCTGTGGAGTATGCTAAAAGATGTGATCATTGTCAGAGACACAACAATATCCTTCATCAACCAGCTGAATTATTGCATCCTCTATCCTCCTCTTGGCCATTTATGAGATGGGGTATGGATATAGTTGGTAAGCTCCCTAAGGCACCTGGTGGAAAAGTATTCATGTTAGCTATGACTGATTACTTCTCCAAGTGGATAGAGGCTGAAGCTTTTGTCCAAGTCAGAGAAAAGGAAGTTATATCCTTCATTAAAAGAAATATTATAACTAGATATGGAATTCCTTCTGAGATTATATGTGATAATGGTTCCCAATTTATTGGGGGCAGAACCACTAACTTTTGTGACAGCTGGGGGATTAAGATGATAACATCAACACCAGTCCACCCACAAGCTAATGGTCAGGCAGAATCATCCAACAAGATCATCATCAACAATTTGAAGAAGAAGCTTGGATCCAAGAAAGGGAAATGGGCAGAAGAACTACCCTATGTGCTTTGGGCCGATAGGACAACCCCTAAAAACGCTACTGGTCAAACGCCATTCTCTTTGGTATTTGGGGCAGAATCAGTGATCCCAACAGAAATGGTGGTTCCAACTGCTAGAACAAGTACCCGTGATCCTGAGGAGAATGATGAGAACTTGGCTCAAGACCTAGATACTATTGAAGAAATCAGGGATATGGCTAGGATAAGGATGGCCAGTTATCAGCAAAGAATGGCTGGTGCTTACAACAAAAATGTCAGGATCAGGAGGTTTCAAGTTGGAGATATGGTATTAAGGAAAGCATTTCAGAATACCACCAATCCTGCTGATGGAAAATTGGCTCCAAAATGGGAAGGCCCTTATTTGATTGAAGCTGAAGCAGGAAAGGGGGCATATAGATTGCTAACCATGGAAGGTGATTTACTACCAAGAGCTTGGAATGCTGTCCACTTGAAGAAATATTTCATGTGAGCAGGATCCTCATGGCACAGATGATCCTCACGATAGGAATATCCTTAAAGGATCCTTAAAGTATCAGTGGTCCTTACTTAGGTAATATTCTAAACTTGAACTATTTCATTTCTATATTTTCTCATATAAGGATAAGGATCATGTGTCCTTTATCCATCTCTCACGTGAGTTTAAGCTTTGAAAGTTCAGGTACCCTTAGCATAGCATTGGTTATCCACAGAAGCAATCCGTTCCTTGGGTTTAACCCCAGTTATTTGGGCTTGACCCCAGTTCCGCCTGTAGCGCATGATGATCCTGGTATAGTTCAAGGCAGTGGGACCAGTACTCGCTTTAGGGGCTGATAATTCCATTGTACTGGCTATGCCTAGGATCCTACGTATAATGGTAGACGTACCATACATCCGTTCCTAAGGTTTCTAACGTTTTCACGTTAGCTAAGGTTTCTAATGTTTTCACGTTAGCTAAGGTTTTGGCATTTTCATGTCACTAAGTTTGGATAGTCGCCAGTTAGGGCCATACTCCAGTTTACATACGATCCTTGGGCTTGTCCCCAGTTATCCTTGGGCTCGTCCCCAGTTATCCTTGGGCTTGTCCCCAGTTATCCTTGGGCTTGTCCCCAGTTATCCTTGGGCTTGTCCCCAGTTGCTAACTCTTTTCTTATGTTGGCTTAGTCCCAAGTTATGCTCTATTTCAGGTTCTTGAAGATAGGCATCTAGGGATCCTTGATCCTTACTTTATTCTAAGGTTTATCTTATAGTTATCCTTATTATGGTTAGGATCCTAACTTGGATCCTCAGGTATGATCCTTAACTATTAATAATTCTATTCATTATTTATTTGAATAACCCTTATACTTGACAACTGAACTTGTGATTCTTAAACCATACCACTTTTTAGAACCTATCGGTTATGGGATATGTGATCCTTGATCATATCCTAAACTTTTTGGATATCTTTTTTAATTTTTCAAGGCTTGGTAAGTATAAACAGAATGAACATTACAACAGTTGGAAAGTAAGATATTAAAAAGGATAACAACACAAGATAAGCGACAAAAGGTTAAGATTTTATTTATTAACAAAAGACTAACCCTTAAAAGGTTGTCAAAATTACCTACCCGAGCATCTACCAACAAAACGTGGCCCGTCCGCTGGGGTAGGTAAAGGGTGTCCATGATAATAAGTTCAAAAGTAGTGCAGGAATATAAAGGCGGCAGGATCACAATGGCTTCATCCCCCAAACAGAGGATCCCTCCACCAATTGCAATCCTGCCTATTGTCCAAAGGATCATACATGATCCTTAATCCTAAAAAACTATTGTTCGAGTACAAACCATCAAATTGTTTGACATCACAACCACAAAAAGTTACTACCAAATTTAAAAATTGGGCTCCGGCTGCGTCTAAGAATGTCCATCATCGCCCAATCATGCAGCCTAAACCTTCGCTGCATTACCACCTCCAGCTCCACTTGTTTCACCACCTTCACCCTTACCTCCAGCCTCAATCGTCAGGATCTCTTCAACCTCCTCAGCTTCTTCATCGTCCAGTTCAGCCAGCCTTGCCTTCCAGCCTTCAACATCCCAGGTGCTCTTGTCAAAAGCAGGATCCTGAGCTTCCAAGGCCATTTGCAGCTTGGTCTTGTACATTGTTATGGCGGCAGAGACTTTGGCGTCTTCGGTGATCTCACGCTTCTCATAGTCAACATTGATCAGCACCTTGGCCGTCTCCTGCTTGGCATCCCGGACTTCCTTCTGAAGATCAGCAATTGCAAGGTCCTTAAGCACTGCAACCTGCTGGAGGTCGGCAATCTTCCTATCCTGATCCTCAACGTGGCCAACATAATCCTCAATCTCAGAGAATTTCTGCAAAAGGGATAAGAGATAAGGTCAGAACTAAGTGATCCTCAAATCAGCAGGATATATCAGCAGGATATATCAACAGGATATGTCAGCAGGATATATCAGCAGGATATATCAGCAGGATATGTCAACAGGATATACGAGCAGAGACAGAGATCCTTACCTCATTGAAGTACTCGAGGAATTGGTGGCGGATCAGAGGCAGACCCTGCAGATCCTCAGCTTCAGAGGCTTTTCTCTTCTTGATTGCCTTTCCTTTGAGGGGTGCCTTGGGCACCGAAGCTGTCGGACTGGTAGGAGCTTTTCTCTTGGAGGATCTGACAGTAGTGAGATCAGTGACATTGAACTTAGAAGCAGACTTGGTGGATTTTCCAGCACCTACACAACCAAAACAAGATAAGTATCTTTTGTTAATTTATATTTTACTATTTATTTAAATTTTAAACAAGGATACTTACTTGACATCGTGACAGAGCCTGAGGATACCTCCTGTGAATCTTGGGTTGTTGTCTTGAAAGATCTTGTCTCAGGATCAAGTTTCTTGAAAGCAAGGAGCCTCTCCTTAGCAGCAGGGGACAATCTGAGGTATGAGACGGTGATAGCTGCATAACAAGAAAGCAAAAATATAAGTGATCCTTACATCAAAAGAAAGTTTCTGGTGATCCTTCTCAGGATCCTCCACCCTACCATGGGTAGCCCATTTCTTGGGTAGATCCTTTCCATCCTCAATAGAATCTCTCTTGATAAAAAAGAAACGCCGCTTCCAATTAGCATCGTTCTTGGTGGCTTTGAAGATCGGGTGTTCCTCACCGGGCTTACGTTTAAACAAATAGCGATGAGAACCAAAAGTGGTGAGATCATACAGCTCTCCCAGCTCTGACATTCCTAGGTCTATTCCTTCCTGCTCGATGATCCTTTCAAGGGTGTATAAAACCCTCCAAATCATCGGCATGGCTTGAATATAAGAGATGCCGGTTAGGGAAAAAAAGATTGGGTGAAGGTTGGAAAAGGATATGTATAGCCTATGGTGAACGGAGTAACGGGGAAAGCAACCCACTTGTCAGAGATATGATCACTCAGGGCATTGGGGTCAAAAGGTCTAAATTCGGTGTTCGCCGGGAAGCAGTGGCGGATCCTATCGATCTGAGCATCATTGAAACAGCAGCGTTCTTTAATGGAATCTTCGATGATCCCCTGGCTTTTCGGAGGGCTGTTCTTCGGGTGATCCTTAGCTGGGGAATTCCGGAGCAACATCTTTGATGGATTGATGGAAAGAAATGAAAACAGAGCAAGAGAGGGAAGAAGATGAAGAGAGAGTACCTGATAATCTTCGGAATGCAGTTATAAAGGGAGTCTCTCTGAAAATTTAAATGCATTTGATCCTATCTCTATCTCCTATTTATAATCATGATCGTGCAGGGTTGTCACTTCTGTGACATCACTATTGCAACGGATAGTTCAACAATAACGGCTATATTTACGATAGTTAGTTGCGGATAAGATCAGGAAAACATAACTCGCTCATTTTTACATATCACTCCTTATATTTTGGGGGCAATTGTTAGGGGAGGATTTTCTAACAATTAGTGATCCTTACTTGTTATCCTAATTAATGATCCTTACTTCTGTGACAGATAGTGATCCTCAGAAGAACTTCAGGATCAGGATCATGGATCACCTTAAGGATCCTCATACTAACGATTGTTTGTTTGATTTTTGTATTACTTCGCAGGAGTAATAAGCATGACTTGGTCTTGGCAACGGTACTAAGGAATATTCCACGGGTATTCCGCACATGATTGACCAGAAATGGACGTTGTGGAGAACGTGGGAGCTGGGCACAAAAGTCGGATAGTTAGTTATTGTAGTTAACTTCTATTTTAAAAGGAGTAACGAGCTAGAATTTAGAACACTTAGCCATTTTCAGCTACACACACTCATATACTCGCACACTTGAAGCTCTCGACGAACATTCATTCGTTTTCACTCACTTTTACACATTTCACGATAGTGATCCTTGTACCTAGCTCATTACTATCCGAAGTTGTAAACATTTATTCATTTATTTGAGCTTGGTGATCGGTAGTTTCCATCATCCGGGGTTTTTTGTGCCGGAGATCAACTCTTAATCAAGGGCTTTTTCCCCGTATAAATCCTTGTGTCGTTTGTGCAATTTACATTGAAGTGATCCTTGTCATTGTTCTACATTATTAGCATCATACCCCGTAACAGAGAGTTTGGTTGCAATATCCTCATCAGATTTTTTGACCAAAACAGGGACTATGATGGAGGGGCTAGCAGCAGACTTTTTCTTTGAGGATCGGACAGTGTCAAGATCAGTGACACTGAATTTGGAGGCAGATCTTGAAGGTTTTCCAGCGCCTACACACCCAAAACAGATAAGTATCCTTATTCGATTTTTATTTAACTATTTACTTAAACATTTAATTATGTAAAAAATAGGATACTTACTTGACATAGTGACAGAGCCTGAGGATACTTCTTGAGAATCTTGGGTGTTTGCTTTAAATGATCTTCTTGCAGGATCAAGTCTCTGGAAAGCGGCAAGCCTTTCCTTTGTGGCAGGTGATGTGATGAGGTGTGCGACAGTAATAGCTGCAAAAAAGGAACAAAAGGTACGTTAGTGATCCTTAAACAAAAAACAAGGTCATCTGGTGATCCTTCTCAGGATCCTCTATCCTACCATGGGTGCTCCACTTCCTTGGCAGATCCTTTCCGTCAGGGATGGAATCCCTTCTGACAAAGAAGAATCGCCGTTTCCAGTTGTTGTCATTCTTAGTGACTTTGAAGATGGGGTGTTCTTCACCGGGTTTATGCTTGAGTAGATATCGGTGGGATCCAAATGTTATGAGGTCATACATCTCTGCCAACTCCGACATTCCCAGAGCAATTCCTTCTTGCTCAATGATCCTTTCAAGGGTATATAAGACCCTCCAGACCATTGGCATAGCTTGAATATAGGAGATGCCGGTGAGGGAGAAGAAAGACTGGGTGAATTCAGGGAAAGGATACGAGTATCCTATTGTGAAAGGAGTGACCGGAAAAGCTACCCATGTTTCAGAAACATAATCACTTAGAACGGTGGGATCAAATGGTTTGAAGTCGGTGTTTGCCAGAAAACAATGGCGGATTCTGTCTATTTGTGGATCAGTGAAGCAGCATCTTTCTTTCGCTGAATCTTTGATGATCCCCTGGCTCTTAAGAGGACTGTCCTTTATATGATCCTTAGCCAGAGAGGATCTTAGCATCATCTTGGTCATGAGGGTAGAGAAGAAGATGAAAAGAGAAAGAAAACGTAAAGGGAGAAGAAGAAGAGAAATACCTGCTTGATCTTCGGATGTGAATTTAAAGGGAGTTTCTCTTGAATTTAAATGCGAATTGATCCCTATCTCTAACTCAAATTTATAATGATGGCCTTGCAGGATAGTCACTTCAGTGACGTCAGGATGGTAACGGCTAGTCCGGTTACAACGGCTAGTTATCCGTTGATTCATTACGGATAAGGACAGAAAATATAATTCGTTTATTTACATGATTACTCCTTATATTTTGGGGGCAATTGTTAGGGGAGGATTTTCAAATGATCAGTGATCCTCATTTACTGTTGGGTTTAGTGATCCTCACTTCTGATTTAATTGGTGATCCTCAGAAGTATTGCAGGATCAGGATCATGGATCATCTTTAGGATCCTTATACTAATGATTGTCTACTTTGAATTTGATGTTGTTTTGCAGGAGTACCAGCTTGGACTTGGTCTTGGCGATATTCTTGAAGTATATTCCATGACTTATTCCGCACGTGCTTACCTGAAGTGGACGTTATGGAGTTCGTGGGGGACTTGCATGAAATGCGGAATGTTTGTTAGCTTAGATATTTTCCGTTTTTAAAAGGGGTAGCGAGCTAAATAGAAAACACTTGGCTATTTTTAGCTTAACACACACTCTCTCAACTGCTCTCACCAGCTCTCGATAATTCACTTGGCGATTACACACTTTTTTACACAATACACTATAGTGTCTTGTAATTAGCTCACTATCATCCGAAGTTGTAATACATTTCTTGTTTAATTTGAGTTGGTGATCGGTAGTTTCCATCACCCGAGGTTTTTTATGCCGGAGATCATTCATTGATCAAGGGCTTTTTCCTTGTATAAATCTTTGTGTCACTTATTCATTTCATTTCTGAGTGATCCTTAGTGTTGTTCATTGATTCAAGCATCATACCTCACAATAGAAAGTTTGGTTGCATTGTCATTGCTTGATTTTTGACCAAAACACTTTTTATTTGGATAACTTGAGTTTTATAAGTTATGTGGCAGTATCCTGAGCAGGATATCTCTCAGGATACTCTTACAATATGTTCCCAAGAATGTTCAAACAAAACTGTTTTTATAAATAAAATTTATGCAATAAAGGTATAACAACAGAAATAAAGCCAAAAGAAGGTTATATTATTAACATACCAAAAGTTGTGCTTTTGGTTTCACCTCAAACCAAGGTCCATCCACCAAAAGCACGATTAGTCCCATACCATATTTACTAAACAGTTGAAGGTTTTGTCTCAAACCGAGACCCATCCACCTCCAACTGTTATATTGTCCAAAAGTAAAGCATACTAACGTTGATGACCAAGGGCTTCGTCCTGAAACTCAGGATCCCTCCACCTTTGGCCATCATATTGTTCAAATGCAGGAAAGTTAAAATGCAGGAAAAGTAAATTGTCTTAGGGTTACAAACCAACGATCAAATTTAAAAAAGTGGGCTTCGGCCTAGGCATCAACATCCATCATCGCCCACTTGAATGCCCTCACACAGCGGCATCTTCTCCAGCCTTCTCTGTCTTCACAGCTTCAGTATCCTGAGCAGCATCCTCGCCAGCATCCGTCCCAGCATCCTTCTTTCCTCCAGCCTTGTCCACCGGCTCTGCTGACTTGGAGGATTCGCCAGTCTCAGTAGGAAGCGGCACAGCTTTGCCACCAAGTCCCTTTAGCTTCGCCACCCAGGAATCAACTAGCCAGGTTGGGCATTCAAGACCTGTCTCCTTGCCCTCATAAGCCATCTTGATGCGAGCTTGCAACAGAGAGACAATGGCTGAGTTCTTGATCCCTTCCCGGAAAGAGACCATGGCCTGCTCATGCTCCACTTGAACGGCAACCAGCTTTATCTCAGCATCCTGAGTGACCTTCTTCAATTTGTCCTCATAATGTCGGGTCTTGACTTCAGCAATGGCCCCTTGGTCAGCAACGGTGGTCTCAAGCTGTTTGATCCTAGCCTCCTGGAACTTGTTTGTGCTGCAAGCATCGGTGTAAAGATGAAGCAGATGCTGGAGGCCCTGCACGTCAAGATTCAGGTATAAGTCAAAGTATGTTAACCAGGATATCCTGTCAGGATATCCTGTCAGGATATAGTCGCAGGATATTACCTTGTTGAGGAAGGATGTCATCGGTTCTAAGGAATCAGTAAAGCTGAGTTCTTCGTATGAGAACCCCTCAGGACCTGGAGTGCTGACCTCAGAACCTTTCCTCTTCTTGGAGGTGGAAGCACGGGTTCTCGGAGTAGGCTTGGGAGCTGGGAGTGGCTTGGAGCTGGTAATAGCAGGAGTTTCTTTCTTGACTTCGACTGGAGTGGGGTAGCTATCGAGCTCATCAAGGTCTAGGAAGACTGGAACTTTGCTGGAGTCTGCATACAGGGAGTGAAATTCTTTCCTAAATATATTAAATAAAAGCATGTATGCAGGATATCGTGCAGGATCATTACCAGACATGTTTGCACTGGAAAGAGGGCTTGGAGATGGTGGAGACGGATTAAAACTTCTTTCAGCCTCTGGGAGGAGTCTGATAGCGTCAATTCTCTTCTGTGAGTCAGCTAGGGGAGGTGCAAGCTTCCTGAAATCGGCTGTGTACAAAAAAATAAAAAAAATTAGTACAAGATATGAAACAGGATATAAGGCAGGATCATCCTTAAACCCTAAATCCTACCCTTTCTCAACCACTTCACCGGATATTCCGTTCCACCAGGGATAGAGTCTCTTTTTACAAAGAAGAACTTGGATTGCCATTTCTCCTCATTCCTGGTGGCACGAAGTATCAGCGGATCGCCGAAGGTAGAATAGAACAAAAATCTACAGGAACCATGGCATCTAAGCCGATATGCTAAGGGGAGGTCATGAACGGAAAGGTCAGGAATATGATTTCTCTTGATCTGATCAAGAACGGACAAGACTCGCCAGAGCGTCAGCATTGTTTGGCTAAAACAGATTTTGGTGGTATTAAAGAAATCAGTGTTGAAATCGGAAAAGGGAAACTGCAATCCTAAGGTAAAGGGAAAGGCATTAAAACATAACTACTCGTCGGAAACCATGTCTGACCGGATTTCCCGGTCAAACGGCCGGAACACCGTCCCTTTCGGGAAGATGCCGGAGGATTTGAGAGCCGACAAGTGGGCACTATCAAAGGTGCATATTTCCTTCTCCGGATCTTGGAGAAGATTCTGGTGGATAAACATGGGAGCAGAGTCACCGGAGCTCGATCTTGTTTGTCTCATGGTGCCGGAATACTGAACAGAATAAAGGAGAAAGATGGGATTGAGAGAGAAATGTTTACCTTTTTTCTCTTCGGTAAAGGTTAAAAGAAGATGAGGATGAGAAGTTATAGGGAGGTAATGAGTAATTATAGACTAAGCGGTTACAAGCTGTCACATCAAGGTCCAATCTCTTAATTGCCTTGTTATTCGTAAAAAATATAACCGTTAGTGCTAGGATACTAAACAGTAACATTTTTTGGGGACAATTGTTATGGGTGAAAATCTGAGCTCATATCCGGGATATTATCTTAAATTATATCTTGCTTGTATGATATATGTTCGTCTCCGGGATGCTGATTTAGGATATTGGTAACATCCTGAATGGTATCCTGAGGATTACTAATGGATTATGTGCAGGAATACGAGTCCAAGCTTGTAATGTTCGTGAGGACCCTTTCCCCGGAAGACTCGGTCTAAATCGTTCAAAGGAAGACTGTAGGATCGTATACGGACCTGAATGAGTCTTTCAGAGGAGTGTTAATCAGTTTCAGGTGCGGAAAACAAGAAACTGATGTAGAAACAGCAAGCAATTCACTTTAAACACACTTTTGTATTGATATCTAACAGATTACATGCAAACTTCACACCGGCAGCACCTCGGTATGGAAATCAAGAACTCTTTAATGATTTCGCTCATAGAGACCTATATATAGTATTCTAATTCCGCCCGAAATGACACGGAACTTGTAGGAGCGGAATCAGAATATTAGATTCCGGGCAGAATCAATTACATGCAGATTGGAGCGAAATCATCCTAATTTACATGCATTCTATTTTGTCTTATATGAAACATTCACTTTCGTGTATCCATTTCATGTAATGATATCATCATTGATGTCATTTTCATGATGTCATCAATGAGTAGGATGACATCATGTCTTGATCAAAACCGCAACGGGACTGAGACTCGATATAAGACGAAGACGACAGATGTGTGCACCAACAGACTCCCCCTCAGATGTTGACGAGTCTTAAGTGTCGAGTCTTCAACGTCTTTAGTCTTTATCAGTCTGAACGCTCTCTGAAATGTCTCACAGTGTAAGCATCCTCAACCTTTATCTCCTTCTCCTCTTCAGCATCAACAGACTCCCCATGAACAATCTCTACTCAGATGTCTTCAGACTCCCCCTTTCGATATGCTGGGATCGTAGTCTGGCATGTTGAAATCACATAGACCTCAGGTATCGGAACCTGTCTCTCTATCATCAGGTTCAAGATCGAAACCTGGCTACACCTGCACATTCTTAACCAAGAAGTAAATTTCACAAATTTAACATTTCAACAAATTTACTATCTTCTAACCACTCGAACACACAATCTCAAAATGATTTAATCATTAGTAATATATGATGAACCACTTAAATGAATATCAATTTTCATTTCAAACATCTTCAAACAAACTTTCTTTCCCAAACCTGTTCGTCATGTTCAGCACTTGGAATTTTGAAAATCAGCTTCTCCAACATCAGTTGTCGAAAATCGTTTTGGGTTTTTCAAAAAGTTTTATGCTAAAACACACTGAAAATCTTTTTGGATTTTGAGATATTAAAAAAAATGCAGTAAAAAATATTTACAAACAATATTTTTGTGAGTTTGTGCAAGAGGATCATATCAGTTTTTGAGACAAAACACCAACACCGTTAAGCTTGATTTCATTTTAAGCTCTAAACGATTCACGTAGATTGACGATATTGTTGTCCACTTAAACTCAATCTAAAAACTTTCGAAATGCTTACCGATACGTTAAGGTATATTAATTTTGCACTAAGCTCTTATGGACCCCACGATCTCAGCATATCCCCTCATCATGCAATACACTGACTCGAGTAATGCTTTTAAACTTTTATCAACTGTGATTTGTGCGAAAACAAAGCAGAATGTTTAAACATTAACAATCAGGTCGATACTTCCGTATACGCAGAGAAAGTCCACTGTTTAAACAAAATAAGAAAAATAAAACAAGTTGAAATTGTTTAGGCTTTAACCACCAGGTCGATACTTCCGTATACGCAGAGGAGGTCCAAAGCTTAAACGACACACCAAAGAAAATAAAGCAGAACGTTTAGGCAATAACATCCAGGTCGATACTCACGTATATGCAGAGGATGTCCAATGCTTAAAATAAATTAATGAAAAAAACAAGTTTAAATCTTTGCAAAATGAAATGCACAATCACAGTGATTTTTAAGCAAAGTTGTGAAAGTTCACAGACTTAACCAGTTTTATGTCTTTCGACAATCAGCGATTACTGAGTAGGCACACAATCAAGAAGGACAAAACTAAGTACTATGCTTTCGACCATGTTTCCCACTAGAACTAGGCTTTTTGATTTAGATTTGTATCGTTATCGCAAATCTACTAGTCTAGCTGAGCCTACCGTCACATCTTTAGTGAGACCGTTTATCACATTTTATCTTTCCATTTCTTTAGCATGCTATGACAGTCCACTGATGTACTATCATTTCCTCTTCTTTACAACAAAACTCATTTTTGAATTTTATCATGTTTTTGCCTTTTTCAAATTTTCTAATGTTTTTGGATTTTCTGAAAAAATTTTACTCCCCCTAAAATGCAAACACATTTTAGGAAATTTGAAATCAAACTATACAATCAAATTGACAACCGATATCGAATCACATCACATCGCCATCCACTTGGCATAAACAATCTGAACTCCCCCTTACACAAAACTATTTTCTCATTAAGATTTCAAAACACTTAAGTTTGTTTTAATCAAAATGATTTTTCCGGAAAATAAGTTTTGTTGATTTTACCAATTGTAGGTTAGAAAAACCACTTGTAGGGATTGGTTCATCATCTTTTACATTCAACCAGTTGTAGCAAATCAAGTACAACTTAATGTCCCTGATTTACCACTTGCATGTATGCAACCTCTGTACCTCTTGTAAAAATATTCACAACATTCAAGCCTATGTAGGAATAAACCTCTACACAAACCATTTTACCAATCAAAATGCCGATTTCTGCTTCGCACGTACCAACCTGGAAGCTCTGGCAATTCACAATCTGTAAAATTTAACAAACTTTAAGATCTTTCACAAAAACAAGTTTAACAAGAATGATGCCGATTCCTGATCCGCAATTACAAACTTGGGATCTCCGGCAAGTCAGGTTTTTCAATGAAAGAAAATATCCACCCAAGCCTGACCAGCCTTGGGTGTTTTCAATTCAGATGCAGTTGGGGTGTAAGTTGCTTTCTTTGTAGCATAAAACTCCTTTACCCCTTTAACTTTCCCATCGATCATTTTTCCAAAAATTTTCTTTACATTCCCATTAAACGCTTTTTCAACATCAAATTCATTCTTTTTAGAATAAAATTGATTTGAGATCTCAACCTTTCCAATTTTTGTTTTAAAATTTTCAGTCCTCAATGGTGGAAAGTTCTCATCATCCATTGGAGGAACTGAGTTTTCACCTTTTTTAACAACTTGTGGCTCCTCTGACTTTGTGGAGTCAGATTCATCGCCAGATTTTACATCTGATTTCTTAACAACCCAAGCTTGGTTGTCAATGTTTCCCCTCTTCTTGTAAAACCTTTTCGAACACTCACCAACCTCATATGTTGAATTCTTAAACACTTTAAATCTTTCAGTTAATGGTTCGGTTTTATCAACAACTACTTCTTTCAGTTTTTCTGAGACTCCCTGTTTTGTTTTTGTTGCTTGAGGACAGTTCCATGCAATATGACCAACTTCATTGCATCTGTAACAGGTTCTTGTCTCTTTCCTTTGAAAAGCTCCATACTTCATCTTTTCAGCAAGAAACTCCTGGTTTGACTGTTTCTAGAATGAGCTCTTTGCTTCTTCTTCATGGCTAGTTCCTGCAACATATGTCATTTTTTATTTAAAATCTTGAACGTATTTTTCATTTTTATAGTTTTCAGGTGGAATAAAACCAAGACCTTTCTTTTTGAACTTACTATTATGGTTTGGTTTCTTTCGAAATTCCGAACCATAATTGTAACCCATTTTCTTGTTTAAACGTTGTTGAACTCTTGAAGTGTATTTCTTAGGTTTTCTAGTAAGATTTAAATCTTTTATTTCAGAAATATTAATTTCTGTCATTTGGAAAACCTTTTTGATCATGTCAAAACGAACACTTCTTATTGGAAATTCTTTATCAAAATATAATTTGTCAGAATCATTCAAAGTATATACAACTTCAAATGTTTCGTCATTCAAATTAGATTTTGACAACAAAAATTCTTTACTATACACCCGTTTTCCCGACGACTTTGAACTCTTGACAGACGAACTCGAACTCCTGGACTCAGACATTGACTCGGACTCCTCATCCTTATCTAACACCTGATCGACCATTCTTTTTATTAATTCGGACTCATGATCTGTGTCGGACGCTGTGAACGTGACGTCAATGTTGTCTGGTAATACATCGGTTAACTCGGACTCTAACTTTAGATTAACTGCCTTTTGGACTTGTTCCTCATTCGGTTTTCTAGGCGAATACCCTTCCCAAATTGGAGGCGGACACTTGTTATAACATACACTCTGTTTCTTACCAGTATCCGTTTTCTTCTTTGACTTCTTATCTTCGTCTTTAAACGCCTCAAAACCTGCAACAGTAGGATAAATTCTGTCAATTATGTAATCACAACTTGTATAACTTCGCAGCAATCGTCTAATTCTTTCATTCTCAGCTTTCTCAGTTTCCAACTCTTGCTTCCATTTTGCACATTCTTCAATGTAAAAATTTATCTCTTTCTGCTTTGACATCATAGTAGCATTCAACATCTTCAAAGCTTTCTCTCTTTCAGAGTTAGTCTTTTCCAGACTATTCACAGTTCAGTTCAAAACATTGTAGGATTCTTTCAAATTCTTCACATCAAACAACAACTTTTCTTTCATCTTTTCTGATTCACTAAATCTCTCGTCTTTTACTTCACACTGTTTGCAAGATTCTAAACAAGTGAGACATGGTTTCGTAACTTCAACAATCTTTTCTACCTCCACAATCTTCTCAACTTCAACTACCTTTTCCACTTCCACTATCTTCTCAAACACTTTGACTTCCTTCAATTCTTTTGCAGCTTTTCTCTCTTTGAGTTTCTTCAATTTATCTGCAAAATAAAATTCAAATCTGTCAGAAGATAAATGAGATTTTCCAATGTTTATCTGTTCAACTTCTTCATCATCATCACTAGTATCTATTGAACTATTTTTAGAAGAAACAGATTCTTCATCTTCACTTTTCTCATCATCAGATAACACAGCCATCCATTCTTTCACCAACTCTGGCTTTTGCACAATCTGGGCAATAAAAGCTTTAACATTAGGATCAGCTGGAATGTACTTGTCCCAGCTAAAACCTTCAGCCACTTTCTCATCATCTTGATCAATAATGCCATAGTAAGCCTTCTTGTTTGTATCTTCGATCATTTTCCCATGTGACGTTTGTAAATCTTTTTGTTGATGTGGTAGATGAGTGATTTGTTGATATATGGACTTCTTATAATAATCATCATTTCCAAAAGGATCCTTTACTCCTCTTGGTTCCTGATTCTTGCACTCTCTTTTAAAATGTCCTTTCTCCCTGCAACGAAAACAGACAACTTTAGATTTATCAAAGCCTAAATTAGAAAGATTTGCATCCAAGAAATCACTTCTTCCTGTAATCATTCTAAATTTTTCTGCTCTCCTCAAAACACTAGCTAATGCCCATTTAATGTCCATCAGTTCCAACTCCTCTGCATCGATCTGGTCATAATCTTCCTTTGTGAGCATCGGATTACCAATTTTTCCGACAATCAACCCTTCATAAGATTCTAATGCAGTGACCAGTAATCCCATATGACTTTTCACAACTTCTTCAGAATAATTTTGTCCATTTTGAAGATGTAAAGCCACATTACGCTGAATCAGATGTCCATTTCCAACAGATGTACTTTGAACACTTGGAGAATTCACATTTGAAAATCCACTAGTATTGATTGAGCTTTGACTGCTTGTTCCAGATGAATTTCCTGCACTAAATGCTGTTTGGATTTTTGGACTCGCTTCAACTGTCTGAACATTTCCTTTATAGTACAGTTTGATATCTTGCTGATTGCTTGAACTGTTCATTCTAGCAATTTTCTGCTGTTCAAGATCCTGTGCCTCCAGCTTTTCAATAAACTGAGTAATTGATAATCTGCTAAACTGTCCAGAATTTTTCAGAATCATCAATTATGTACCCCATTCCTTTTGTGGTAATGCATCAGCAAGCTTTTCTACCCATTCTGCTGGAGTTTTTGTAATCTTCAACTGTGACATGGTGCGTACAAGATGACAATATCTCTCAATGAGAGTCTTTGTTGTCTCACCAGGCATACAAGGAAACAATTCAAACTCCTTTTTCCACAAAGCTGCTTTACTCTGTAGCATTTTTGTACTTCCTTCAAATTTCTTTTTAAGAGCTTCCCAGATAGAATAAGCACTGTCATCATGTTGAAGCAACACAAATATATCCTCTTTAACAGCTTGTTGTAATAGATTGATCATCATTTTCTCTCCTTTATAACTTTCTCTCTCTTGCTCTGTGAATTCTGAAATGATTTTACCAACTCCCACTGAGTTTTGTGGCCTCTCATATTCAGTTTCAATGCTTTCCCAAGCTTTTAAATGATTCGCTTGAACCCAATTCTCGAAACGTTTCTTCCATCCATGATAGTCTTCAATACCCATAAGTTTCGGAGGTTTTTGCATTGCTCCGGTTTCATTCTCCATGTTCATGTTCTTAGCTATGTCAGCCGGAGTAGTCGGGGTTGAAGCAAATGCGTTGTAGAATTCAGAATCCATGTTTCAGTATCAAAATTTCTCAAACAAGCTTTCAAACGAACTGGTTCACTTCGTAAAAACACCTGAATGAAACAAACAAACAATCAGTTTAACCGAATTAAAAATGTGAATGTGAATGTGAATGACGATTGAATCAATCTAGGACTCGTGTCGAAGATTTGTGGACTCGTTTCAATGTTGTTCGAGTGAAGACACTGAATGAATGGACTTGATTGGAATGAAATGGATTCAAATGGACTTTCACAAATTTTTGGCTGATGGGAAAAAAATCAATTCACTTCTGTTGGGCCGCACATTAAGACTTGATCATATATTGATTGGGCCTTAAATATATGCTATCCGAAATGATTGGGCCGAGACTTATGATCAGTTAAAACACATGGGCCGATTACTTTTGCTTTAAATGTTGATTGGGCTAGTACTTTTGAATCTGATTGAACCGACAATCCACTATATCAACAAGCACTATTTAATGATCAATCACATGTCAGACAACCACTTTATCAAAATAACTTTCTTGGACTGAATACTTTGATTGCGTCTGACACACTTTATCTTGGAATCACGTGAATCTCATAAACATTTACATGATATACTGATCAGTTTCTTAGGCCGAGTTTACTTGTATATACGTGATTTCTGACAATCCCTTTAATCACTTTCACATGCAAGCACTTATATCAAGACTCGATTTTAATTGAATTTTCTAATTAAATGTGGCCGACAACTTTATCCTTAGCATGCAAACCGGAATTCTCATTTGACCTCCATTTACACTAGCGGACAACTTTAATTGTTCAATTCAAATAACCGACAACACTTTGAATCACAAGAACTGACACACGCATGTGATTTCTTTTCCCGAAGTACTGACACCCTCGTTCAGAATGTTATACACAAATCAATGTACATACTCAAATAGTCTATATTCACGTAACATGAAGTCCCGAGACAATTAATGATGCAGATAACTGTTGACAGACACTTTCAAGCAGTTCACACTTTAAAGTTTTGGAGCGGAATAAGACAATTATGTTGGAGCGGAATCTCAAACTTAGCAGTTTGGAGCGGGATCAGCAAAATTCTGGAGCGGAATCAAACCATTCGTTAACTTTTGGAGCGGAATCAGAAAATCTCTTGAGCAGAATTAGAGAAACCTCAAGTATTTTCGAGCGGAATCACTTCGGACATCATTTTTACCCATTTTTAGTCCAAATTTTAACGTGTAACTTTCCAGGATTTGTTAATATGATGTTTTACAAAATCTGTGAAAAAATGAACTGATTTTGACCGTTAAAAATTTCTGAAATGAAGAAAGAATGGTGTAGAAGACAGAAAAACAATGATATTCAGCTGAATTCGACAAAACTCCTCGTACTTGGCTCTGATACCAATTGTAGGATCGTATACGGACCTGAATGAGTCTTTCAGAGGAGTGTTAATCGGTTTCAGGTGCGGAAAACAAGAAACTGATGTAGAAACAGCAAGCAATTCACTTTAAACACACTTTTGTATTGATATCTAACAGATTACATGCAAACTTCACACCGGCAGCACCTCGGTATGGAAATCAAGAACTCTTTAATGATTTCGCTCATAGAGACCTATATATAGTATTCTAATTCCGCCCGAAATGACACGGAACTTGTAGGAGCGGAATCAGAATATTAGATTCCGGGCGGAATCAACTACATGCAGATTGGAGCGAAATCATCCTAATTTACATGCATTCTATTTTGTCTTATATGAAACATTCACTTTCGTGTATCCATTTCATGTAATGATATCATCATTGATGTCATTTTCATGATGTCATCAATGAGTAGGATGACATCATGTCTTGATCAAAACCGCAACGAGACTGAGACTTGATATAAGACGAAGACGACAGATGTGTGCACCAACAAAGACGTTGAAGCCGCTTTACTCAGTCCATAAAGTTAACTATGGAATATTCGGAAGCATCCCCCATTTATAGGAATTTTCGTTTGTATTTCATAGCTATAAATAATTGGATAAATCAGATCGAATAGGACACAACAACACTCACTGCTCTCTAACACTTTACACTCTCGCAACTTTCACTTTCACAAAAAGCATTATAACACTTAGCGATCTGATCAATACCCTGCACTGTATCCTGACGTTTAAGGTAATAAGAAGAACAAGGCAGCTGCGATTGTCAGCTCCCGAGGTTTTGTGCCGGCGATCTAGATTGATCAAGGGATTTCCTCGTATATCTCGTGTCACCCCCTTTACTTTTTACTCATAGTTTGATCGTAGATAGCTCAATATCCTGAGTCGTATCCTGAAAACTGTTTTTGCAAACAACTTAATCAGCATATTTTCAATACACTATCTTAGCACCCTACCTCACTTAACTAATTTGATCACTTAATTGCTTCGGTAATTTTTGACCAAAACAGAGATGATAAATCTTTCACTTGTCAATTCAATGAATGCATTACCTATCGATGATCTTGAATCGGATCAATATCATGAATAACAATATCTGAGCTATTAAATTAATTCATCGTCGAGAATTGAATAGTATAACATACGAACATCTTTTATCCATACCAAATCCAATCTTGGATTCCCGGAACAACCAAAATTTGCTTTACTTTCTGTATCCTTCTTTTCTGTTCTTTCTTTTCTATAACCTACCTTAGGTCTTCCTTATAGAACCATCAAACGAAACGAAATCTAACCGCCTGTCCGAACTACAAAACCCCAACAAACAATACAAACGAAGTGGAAAAAGAGAGGAATTAGGTTCTAAATTTTAATTATCTAAATTTCTTTGGAAGACAAGGAAGTATGAGAAAGACGAGTCACAGGAGAAAAGATGGAATATTCTATCAACTTCACTATTTTAGTTATTTTCATTTTAGTTTAGGGTTTGTTCTTTCTTCGACAGAATCCTGAAAAAAAAGAAAGAAAAAACCCCTTCGGAATTCAATTATGCTCTCTGTCCCTTCTTTCACAAATTTCACAGAAAATGGAGAGGCGAATTGATGTACTTATTGGATCCGTCGGGACTGACGGGGCTCGAACCCGCAACGTCCGCCTTGACAGGGCGGTGTTCTTGCCTATTGAACTACAATCCCAGGGAAATAAGAAGAGATCTAGCAGAAATTTTGGATTCCTTTTTATTCTCTCGTATCAGGTATTTATTAAGAACAAGAGTGTTCTACCATCTGATAGTAGATTGACAAATTGTTGGGCCGAGCTGGATTTGAACCAGCGTAGACATATTGTCAACGAATTTACAGTCCGTCCCCATTAACCACTCGGGCATCGACCCAACGCCTAATTTATTTTAGACGTTCCACAATATTGTCCCCAGGCAGATTTGATAAATACATATCACTTGATCTAAAATACAAAGTCCCAAAAGGATGAAGAAAAGAACTTTTTTTTATTTGAAAAACCTATTCTGACATTTTTTTTTATTATAACCGATGGAATCGTCCATTACGATACATAAGAAAGATAAATAAAAATTGAAAAGCTCTGTAAGAAAAGAAGCCTCACAATATTTTTTTTATACATGCCAAAGAGATGGAAAACAAAGAATAACTTTTACTTATCCTCCGAGTTTGTCAACTTTTGGAGAAATGATAGCAAGAAGGATATCGTTGTCTACATTAGAAAAAATCTCCCCTGATGAACTATACACCGAGTGGGTTTTTACCAATAAAGAGAAAAAGAACAACTTAAATAATGAATTTATAAATAGAATTGAAGCCTTAGAGACAGTATTTCTTTCTCTAAATATACTTGAAGCAAAGACTAGATTGTCTAATGCTGAGACTAAAAACAAAAACAATTGCTTAGTTAAAATGTATGATCCCTTTTTGAATGGGATGTATCGCGGAAGAATGAAGAAATTGTTTTCTTCTTCAATTATAAATGAAACTTCGATAGAAAATTGCACAGAAACAGCTGAACTAAATAAAATTCATGATATCCTTCTTCCCTA
The DNA here is from genome assembly GCA_030545235.1 of Helianthus tuberosus. Classification (NCBI taxonomy): domain Eukaryota; kingdom Viridiplantae; phylum Streptophyta; class Magnoliopsida; order Asterales; family Asteraceae; genus Helianthus; species Helianthus tuberosus. The sequence goes on along the minus strand of JARYGA010055536.1, from coordinate 666,078 downwards.
TCCTAATTCTCCAGAAAATGAACAGAAAATCGAAAGATCAGAAAAAAAATGAAAAATTGATTCAAATAATGGGTTAAAGTTTTCATTGAACAAAATTCTAACTAACCCTAAACGTGAAAAAAAATATATTGGAATAAACAATAGGTAAAAAAACCCCTCGATGGTCATACAAATTAATCAACGAGTTGGAACAATATTTTAAAAAACGACGAAAAGAACAAGGCATAATGCAAGGACTGGATCACCAGCTTCGAACAAGAAAATTTAAACATATAGCTTTTTTAACGCGTTTCGAACGAAGTTTAAGAAGTCTCATTTCAAGAATTATAATCTTTATAGAAAATTTAATAGAGATTCGGGTTTTATAAGTTATTTGGAAGAACCGGATTTTCGTCGAGCCGTAATCAAAGATTCTATACGTGTTCAAAGGCGTAAAATGGTTATTTGGGGACCGTCTCAAGGAAATCGTCATCCCCCCCCCCCTTTGGAAAAAATGGAAGATTTTCCTTTTCCTATATCCGACCTAATGAAACTTTTTTTTTAATATTAGAGATTGGTTAGGTAAAAAGTCAGAATTCGAAATTTTAGATCAACAATTCCAAATAAAAAAAAATAACCAGGAGGACGTAATAGAATTCTGGGAGAACATTCCATATGCCCAAAAATCAAGAAGTGTTCTGTTACTAGCTCAATCAATTTTTAGAAGATATATTAAATTACCCTTATTGATAATAGCTAAGAATATTGGTCGTATTTTATTACGACAATCTCCGGAATGGTACGAGGATTTTCAAGATTGGAATAGAGAAATTTATCTAAAGTGCAACTATAACGGTCTTCAATTCTTCAAAACGGAATTTCCTAAAAATTGGTTAATCCAAGGTTTTCAGATAAAAATCCTATATCCTTTTCATTTGAAACCTTGGCACAGATCTAAGCTACGACTCTCTGATAGAGATCGAAAGCAACAAGATGATTTTGATTCTTGTTTTTTAACAGTTTTGGGAATGGAAACAGAATATCCTTTTGGTCCTCCGCGAAAAACACCTTCCTTTTTTGAACCCATTTTTAAAGATATAGACTATAAAGTCGAAATCAGAAAATTCAATTTTAGAATTCGAAGAGCTTTAAAAAAAATAAAAAATAAAAAGAAGCAAAAGTCTTTTTCTTTGTAAAACAAATACTAAAAGAACTTTTAAAAGGAAAGAAAATTCCATTATTTATAACGAGAGAAATATATGAATCAAATGAAACTAAAAGAGAAAAGAATTCTATAATCAGCAATAAGATAATTCATGAATCATTTAGTCAAAATCGACCTAAAGGTTTGACAAATTATTCACAGACAGAAGAAGAAATGAAACATAGAATTGATAGAAGAAACACAATCAGAAATCAAATAGAAATAATGAAAAAAAATAAAAAAAACAGTAACGCTGAAAAAAAAATAAAAAGAATAATGGAGAAGCACTCCCAAAAATTTGGAAAATATTAAAAAGAAATAATATTGAATTAATAGTTAAAATTTTCATTGAAAAAATATACATAGATATCTTTCTATGTATCATTAATATGCGCAGAATCGCTCTACAACTTTTTATGGAATCAACAAAAAAAATTATTGAGAAATACATTGACAATAACAAAACAAATAAAGAAAAGATAAATAAAACAAAACAAAATCAAATTGACTTTATTTCGACTAGGACTATAAAAAGGGCTTTTGATAATCTTAGAAATAGTAAGCGGAAGTCAAATATTTTTTTTGAGTTATCTTACTTGTCACAAAAATATGTATTTTTAAAATTATCACAAACCCAGGTTATTAACTTCAATAAGTTAAGATCTATTCTTCAGTCTTTTTTTCTTAAGAATGAAATAAAGGATTTTTTTTTTTTTTTTTTGAAGACAATGAATCTTTGATTACGAAGTAAGACATAAGAAACTTCCAAATTATGTAATGAATCCATGGAAAAACTGGTTAAGAGGTCATTATCAATACGATTTATCTCAGATTACATGGTCTAGATTAGTCCCACAAAAATGGCGAAATGGAAAAAATCAATGCCAGCCATCTTAAAATAAGGATCTAAATAAATGGTATTCCTATGAAAAAGACCAATTATTTGATTACAAAAACAAAAAAAACAAAATTTGAAAGTCTATTTATTATCAAATAAAGAAGAGAATTTTCAAAAAAAAACTATAGATATGATCGTTTATCATATAAATATATTCATTCTGAAACTAATAAGAAGTCCTATATTTATAGATCATCATTAGAACCAAATAAGAAGCAAGAAAATTCCACCAGAAATAAAGAAAAAACTGTTAACATACTCAAAAATATTCCTATCAAGAATTATCTAGGAAAAAGTGATATTATATATTTGGAAAAAAATACAGATAGAAAATATTTGGGTTGGAAATTGAATACAAATATTCAGGTTGAATCTAATAAGGACCAAATCCAAATAAGGGATAAAATTCCGAATAATGGTCTTTTTTATCTTCCGATTGATTCAAATTCTGAAATCAATTACAAAAGGGTCTTTTTTTATTGGATGGGAATGTCTTTTGATTGGATGGGAATGAATGAAAAATTCTTAATCTTAAATCGCCCCATATCAAATCCGAAATTTTTTTTATTTCCAGAGTTTTTGATACTTTATCATAAATATAAAGAGAAACCTTGGTTTATTCCAAGCAACTTACTTCTTTTTAATTTGAATATCAATCTAAATTTTAGTGAAAATCAAAATATCAAGGGAAAGCACGAAGAGGAGGAGGATTTTTTCAATTTTAGTCCATCGAATTCAAAACAATATTTTGAATTTAAGAATCAAAACAATATTGAAGAATCCCTTTTAGAATCGATCGAAAAACTACAAATATTACTCAAAGGAGATTTTCCTTTGTAATTAAGATGGACTGGACGTTTGAATCAATTGAATAAAAAAATGATGAATAATATCCAGATATATATGGTCTCCTGGTTAGCCTAATAAATGTAAGAAAATTTTCTATATCCTATATTCAAAGGAAAGAAATGAATTTGGATATAATGAGGAGACGTTTAATTCTTACACAATTAACAAAAAAGGGAATATTAATTATGGAACCCGCCCGTCTATCTGTAAAAAAATGACGGACAGTTTTTTATGTATCAAATCATAGGTATTTCGTTGGTTTATAAAAGTAAGCACCAAAGTAATCAAAGATACCGAAACCCCCAAAATGTTGCTAAGAATCATTTTGATGAATCCATTCCAAGACATAAAACTCTAAATAGAGACAAAAAGAATTCTGATTTGCTTGTTCCTGAAAAAATTTTATCGTCTAGACGTCGTAGAGAATTGAGAATTCTAATTTCCTTCAATTTAAAGAATCAAAATAATGTGCATAGAAAGAAATTCTTTTGCAAGGAGAACAAGATAAAAAACTGGAGTCAATTTTTGGATGAAAGTGAAAATTTTGACAGAAAAAAAATGAATTAATAAAATTAAAGTTCTTTTTTTGGCCAAATTATTGATAAAAAAAGCAGAATCTTTGTACTAAACTATTTGCTATCGTCTTTTTGTATCACTATCCAAATGAACTCAAAAATCGGATTAATTAATGTTAATTGATAAATTAATTAATGTTAATTGATAAAATGAATATAAATAAACTATGATTATTGTGTATACTACATTAAAATTTCTGACATTATTATTACTGATCAATAAAATCAATATCTGTAAAAAGGGGAGTGTCAAATTCTTTTATGGTAAAAAATTCATTTATTTCCATTATTTTGAAAGAACAAGAAGAAAACAAAGAAAACAGAGGATCTGTTGAATTTCAAGTAGTAAATTTCACCAATAAGATACAGAGTCTTACTTCACATTTGGGATTGCACAAAAAAGACTATTTATCTCAGAGAGGTCTGCGGAAAATTCTGGGAAAACGTCAACGGTTGCTGGCTTATTTGTCAAAAAAAAAAAATAGAGTGCGTTATAAAGAATTAATAGGGCAGTTGGATATTCGAGAAAGAAAAAGTCGTTAATTTGAAGAGTTAGTTTGAATGATTCGCTTAAAGTTTGATGAACTTCTTTTCACTTTCAGCAATTCATGCAAGAATGAATCGGGAAAAACCTATGACTGTACCATCTACAAGAAAAGACCTCATGATAGTCAATATGGGACCTCACCACCCATCAATGCATGGTGTTCTTCGACTCATTGTTACTCTAGATGGTGAAGATGTTATTGACTGTGAACCAATATTGGGTTATTTACACAGTGGTATGGAAAAAAATTGCGGAAAATCGAACAATTATACAATATTTACCTTATGTAACACGTTGGGATTATTTAGCTACTATGTTCACAGAAGCAATAACTGTAAATGCGCCAGAGCAATTAGGCAATATTCAAGTCCCTAAAAGGGCCAGTTATATCAGAGTCATTATGTTGGAGTTAAGTCGTATAGCTTCGCATTTGTTATGGCTTGGCCCTTTTATGGCAGATATTGGGGCGCAGACTCCTTTCTTCTATATTTTTCAAGAAAGAGAATTAATATATGACCTATTCGAAGCTGCCACCGGTATGCGGATGATGCACAATTTTTTTCGTATTGGTGGAGTGGCTGCTGATTTACCTCATGGCTGGATAGATAAATGTTTGGATTTTTGAGATTATTTTTTAACAGGAATTGCTGAATATCAAAAGCTTATTACACGGAATCCCATTTTTTTAGAACGAGTTGAAGGAGTAGGCATTATTGGTGGAGAGGAAGCAATAAATTGGGGTTTGTCGGGACCAATGCTACGAGCTTCCGGAATAGAATGAGATCTTCGTAAAGTTGATCATTATGAGTGTTACGATGAATTTGATTGGGAAGTCCAATGGCAAAAAGAGGGGGATTCGTTAGCTCGTTATTTAGTACGAATCAGCGAAATGACAGAATCCATAAAAATTATTCAACAGGCCCTAGAAGGAATTCCGGGAGGGCCCTATGAAAATTTAGAAATCCGCCGCTTTGATAGAGTAAAAGATACTGTATGGAATGAGTTTGACTATCGATTCATTAGTAAAAAACCTTCTCCGACTTTTGAATTGTCGAAGCAAGAACTTTATGCGAGAGTCGAAGCACCAAAGGGAGAATTGGGAATTTTTTTGATAGGAGATAAGGGTGTTTTTCCTTGGCGATATAAAATTAGGTCGCCGGGATTTATTAATTTGCAAATTCTTCCTCAGTTAGTTAAAAGAATGAAATTGGCTGATATTATGACGATACTAGGTAGTATAGATATCATTATGGGAGAAGTTGATCGTTAAAATGATAATTGATACAACAGAAGTACAATCTATCAATTCTTTTTCTAGATTGGAATCCTTAAAAGAGGTCTATGGGATCATATGGGTGCTTATCCCTATTTTTACTCCTGTATTAGGAATTACAATAGGTGTACTAGTCATTGTTTGGTTAGAAAGAGAAATATCCGCGGGTATACAACAACATATCGGTCCTGAATACGCAGGACCTTTGGGAATTCTTCAAGCTCTAGCAGATGGTACCAAATTACTTTTCAAAGAGAATCTTCTTCCATCTAGAGGAGATACTCGTTTATTTAGTATTGGACCATCTATAGCAGTCATATCAATTTTATTAAGTTATTTAGTAATTCCTTTTGGTTATCGCCTTGTTCTAGCCTATCTCAGTATTGGTGTTTTTTTATGGATTGCTATTTCAAGTATTGCTCCTGTTGGCCTTCTTATGTCAGGATATGGCTCAAATAATAAATATTCTTTTTTAGGTGGTCTACGAGCTGCTGCTCAATCAATTAGTTATGAAATACCATTAACTCTATGTGTGTTATCAATATCTCTACGTGTGATTCGTTAAGACATAAAATTCCCGCTACTTCTTTTCTTTCTAGGAAGGAAGTGTCATGAGTTGAATATAGATTTTCATTTTTTATTCATTACATTATTCGGTGGTTGATGAAAGAAACCAGATAGTTATATGAGTGAAAGAAACGGCTTAGAAATTTGCAGTAAAAGATTGAATCTCATTTCTTATGTATAAAAGTTAAGAAAAGTAAATATAAGTATTAGAGACTGTTTACCCCAAGATTTCTTGATTAGTCATCATGACTTGAAGCGGGTTCAAAAGATCAACTTTCTGAGGTTTTTACTATCCATTACCATATGTATTACCCGAAAGTAGATTGATAAAAATGAGTGGATAGCTAGGAACACTAAGGTACACAAAGGATTCGTAATAGAGATTATGTAAGTGTATTTCTATATGTATAAAAAGAATTAGGGGCTTTAATTTGGTAGAAATGATCAAGGGGTACTTCCCACGATTCCGATCCAGAGTATACTTCTATTCACCGATTAAGTAAATAACTATCAAGAACGAAGTAATCCTTTAACTTTGTTTAAGGTCCCCCTTTTTTTTTTTGAGAAAGGAGAATAGGAACGAAAAAAATAGAAAAACGGAATGGAATTGCACTAGAAAAAATCTATTTTTTCTTTCTCCATTCTAGATAGAGATAGAATTCTTGTCATGATTCACGAACTAATGCAAATTGGATTTGGTAATTGAAAACGTTAGGTGGAAATATCTATGTTAGGTTGTATTGATATTGTTACAAGAAACATTTTATTCAAGGATTAAGTTATTACTCAACAAAGAAGAATTGAAATGATTAAAAGATAAGATGAATTCAGAAGCACTTTATTATATATAGCAGACAGAATTCCAGTGTCTAATGGGGACCTTACAATGGATTTAACATTCCCATCCAATCAAAAAAGACCCTTTTGTAATTGATTTCGGAATTTGAATCAATCGGAAGATAAAAAAGACCATTATTCGGAATTTTATCCCTTATTTGGATTTGGTCCTTATTAGATTCAACCTGAATATTTATATTCAATTTCCAACCCAAATATTTTCTATCTGTATTTTTTTCCATATATATAATATCACTTTTTCCTAGATAATTCTTGATTGGAATATTTTTGAGTATGTTAACAGTTTTTTCTTTATTTCTGGTGGAATTTTCTTGCTTCTTATTTGGTTCTAATGATGATCTATAAATATAGGACTTCTTATTAGTTTCAGAATGAATATATTTATATGATAAACGATCATATCTATAGTTTTTTTGAAAATTCTCTTCTTTATTTGATAATAAATAGACTTTCAAATTTTGTTTTTTTTTTTTTTTTTGTAATCAAATAATTGGTCTTTTTCATAGGAATACCATTTATTTAAATCCTTATTTTGAGATGGCTGGCATTGATTTTTTCCATTTCACCATTTTGTGGGACTAATCTAGACCATGTAATCTGAGATAAATCGTATTGATAATGACCTCTTAACCAGTTTTTCCATGGATTCATTCCATAAGTTGGAAGTTTCTTATGTCTTACTTCGTAATCAAAGATTCCTTGTCTTCCAAAAAAAAAATCCTTTATTTCATTCTTAAGGAAAAAAGACGGTCCATTGTACTGAAGAATAGATCTTAACTTATTGAAGTTAATAACCTGGGTTTGTGATAATTTTAAAAATACGTATTTTTGTGACAAGTAAGATAACTCAAAAAAAACATTTGACTTCCGCTTACAATTTCTAAGATTATCAAAAGCCTTTTTTATAGTCCTAGTCGAAATAAAGTCAATTTGATTTTGTTTTGTTTTATTAATCTTTTCTTTATTTGTTTGGTTATTGTCAATGTATTTCTCAATAATTTTTTTGTTGATTCCATAAAAAGTTGTAGAGCGATTCTGCGCATAGTAATGACACATAGAAAGATATCTATGTATATTTTTTCAATGAAAATTTTAACTATTAATTCAATATTATTTCTTTTTAATATTTTCCAAATTTTTGGGAGTGCTTCTCCATTATTCTTTTTATTTATTTATTTTTTCAACGTTACTGGTTTTTTTTTTTTTTTTCATTATTTCTATTTGATTTCTGATTTTGTTTCTTCTATCAATTGTATGTTTCATTTCTTCTTCTGTCTGTGAATAATTTGTCAAACCTTTAGGTCGATTTTGACTAAGTGATTCATGAATTATCTTATTGCTGATTATAGAATCCTTTTCTCTTTCAGTTTCATTTGATTCATATATTTCTCTCGTTATAAATAATGGAATTTTCTTTCCTTTTAAAAGTTCTTTTAGTATTTGTTTTACAAAGAAAAAGACTTTTGCTTCTTCTTTTTTAATTTTTTTTAAAGCTCTTCGAATTCTAAAATTGAATTTTCTGATTTTGACTTTATAGTCTATATCTTTAAAAATGGGTTCAAAAAAGGAAGGTGTTTTTCGCGGAGGACCAAAAGGATATTCCGTTTCCATTCCCAAAACTGTTAAAAAACAAGAATCAAAATCATCTTGTTGCTTTCGATCTCTATCAAAGAATCGTAGCTTAGATCTGTGCCAAGGTTTCAAATGAAAAGGATATAGGATTTTTATCTGAAAACCTTCGATTAACCAATTTTTAGGAAATTCTGTTTTGGAGAATTGAAGACCGTTATAGTTGCACTTTAGATAAATTTCTCTATTCCAATCTTGAAAATCCTCGTACCATTCCGGAGACTGTCGTAAAAAAATACGACCAATATTCTTAGCTATTATCAATAAGGGTAATTTAATATATCTTCTAAAAATTGATTGAGCTAGTAACAGAACACTTCTTGATTTTTGTGCATATGGAATGTTCTCCCAGAATTCTATTACGTCCTCCTGGTTATTTTTTTTATTTGGAATTGTTGATCTAAAATTTCGAATTCTGACTTTTTACCTAACCAATCTCTAATATTAAAAAAAAAGTTTCATTAGGTCGGATATAGGAAAAGGAAAATCTTCCATTTTTTCCAAAAAAAGGGGGGAATGGGGATTTCCTTGAGACCGTCCCCAAATAACCGTTTTACGCCTTTGAACACGCATAGAATCTTTGATTACGGCTCGACGAAAATCCGGTTCTTCCAAATAACTTATAAAACCCGAATATCTATTAAATTTTCTATAAAGATTATAATTCTTGAAATGAGACTTCTTAAAACTTCGTTTGGAACGCGTTAAAAAAGCTATATGTTTAAATTTTCTTGTTCGAAGCTGGTGATCCAGTCCTTGCATTGTGCCTTGTTCTTTTCGTCGTTTTTTAAAATATTGTTCCAACTCGTTGATTAATTTGTATGACCATCGAGGGGGGTTTTTACCTATTTTGTTTATTCCAATAAATTTTTTTCACGTTTAGGGTTAGTTAGAATTTCGTTCAATGAAAACTTTAACCCATTATTTGAATCAATTTTTCGTTTCTTTTTTCTGATATTTCGATTTTCTGTTCATTTTCTGGAGAATTAGGATAGGGAAGAAGGATATCATGAATTTTATTTAGTTCAACTGTTTCTGTGCAATTTTCTATCGAAGTTTCATTTATAATTGAAGAAGAAAACAATTTCTTCATTCTTCCGCGATACATCCCATTCAAAAAGGGATCATACATTTTAACTAAGCAATTGTTTTTGTTTTTAGTCTCAGCATTAGACAATCTAGTCTTTGCTTCAAGTATATTTAGAGAAAGAAATACTGTCTCTAAGGCTTCAATTCAATTTATAAATTCATTATTTAAGTTGTTCTTTTTCTCTTTATTGGTAAAAACCCACTCGGTGTATAGTTCATAGGGGAGATTTTTTCTAATGTAGATAACGATATCCGTCTTGCTATCATTTCTCCAAAAGTTGACAAACTCGGAGGATATGTAAAAGATATTCTTTATTTTCCATCACTTTGGCATGTATAAAAAAAATATTGTGAGGCTTCTTTTCTTACAGAGCCTTTCAATTTTTTATTTATCTTTCTTATGTATCGTAATGGACGATTCCATATGTTATAATCGAAAAAAATGTCAGAATAGGTTTTTCAAATAAAAAAAAAGTTCTTTTCTTCATCTTTTTGCTTTTTTTCAAGTATTTTGAACTTCAAATTTTCTTGTTTCCCATACATATAATCAACCGTTTTATTGTTATCAAATTCTTCTTCTTCATTGTTATCAAATTCTTCTTCTTCTTCCATTTTCTCGAGCATGTTCAGTTTAGTACTAAAAATGGGTGACGGTATTCTGCCTAAATAGTGGACACAGGTATTCTGGTATCAAATTTGGTTTATTTTACGTTGCTTCATATTTAAATCTACTGGTTTCTTCATTATTTGTAACAGTTCTTTACTTGGGGGGTTGGAATCTTTCTATTCCGTACATACCTGTTTCCGAGCTTTTTGATATTACTAAAAGAGGTAGAGTCTTTGGAACAATAATTGGTATATTTATTACATTAGCTAAAACATATTTGTTCTTGTTCATTCCTATCGCAACAAGATGGACTCTTGCGCGGCTAAGAATGGATCAATTATTAAATCTTGGATGGAAATTTCTTTTACCTATTTCTCTAGGTAATCTATTATTAACAACTTCTTCCCAACTTCTTTCACTGTAAAAAAATACGTCTATATTCACGACTTGTCTCAAACAAGAGAAAGAAACAAGTATCTTATTTTTTATAGATATTCACGATATGTTTCCTATGGTAACTGAGTTCATGAATTATGGCCAACAAACAGTACAAGCTGCAAGGTATATTGGTCAAGGTTTCATGATTACCTTATCACACGCGAATCGTTTACCTGTAACTATTCAATACCCCTACGAAAAATTGATCACATCCGAGCTTTTTCGCGGTCGAATCCACTTTGAATTTGATAAATGCATTACTTGTGAAGTATGTGTTCGTGTATGACCTATAGATCTACCCGTTGTTGATTGGAAATTGGAAACTGATATTAGAAAGAAACGATTGCTTAATTACAGTATTGATTTCGGAATATGTATATTTTGTGGTAATTACGTTGAGTATTGTCCAACAAATTGCTTATCAATGAATGACTATGAATGACTGAAGAATATGAACTTTCTACTTATGATCGTCACGAATTGAATTATAATCAAATTGCTTTGGGTCGGTTACCAATGTCAATAATTGACGATTACACAATTCGAACAATTTTAAATTTGCCTGAAATAAAAACTTAAGAATTCATTTTGATCTAAAAGAATGAAGGTTTTTGTTTGGTGAATAACTACAATTATATTCATAATTATATTGATTAGGGAGCGAGAATTTTGTTTGAATTTATATTCATATTTGAATTTATATTCATATGAAAAATAGATTTATTTTCTATAGTCCATATTGATGATTTAAAAATATATAGAGATGATTTAAAAATATATAGACTCAAATTACTCTTTCGAGAGATTAGGCGAATAATTCAATCCATATCCATGAAAATGGAATTTTTCAAATTTAATAATTAAGAACTATTATAAAAAAGGTAGAGTTACTTCTTTTTTCCTGACCGGGTCAATAAAGTTATGCAAGATTTTGATTTATTTATCTCTTATTTTATATATAACTAGGAATTAGTACCCGCCGCAATGCGGCGGGGTTCTTACATGCGAGTATCCGTCCTTGTCTTCTTCTCCAACCTTCCGACTCGTAGTTATCTCATCACACCAAAAAAAAGCCAGATCTAAATGACACCAAGAGTGAGTTGTAAAGTTAAATCAAACATTAATTGTTACTCGACTCGTCTGATTACATTCCTTATAATCTAAATATCTAATCTACATAACCAAATTGACCCATTCATAAAAAACTTGTCATATTACCACATCTGGTAGTCAATGTTGTGTTCTCGTTTTTTTATCTTTTTCCAAGTTTGGAAGTTAAGTTCTTGTGACCTTTCGGAGATAGGTAGAAACTCTGTCTACCAGTCCGGATTCTCACCCGCAGCTAAGGTAAAATGAAGATTAAAAAATGAAATAAGAAGGTAAGAATGGAAAAATTATGCACTTCACTCGCTTGTCATGAACACCCGGACGACCTTTATCATTGTCAGTTCCCTCTTTCCAGCTACCATAGAACTTTCCAAATGCTTCTGTGAACTGAAAAGAGATGATAAAATGTTAAGATATTACTCTAAAGTAAGCCTGGCAAAAATAGGTGGTCATGTTAGATCACTGGTGAAAAGGGTTTGGACCAAAACAGGCCTTGTAACAACCTTGGTTTTCAAACATGTACTTGTTTGATACACACATCGCATTTTGAGATGCATTTTTGCTTGATTCTTGCTTTGCTTATGCTCTTACAAGTTTTACCGGCCCAAACATGTGAACATTTACAAATTTAAATAAGTTTCATGCTTAAAAACAAGGTTACATTAGTTACAGGGACCTAACGTGTCATTATGTGAAAGTATAAGTTTAGGGACCAAATAGTCATTCCTTGAAACTTGCTCGAAAACTTTGATTTTAAGTCCGAGGACTAAAACCGTCACTTTTAGAAAATACAAAAGTCCGGGGACTAAATTGTCATTTTTGAAATTTTATAAGTTCGGGTTAAAAGTGTAATTTTTGAAAACTATAAAGTTTAGGGTCCTTTATGACATTTTTTTAACTAGTTTTATAAATAAAAATACAAGTTTTTAAAACTTTTAAAAGTTTAGGGACTAAAATGTAATTTTAGAAACTTATATTATATAAAATAAATAAACTTATATTTTTAAATTTTAAAGTCCAAGGACCATTCGGTCATTTTATCAAACTTGTAGTCTAGGGACTATTCTTGTCATTTTTGAAACTGATTTTCAGTTAAAAACCCTAACCGGGTTAAAATTTATAAAAGGAATTCAAGTTTAAACACTAACTCAGTTAACTAGTTCAGTTAACAAGTCCAGGGACCATACTTGTCGAATTTCAAAGTTATTTAACCGGATTAATTAACCCAATTAAACATTTTATAAAGGATTCCTTATTAAACAACTAACTTAGTTAGACTCTTTGGTTAAATATGAGGGACCTGTTATGACTAACTCAGAAACAGCAGGGACTGATCTTGTAACTTAGATTCAAACCGGTTATTACCGTTTGTATCGCCGGAAATCGGTCCAAAACACAAACAGACAATGCACACTGATCGATTATCACACTTGCTTGTTCTCCTCGACATCTTGAACCGTCCAAAGCTTTCAATTTCACCAAACCATGCAATTATGTCTACGAAATCGGAAATCATTTTAAAAATTTAAGTGGGAATCTGTTTTGTCTGATTACGATTGTTTTTGAATCAATTAAACCTTGTTATAAGTTCCTGCAACCCTCGCAAACCTCACTGACCCTTCAAAACACGCAAACACTTCGTAATTTACCTCTGGTTCGTACCTGCAACTAGTCAGCCGGACATACTCGCCGGACATAGCCGGAACCACGATCCGACCAATACCGGAGCTATTTTTGATCGACCATTCGGTATATCTAAGTCGACACTATGTTTACGTTAATTTAATTGTAGCATAAACATGTTTACGATCTGTAATTGCACGGTTGACTTTCTGGTTTGACCAAAATTGGGGAAGATGATGAAATTCTTTTGTATTTTAATTTTATTTTTAATCAGTTTACAACTTAATTCATATTAATTCGATATTAATGATATAAAATCCGAAATTTTTATCATATGTTCCTGACATACTGGTGTATTTATTAAAAATTAAAAAGTTTGTAAAATTTTTATAAACCTATTTTGTTTTAATTAAAAACTGTTCTGGTTTCTAATATTTATGGTAATTCGAAATTTTAGAATTTATTTATGAAATTTTTATGTTAATTATATTGAACAGTATACTTGGTAAAAATAAATTTTTATAAAATATTTGAAACTGTTTTGATATTTTTATAATTAAAACAGTTAAATCTCATGTTTTATTAAGTTTAATAAAAGTACAAAAGAAAATTGTATTTTTAATATATAGATAATATTAGAATTACTATTCATTGGCTTACGTTTTTAATATATAGATAATTGTATTAGTTTAATTATTCTGAGTTGTAAATTATTTCCAAATTATTTTTATAATTTCATGCATGTTATTTTGAGGTTATTAAAAATCAGAAACCATGTTTAATTATTTTGCATGTTATTTTTATATAATAAACTTTATAAATCAGTTTATGTGCAATTATTATTTTTAATTCCAGAATATTATACAAAATTTATTCGAGGCCATAATATTTATTTTAAATCTGTAATATTGCATGTTAATATTTAGAAATGATATTTCTAATTTTCTGATTTAAATCAATTAATTAGACAATTATTTAGATAATTATTCAGTTATTTCATTTTTAAACAAATAACTAACTGTTTATTTTAAATATATTTATTTCTGCCATGATAATTATTTTTAATCTGATTTATACTTGTTATATAATTAAAATGTTATTTTTAATTATTCTGCCCTAAATTAATTATTAGATAATTAATTTGAATAATTATCATATTATTCTGAAAACACATATGTTTTGATAATACTGAAAATAATTTATAAATTCTGTAATTAAACTTGGACTTTTGAAATATATTTTTAAACTCTTAAATTATACAAATTGTTTACATAACTTTTATAAGATATATATATATATATATATATATATATATAAATAAACTTAAAAGTATAATTATTTATTTATATATATATATATTATTTGTTTAAATGTACAAATAATAATATTTTACTTATTATTTGTATAACCTAGTATTTTATACTTCTCAAATTTATCAAGTTACCAAGTGTTCCCCAAACAGATTGTCAAACCGTACAACACAAAACCTTGTCACCCGTTTATACAAAATCACAGTGTTGCCCTTGTTAATGCTATGTTCCATATGTATTTGTTTCATGCATGTTTATAAAGTAGCGTGGAAAGACTTGTTCCTGCCAACTCTTATCTATATACTTGTTTGGGATTTATTTCGAAAACAAGGTGAGTTCATAGTCCCCATTTTCTGTTTTACAATATTTTCGGGGTGAAACATATGTAATAATGTGATACAAACTCATTTGCATTGTTGTGGCTATCTTGATTGTTTCCTTGCAATTGTTTGATTACTTGATGCTTAAACATTACGTTCATTAACTCCGATCAAGCCGAACGGTACATTATAGCGCTATAGGGGTGACACCCCATCCGACTTCCAGTGCAGCTCTATTGTTGTTGTTGTTATTGTTGTTGTTGTTGTTGTTGTTCATGTTATTCATTGCGGAAGTCTGGGTGATAAATGCCGTGTTCCGTCTACAAGGTTTGAATGTTCACCAAGCGGGACTTGTTTCATTCAATTGTTTAGAACATATCAAATGCCACATTGTTAAACATTTTATTTCATTATCACATCATTTGTTTGTTACCAAACTAACCAAAACCTATGAACTCACTCAACCGTTTGTTGACCCAAATTTGTTTTTAACATATGTTTCAGGTGAAAATGTTTGAAGTTAGCTTATGCAAGGATCACATAGGATTGCTCAAGATAAGTGCCTTAGCTTAAATAAAAACAAAGACTATTGTGAACAATGTGTTATAGTTGTTATGTACTAGTTTGGATGTGAATGCAATCCTACCAATCAACTTAATTATATTTCAACTTTAATTTAACCACCATGTGCTCATATGCTATCTATCAAGTTTTGTGATGCCCTCGACGTTTCCGCCTCCGGTCAGGGTGTCACAGGTTGGTATCAGAGCCATGGTTATCGGGAATTAGGTTATTAGAAATTTCTTTTGACCTAGACTATAACTTACCTAGGACCCCTATCCACTAGATACTCTGTCCGCTTCTTTGTCTCTATCTCTATTCTTAAAACCCTAGCCTCGTCACGGTGGATTTCTCTCGTTTAACTTTTAGGCTATACAAATTACTCATCATCTGTCCTCAGGTGATTTAAAATTTTTCAAAACCTCCTCTGATTTTTACTCTCGTCAAAGTCTTGGGCTCTAATAACGAACTCGTGCAATCTGGAAGGGTGGGTGCCTGTATTCTGAGTTTTCTGTCTAGGCAAGCACTTCTTATATATCTCATCAGACGCGAGACCAGTTGTGCTTACCTGGGAATTCTCGGGATGAGTGTCCACTTATAGGCTAAAGCATGACTTCATTAAGTTATAAGGACCCAACTACTTTGATTAGTCGCTGATATTGTTTATTCGTGGAATAAACGATGTCCATCTTGTTGTGTATTTTCTTTCGCCTTCATTGATTTTAAATTGATTTAAACGTATCCCGTTCTGATCAGATGTTTTCCTTCTTATAGATGCCTCCACGTCCTCAGCCTCAGAATAATAATCAAAATGCTGAGTTGGCTGCCGTGATTGCTCAGCAGTTTACTGCACAACTACCCAACGTCTTTGCCCAGTTCAACCAGGCTGCTCAAAACAACAATCCCAATCCTCCATGCACGTTCAAGCAATTTAATTCCTGTAACCCTGCTAGATACTCTGGCAGTGAAGGTGCCACTGCTCTTCTGCAATGGTTTGAAAGCATCGAGAACACCTTCCGACACAGTCAGTGTACTGAAGCCCGCAAGGTGGAATTTGCAACCAGCTGTTTTCTGAAACGAGCTTTGACATGGTGGAACGGTATTATAAGAGATCGAGGTGCCAATGATGCTTTGGCTTTATCTTGGGATAATTTGAGAACTCTTATGCTAAGGGAGTTTTGTCCTCGCAATGAGATGCGAGCACTCGAAGAAGAATTTCACAACCTGAAGCAAGTTAGTGGGGAGAACCAAGCCTATATTGACCGTTTCGAAGAGTTGTGCATTCTCTGCCCCTACCTCTTGACGACTCCTGAACGTACTATTGAGAAGTTCATTGATGGTTTACCTAGCTGCATCAAACACATTATGACTGGGAGCAAACCAGCCACGATCCGTGATGCGTACGAACTCTCTGCTACTCTTACCGATGCTATGGTCAAGGATAAGGTCTTAACTCGTAAGGGTGATGGTAACACGTCGTCGAAGGGTTCATCCAGCTCAACCAAGGCGGCTAACGCCAAGGCTCAAACGTCAGGGAATGCTAAAAAACGAGAGGCAGCTCAGAATTTCGCTATCACTACACCTGCCCCTGCTGGCCCAGCTCCTCCTCTTCCGCCAGCAAAACAGCCCTACAATGGCAAGGCACCCCTTTGCAATCTCTGCAATTATCATCACTCTGCCCGTTTTCCTTGCCAAAAGTGTACAAGATGCGGAAGATCGGGTCATTTAGCAGCTACTTGCCATTCACTTCCTGCACCGAACCAAGCTGCTCCTCCTCCAGCTCCTGTGAAAGCTCCTCGATTTCCCTTGGGTACATGTTTCAACTGTGGGGACCCAAACCACTTCAAAGGGGAATGCCCAAAACTTGCTAATGCGAATCCGGCGCATGGATGAGCATCTGACAAATTGGAAGACAACACCGTTTAGAAATAATCAAGCCTTATGTATAATTTTCTTTTGTTGTCATGGTCCATGAAACAGTTGTTGTAAAACTTTTGTTGTTATGTTATTAAGTGCTTATGTGTTCTCTTTTATGTATTTGTGTGGTCCAAATTATGTTATCCAAATCCCCGTAGAATCTTCCATACCCTCGAATAAGCAAGATATCCAAAGGTACTACCTGATAATTTTGAGGCTACATTGATCCATTTCATGACTTATTTCAAATGTAAATTGTTTACATCATATTAGATTCTCTTTGTGATTAAATTATTCAACACATACATTCTATTGTATTTTGTGTTTTAACTACAAGTGATACATATTAACATTTCACTTGAACAAAACATCTGCTTTCGTTGTATGCAAAACAAACAATGTCATCATTACTAATGTGAAATATGTTTTGATTCAATTAATGTTGTGATATATTGATGCTTACTTGATTTAAACTTATACTATGCTCTTATTCATATTCAGAGTTCATACACACATACTATTGCAATTGTTGAAACAAAGCATCTTCCTTTGACCATGACCATAATTTATCATTTGGCAAGATAAACTATGCAGATTGTGCAACGAGTCAAGTAATTATGGGTGCACACATAATTATGAGACTCGATGCATGGAAACCATAGTGAGCCTTGTTAAGTGTGATGGCATAAAATCTAGAGTGGGTAGATAACGAGGCGATTGTAATATCATAAGAACATGGTGGATACGCCGCTGGTACTTCCTATATATAAGTGTTCTTATAGTATTATCTATCGCAGCGTTATCCAGGTCACTTGAGGATTTTATGTTATCCCAGACCCATTTGTGTTAACTTAGACCAGACCGTTACGTTGTTATCTGATACCTGTTGTTTGCATTTATACCCCATGTCTGCGTGTAAAGTATTGCCCAACAAGAATCAAAACCATATTCATTCCCGTTTCTGAAGAAATACCAGTGAGAAATGAATTGTCCAATACTTACTTATTTGTACACACATTTGTTTGCATAACATTTACATTGCAATTACATTTTACGGTCTCTTTCGAATAAATTTCGGGACGAAATTTTCTAAAGTAGGGGAGACTGTAACAACCTTGGTTTTCAAACATGTACTTGTTTGATACACACATCGCATTTTGAGATGCATTTTTGCTTGATTCTTGCTTTGCTTATGCTCTTACAAGTTTTACCGGCCCAAACATGTGAACATTTACAAATTTAAATAAGTTTCATGCTTAAAAACAAGGTTACATTAGTTACAGGGACCTAACGTGTCATTATGTGAAAGTATAAGTTTAGGGACCAAATAGTCATTCCTTGAAACTTGCTCGAAAACTTTGATTTTAAGTCCGAGGACTAAAACCGTCACTTTTAGAAAATACAAAAGTCCGGGGACTAAATTGTCATTTTTGAAATTTTATAAGTTCGGGTTAAAAGTGTAATTTTTGAAAACTATAAAGTTTAGGGTCCTTTATGACATTTTTTTTAACTAGTTTTATAAATAAAAATACAAGTTTTTAAAACTTTTAAAAGTTTAGGGACTAAAATGTAATTTTAGAAACTTATATTATATAAAATAAATAAACTTATATTTTTAAATTTTAAAGTCCAAGGACCATTCGGTCATTTTATCAAACTTGTAGTCTAGGGACTATTCTTGTCATTTTTGAAACTGATTTTCAGTTAAAAACCCTAACCGGGTTAAAATTTATAAAAGGAATTCAAGTTTAAACACTAACTCAGTTAACTAGTTCAGTTAACAAGTCCAGGGACCATACTTGTCGAATTTCAAAGTTATTTAACCGGATTAATTAACCCAATTAAACATTTTATAAAGGATTCCTTATTAAACAACTAACTTAGTTAGACTCTTTGGTTAAATATGAGGGACCTGTTATGACTAACTCAGAAACAGCAGGGACTGATCTTGTAACTTAGATTCAAACCGGTTATTACCGTTTGTATCGCCGGAAATCGGTCCAAAACACAAACAGACAATGCACACTGATCGATTATCAGACTTGCTTGTTCTCCTCGACATCTTGAACCGTCCAAAGCTTTCAATTTCACCAAACCATGCAATTATGTCTACGAAATCGGAAATCATTTTAAAAATTTAAGTGGGAATCTGTTTTGTCTGATTACGATTGTTTTTGAATCAATTAAACCTTGTTATAAGTTCCTGCAACCCTCGCAAACCTTACTGACCCTTCAAAACACGCAAACACTTCGTAATTTACCTCTGGTTCGTACCTGCAACTAGTCAGCCGGACATACTCGCCGGACATAGCCGGAACCACGATCCGACCAATACCGGAGCTATTTTTGATCGACCATTCGGTATATCTAAGTCGACACTATGTTTACGTTAATTTAATTGTAGCATAAACATGTTTACGATCTGTAATTGCACGGTTGACTTTCTGGTTTGACCAAAATTGGGGAAGATGATGAAATTCTTTTGTATTTTAATTTTATTTTTAATCAGTTTACAACTTAATTCATATTAATTCGATATTAATGATATAAAATCCGAAATTTTTATCATATGTTCCTGACATACTGGTGTATTTATTAAAAATTAAAAAGTTTGTAAAATTTTTATAAACCTATTTTATTTTAATTAAAAACTGTTCTGGTTTCTAATATTTATGGTAATTCGAAATTTTAGAATTTATTTATGAAATTTTTATGTTAATTATATTGAACAGTATACTTGGTAAAAATAAATTTTTATAAAATATTTGAAACTGTTTTGATATTTTTATAATTAAAACAGTTAAATCTCATGTTTTATTAAGTTTAATAAAAGTACAAAAGAAAATTGTATTTTTAATATATAGATAATATTAGAATTACTATTCATTGGCTTACGTTTTTAATATATAGATAATTGTATTAGTTTAATTATTCTGAGTTGTAAATTATTTCCAAATTATTTTTATAATTTCATGCATGTTATTTTGAGGTTATTAAAAATCAGAAACCATGTTTAATTATTTTGCATGTTATTTTTATATAATAAACTTTATAAATCAGTTTATGTGCAATTATTATTTTTAATTCCAGAATATTATACAGAATTTATTCGAGGCCATAATATTTATTTTAAATCTGTAATATTGCATGTTAATATTTAGAAATGATATTTCTAATTTTCTGATTTAAATCAATTAATTAGACAATTATTTAGATAATTATTCAGTTATTTCATTTTTAAACAAATAACTAACTGTTTATTTTAAATATATTTATTTCTGCCATGATAATTATTTTTAATCTGATTTATACTTGTTATATAATTAAAATGTTATTTTTAATTATTCTACCCTAAATTAATTATTAGATAATTAATTTGAATAATTATCATATTATTCTGAAAACACATATGTTTTGATAATACTGAAAATAATTTATAAATTCTGTAATTAAACTTGGACTTTTGAAATATATTTTTAAACTCTTAAATTATACAAATTGTTTACATAACTTTTATAAGATATATATATATATATATATATATATATATATATATATATATATATATATATATATATAAATAAACTTAAAAGTATAATTATTTATTTTTATATATATATATTATTTGTTTAAATGTACAAATAATAATATTTTACTTATTATTTGTATAACCTAGTATTTTATACTTCTCAAATTTATCAAGTTACCAAGTGTTCCCCAAACAGATTGTCAAACCGTACAACACAAAACCTTGTCACCCGTTTATACAAAATCACAGTGTTGCCCTTGTTAATGCTATGTTCCATATGTGTTTGTTTCATGCATGTTTATAAAGTAGCGTGGAAAGACTTGTTCCTGCCAACTCTTATCTATATACTTGTTTGGGATTTATTTCGAAAACAAGGTGAGTTCATAGTCCCCATTTTCTGTTTTACAATATTTTCGGGGTGAAACATATGTAATAATGTGATACAAACTCATTTGCATTGTTGTGGCTATCTTGATTGTTTCCTTGCAATTGTTTGATTACTTGATGCTTAAACATTACGTTCATTAACTCCGATCAAGCCGAACGGTACATTATAGCGCTATAGGGGTGACACCCCATCCGACTTCCAGTGCAGCTCTATTGTTGTTGTTATTGTTGTTGTTGTTGTTCATGTTATTCATTGCGGAAGTCTGGATGATAAATGCCGTGTTCCGTCTACAAGGTTTGAATGTTCACCAAGCGGGACTTGTTTCATTCAATTGTTTAGAACATATCAAATGCCACATTGTTAAACATTTTATTTCATTATCACATCATTTGTTTGTTACCAAACTAACCAAAACCTATGAACTCACTCAACCGTTTGTTGACCCAAATTTGTTTTTAACATATGTTTCAGGTGAAAATGTTTGAAGTTAGCTTATGCAAGGATCACATAGGATTGCTCAAGATAAGTGCCTTAGCTTAAATAAAAACAAAGACTATTGTGAACAATGTGTTATAGTTGTTATGTACTAGTTTGGATGTGAATGCAATCCTACCAATCAACTTAATTATATTTCAACTTTAATTTAACCACCATGTGCTCATATGCATTCTATCAAGTTTTGTGATGCCCTCGACGTTTCCGCCTCCGGTCAGGGTGTCACAGGCCCAGGTTGAAAGAAGTCGTTCTAGGGAAAAAAAATCTAAAAAAGGGTTCCCCCGCTATATATACGTGTAAAAAATGGATATCTATATCAAGCAATGTAAGTATAAGGACTTGAAGAGGTCATTTCATCTAACCACCTAGTTCATCTATTGATTGGTATGCGAATCGAATCGTTCCGAAACGACAAATTTTTCAATCGGAAACACGTTTTCTAGTGATCCGGAACTATTATTGTGATAATCGGGTAGGACCTTTTTTTTATTTGGTTGGCGAACCCAGGCCGAACGGTTCGATTCTGTACCCGATTCTAGTACGGCTGAACTGAATCGGGATTCGAGGGGGGATCTACGTTTCCTGTGAGTATGATCTCAACCACCAACTACCAACCTCGAAACCGTAACCTTTGAAAGTCACATCTTAGATGCTAACCACACCATCCATAGTTGAGATTATACTGAATAAGAACCACATATCTTAAATCCATGCCTAGTTTGTATGGCTATCCATCTATTCTCTAAAATTCACATACTTACAACTACAAATTTAACATTCCATCAACATAAAGCTCAAAACCTCATCATCAATCAACACATACTAAAACCTAACACACTAAGAAACACATGTAACAAACATTTCAAATTTTCAATACCTCAGCCAGAACCACACCTGTCGCCTGATGATGCTCCAGTAGCAACGAAGAGGGAAGCCGCGTATGGAGCCAAAATCCCCAATTCCAAAAACAACCGCAACCAAGAACCCTATAAAAGCAAAACAGAACATCATCCAAATTAACATAGCCACAAATCAAATTAATTGAAAGCAATAAAAAAAGCAGGGAAAGAAGCGGATACAAATACCTCGTTCGAATACTTGAATTGCCGTCGTTCACCTCGTCGGAAAGTCACGAATCACCACATCTGTCACTGTAAAACCAAACCACCACAAAATCAGATCATCAACATCTTCGATTTCCTTTCGGGCCACAACAACACTCGAACCACCAACAATCCACCATACGCTACTGCCAACATCTTCCGTTCCCATACATCCACTGTTGCTGAAGATGCGTCTGATGTGTATGTTTTGTAATCCGAGAGGGTTTCTAAATATTGTTGCCATCAGAGAGAAGGAGAAAGAGGCTAAGAAGGGAGAAGCCATGGAAAAATTGGGGTTTCTCATAGCATGATGAATGTATGTTTGGTGGATGTATGAAGAAGAAGCATAAAGCATAAAGTTTTTTTTTTTTGAAAAACACCCCAAGCCCAAGTTACAACCAAGGTAAGCCTAAAGTTGTTGCTTCTTTATATGGTTTTAATGGATTTACCTGGACTAATACATGATTTTATTTTAGTCTTTCTGGGATTGGGTCTTATATTAGGGGGTTTGGGAGTAGTATTACTTGCCACTCCCATTTATTCTGCCTTTTCATTGGGATTGGTTTTTGTTTGTATATCGTTATTCTATCGAACTCCCATTTTGTAGCTGCCGCGCAGCTCCTTATTTACGTAGGAGCCATAAATGTTTTAATCATTTTTGCTGTGATGTTCATAAATGGTTTAGAATATTCCAAAGATTTCCATCTTTGGACCGTGGGAGATGGAGTAACTTCCGTGGTCTGTACAAGTCTTTTTGTTTCACTAATTACTACTATTCCAGATACGTCATGGTATGGGATTATTTGGACTACAAAAGCAAACCAGATTATAGAGCAAGATCTCATAAGTAATAGTCAACAAATCGGGATTCATTTATCAACAGATTTTTTTATTCCGTTTGAATCCATTTCAATAATTCTTTTAGTTGCGTTAATCGGCGCAATTGCTGTAGCTCGTCAATAATAACTCTTTAGAACTGGAAAAACCTTGTTATGAGCTATCACATGTATTTCCTTTTTTCTATTTAACTTTGTATATAAAATTTCAATTCTTTAGTAGTTCGATCTATTCCCAATATATTCCTTTATTCCATTACTCGTTATATTCTAGTCAATCCGATTGGTTAAATTGTTGTTAATATTGAAATGAATCGAGATTGATAAGGAGTTGGTTAATGATGCTCGAGCATGTACTTGTTTTGAGTGCCTATTTATTTTCTGTCGGTCTATATGGATTGATTACAAGTCGAAATATGGTTAGGGCTCTTATGTGTCTTGAACTTATATTAAATGCAGTTAATCTCAATTTTGTAACATTTTCTGATTTTTTTGATAGTCGTCAATTAAAAGGAGCCGTTTTTTTCTATTTTTGTTATAGCTATTGCAGCTACTGAAGCCGCTATTGGACTCGCTATTGTTTCATCAATTTATCGTAACAGAAAATCAACTCGTATAAATCAATCGAATTTATTGAATAAGTAATATTATCATATAAATTCAAATTTTCATAAATTAATTCAAATTAGCATGTCTGCCACGTAAGATATGATCATGTTATCACAAATATAAGAAATCAAAGTATTTTGGCACTGTCCCCTTGCATTACCGGGTATGAGTGGTTTTGTTGCAGAAGTGCTAGTATTTTTAGGAATAATTACCAGCCAAAAATATCTTTTAATGCCCAAAATTGCCATCACTTTTGTAATGGCAATTGGAATTATATTAACTCCTATTTATTTTAATAAATTATTACTTTTAGAACTATAAAAAATCTTTCTAAATGTAATGACTAGAAGTGCTACTGATAATAATGATCCACAAAGAAGAGCCGCGTAGCTCAATATCATCATACTTACGTGCATTATTAACCACTCCGATTGTAGAGCAGGTACTAATATTGTGGGTTTGTGTATTTCATTTAAAAGACCCGAAGTAGCAAAGCCTTGGGTAAAAATAGTAATTGAGGCAGTTATTGTGGTTAAATCATTTTTTCTTATTTTGAAATAAGGCACTATATGAATAAGGGAGAAACTCCATGAAAGAAAAATTAATGATTCATATAAATCACTTAGCGGGAAATGGCCTGAATAAATCCAACGAGTGGTTAATAATCCTGTTAGACATAAAAAAGTAGCTATCATCCCCTTTTCTGACGAATCATATGGTTTTATGATTTCATTGCCCAATAAGGTTATCAAATGAAGTGTGATTACAA
The DNA here is from genome assembly GCA_030545235.1 of Helianthus tuberosus. Classification (NCBI taxonomy): domain Eukaryota; kingdom Viridiplantae; phylum Streptophyta; class Magnoliopsida; order Asterales; family Asteraceae; genus Helianthus; species Helianthus tuberosus. Next base: position 640,998 of record JARYGA010055536.1, on the reverse strand, counting down.
TTGAAACAATAGAAAAAGAAATATAAGTTAATATATGCTCTAAAGTTGAAAATATCATAAAAATGAAAAAAGGGGAGGGAATCTCCTATATTAATTAAGAAATAGAAATAGGGAATTTAATTTATTTTTATTATAAGATCTATTGGATCTCTTTTAGAAGATGGCATGCCGCCACTCGGACTCGAACCGAGATGCTCTAGCACTGCTTCCTAAGAGCAGCGTGCTTGCTCGAACTCATGATACCCTATTTATGTTCAATCGTCGAGATTGAACAAGTCAATTCAATCAAATAAGTTTTTTTAGTAAAGATTCAAATTGATAAAAAAAAAATGAGTTCAAAAGTCAATTTGAAGGTTCACTAGTTTCATTTTTTACTTTTATTGTCATTCTTTCTGGTTTATCTGATTTTATAAATTTGAAACAAAAAAATCAATTTGATCAATTAATTTAAAATATGTCAATTTTGGATTATTCCAAATTGACACATTTTTTGTACATAACATTGCAACAATTAAGTTCTTTAATTGATATTGATTGGGCTGAAAATTGGAGATATATTGAAAACTCATTCCATATAGTAAATAAATTAAGAAGTCAGAGAGTTATCCAAAAATTTTTAACACGGAAACAATTAGTTTAAACACTTCATTAATTTGAACTAAAAATATTATATCTGGCCTTCCCGAGAAACATAAGAATTTGTCATTCTTGTAAAGGTCGATGGGGAAAACAAGACTTCCCACCACCAAAATTTGAGTGAAAATATACTTAAAATAAAATCAATAAATAATTTAAAAATAAAATCAACAAAAAATTTTGTATTTTTTCTTTCTTCTTTTTTTTTTTTTTAGAATTCAGAAAACAGAAGAATTCTTTTATAAAATTCAAATTAAGGGTCTATTTCATATTGAGTTCATATTGATTAGAATAGGTACTGCCAATTATTCATTTTATATACACTTTTATATTAACAAATTAATGAGCCGATTTTTTGATCTGATTATTCTGATATTTTAGGACTTATTTGTTTGTCGTACAAAAAAAACTTTTTGAACTCCCGGTAGAAAGAGATTTCCCTAATGACAAAGCTTTTAACGCCGCCCCATATCCTTTCCTTTTCCAAATATTTTTACGAATACGCTTTTTTGATATCGAAGTACGTTTTTTTGGAACTGCCATTTAAAAGTTACTCATTGTTATAGTTGGATGTGAAAGACATCTATTGTTCAAAACGAATTCTTATTTCTTATTCATTATATATTTTTTTATCTAAATAAGATTCTCTTCATATATCTAAATAAGATTTTCTTCATAAAAAAGAAATATAGATATGTCAAATATCCGTTAAAATTGGATAAAAAATTACTCGAAATAAAAAAAAAATTGTTTTGGAACTTTTAGTTCTCGTTGTTTATCTCTCAAAGTTCTATCTTTAGAATCTGCTAAATCAAACTTAATAAAAGAAATAAATAACCTAAAAACCCTTTATTTTCCTTATTCTATACTTTATTTACATGTAATAAAATACCTCAAAGGATTGTAAACTTTTGCCTAATAAATGTTAGTCAAACTTGATAAAAAAAGGTTCTTTTTAGATCTATAATCTTCTAAACTTTACTAATAAATTGTTTTGATTGAAATAGAAAACAATCAATCCCATAATGAATTAGTTAATGAGTTTAAATAAACTAACGAAAATCAAGAGGTTTTTTCATTAGACCAATGCCCTTAGTTAATCCTATAATTCATATCAGGATAAAGTATTCTTTTTAGCCTAAATTTTTATCCTTGCTATATTTTCATTTTCCTATTATAAGTATTCGTTTTTATATGTCACTTAGTAATATCATTTGACCAACTGTAACTTATTGTTTTGAATATTTGAACGATTTTGAAAAGACTCAGAATAAATACAAATATAAAATTATTCAATAAGTTAGTGCATATCTTGATTTTTTATTGACTTTTTTCGAAAGAGGTAAGATCCGGTGAATCGAAAACAATTAATTAAGAATAAAAAACTTTTTTTATGGAACAGACATATCAATATGCGTGGATAATACCTTTTCTTCCACTTCCAGTTCCTATGTTAATAGGGTTGGGACTTCTTCTTTTTCTGACGGCAACAAAAAGTCTTCGCCGTATGTGGGCTTTTCAGAGCGTTTTATTGTTAAGTATAGTCATGATTTTTTTCTCTGAAATCTGTCTATTCAGCAAATAAATAGCAGTTCTGTCTATCAATATGTATGGTCTTGGATTATAAATAATGATTTTTCTTTAGAATTCGGATACTTGATCGATCCACTTACTTCTATTATGTCAATATTAATCACTACTGTTGGAATTATGGTTCTGATTTATAGTGATAATTATATGTCTCATGATCACGGATATTTGAGATTTTTTGCTTATATGAGTTTTTTCAGTACTTCCATGTTGGGATTAGTTACTAGTTCAAATTTGATACAAATTTATATTTTTTGGGAATTGGTTGGAATGTGTTCGTATCTATTAATAGGATTTTGGTTCACACGACCTGTTGCAGCAAAGGCTTGTCAAAAAGCATTTGTAACTAATCGTGTTGGTGATTTTGGTTTATTATTAGGCATTTTAGGGTTTTATTGGATAACGGGGAGTTTCGAATTTCGTGATTTATTTCAAATATTCAATAACTTGATTTCTAATAATGAGGTCAATTCTGTATTTGTTACTTTGTGCGCTGTTCTCTTATTTGCTGGTGCGATTGCTAAATCTGCACAATTTCCCCTTCATGTATGGTTACCTGATGCAATGGAAGGGCCGACCCCTATTTCGGCCCTTATACATGTTGCTACGATGGTAGTAGCGGGAATTTTTCTTGTAGCTCGACTTATGCCCCTTTTCATAGTCATACCCCACATAATGAATTTTATCTCTTTTATAGGGATAATAACAGTTTTTTTCGAAGCTACTTTAGCTCTTGCTCAAAAAGACATTAAGAGAGGTTTAGCCTATTCCACAATGTCTCAATTGGGTTATATGATGTTAGCTCTAGGTATGGGTTCTTATCGTAGTGCTTTATTTCATTTGATTACTCATGCTTATTCCAAGGCAATATTGTTTTTAGGATCGGGATCTGTTATTCACTCAATGGAAACTCTTGTTGGATATTGTCCAAAAAAAAGTCAGAATATGGTGCTTATGGGAGGTTTAAAAAAACATGTACCAATTACTAAAAATTCTTTTTTATTAGGTACACTTTCTCTTTGTGGTATTCCACCTCTTGCTTGTTTTTGGTCCAAAGATGAAATTCTGAATGATAGTTGGTTGTATTCACCTATTTTTGCAATAATAGCTTGGTCTACGGCGGGATTCACCGCATTTTATATGTGTCAGATCTATTTACTTACTTTTGAAGGACATTTAAACGTTCATTTTCAAAATTACAGTGGAAAAAGGAATACCCCCTGTATTCAATATCTCTATGGGGTAAGGAAGGTTAAAAAATAAGTAACAAAA
>JARYGA010055536.1:602500-610000 GCA_030545235.1 Helianthus tuberosus | reverse complement strand
GTCAATCGGTGAATAAAATCAACTGAAAAGGGGAATCATTCTATAGAACATCCTTTTTTTATTTAATAAGACCTCGTAATACCACAAGACTTCTTCTTTATATTACGACTCCAAATAGTGAATATTCGGATTCGATGACTAATCTATCATCTATCATTGAGGGGAAGGTATGATTATGATATAAATGGACCAAACGGGAATTTTAGGAAAAAGATATTTGAGATCTCTTTTCTTTTTTTTTTTCAATTCTCTACTCTAATATCAATATTGTAATCTTTATTGTAATTTTTTTTTCTATTACTCTAGATCGTATATAGTGTAGTTGTATATTTTCATTTCCGAATTTCATTTTTTGTTTAGCCACGCACCATTGCCTTAGGTTAAACTAAAAAAAAAAAAAGACTATTTAGAAAACTAGTCAATGGTGGCCCTCCATGGATTCACCTATATAAGTCGTGGCTAAAGTTGCAAAAATAAGAGCTTGAATACCACTTGTAAATAATCCAAGGAACATGACGGGGATAGGAACCACTGAAGGTACTAAAGAAACAAGAACAACAACTACTAATTCATCGACTAATATATTTCCGAAAAGTCGAAAACTAAGTGATAGGGGCTTTGTGAAATCTTCTAAGATATTAATAGGTAAAAGAATTGGAGTTGGTTGAATATATTTCCTGAAATAACTCAATCCTTTTTTGGTAAGACCTGCATAGAAATATGCCACTAACGTGAGTAAAGCCAAAGCAACAGTAGTATTTATATCATTTGTGGGTGCGGCTAACTCCCCATGAGGTAATTGTATGATTTTCCAAGGTAAAAGGGCGCCTCACCAATTAGAAACAAAAATAAATAGAAACATCGTTCCAATAAAAGGAACCCAAGGACCATATTCTTCTCCAATTTGAGTTTTACTCACATCTCGAATAAATTCAAGGACATATTCGAAGAAATTCTGACCGCCGGTCAGAATGGTTTGTGGGTTCCGAACGGCTAGAGCGGCTGAACCTAATAAGATAGCAATTATAACGCAAGAAGTAATAAGTACTTGGCCGTGGACTTGGAAACCCCCGATTTTCCAATAAAAATGTTGGCCTACTTCCACACCGGATAGATCGTATAACCCATTTAGTGTGTTGATGGAACATGATAGAACATTCATATTGCCCTCTGACAAAAATAGAACTTTAAACAAAATGATTTTGATTCAACCATCTCTTTTTCGACTTGACTACTTGAATCGTATATTTTGAATACCAACTAATCAAATTCTATTCCTTGTTATTTTTCTCTCTTTTTTGAGATTCAGAAATAGTAACCGATTCGATAAATCTATGAAGGTTCCGAAATGAAATAAGTTATTTATCTTATTATTAATCACGGATTTCTTATATAGCCAGAACGGCCCTCACAAATTGCAAATACTAATTTGTTAAGAATTAATTGGATTGAAGATATAGCGTCATCATTCGCTGGAATCGAAATATCTGCGAGATCGGGGTCACAATTTGTATCGATTAAACAAATTGTTGGAATTCCCAATGTGATACATTCTTGAAGGGCCGTATATTCTTCGTGCTGATCAACGATGATTACAATATCGGGTAACCCTGTCATATATTTAATCCCACCCAGATATGTTTGCAAATGAGATAATTGTCTTTTCAACATAGCCGCGTCTCTTTTCGGAAGACGGCTGAGCCCCCCTGTTTTTTGTTCAGTTCTCAAGTCTCTAAACTTATGAAGTCTCGTTTCTGTAGTGGACCAATTCGTTAACATACCACCGAGCCATTTTTTATTAACATAATGACACCGAGCCCTTATTGCAGCCCATGCTACTGAATCAGCTTCTTTATTTTTAGTGCCAACAATTAAGAATTGTTTTCCCCTACTTGCTGCATCAAAAACCAAATCACAAGCTTCTGATAAAAAACGAGTAGTTCTAGTAAGATTTGTAATATGAATACCTTTACGTTTTGCAGAGATATAAGGTGCCATTTTAGGATTCCATTTCCTAGTACCATGGCCAAAATGAACTCCTGCGTCCATCATCTCTTCTAAATTAATGTTCCAATATCTTCTTGCCATTTCTCCCCATACTGCCCCCCCCCCTTTTTTGAAAAAAGCGAAGAGGTACACTGAAATAAATAATTGTTCCGATGGAACCTTCTCTTCTACCGTAGATTGGCGTAGATACACAGCCCAAGCCATTATTCTTTTCTATTTATTATTTTTTTTTATTACTATTACCAAATCAAATGACTGCACCGAAAAACCAACGGATCCTTTTAAAAGATATAGAAAGTAAAAGATAAAAGAAAGGGGTGAATCTGCTCTTAGGTATCATGAAATCCTAAAAATCCTAAAAAAAATGATTGTTCTTATGTATCATGGAAATTCTTTGAAAGGCAAGAATCAAATCATTTTCTATGGTAGAACAAAATATCTTTCATTTCCCCCTCTAATAGATTCTTTCTTTTGAGTTCAAAGGCAATGTTGTTAGGAATGTTGTTAGGTTCGCTTGAAGGTGTTTTGAAGCCGCTACCAACAGGTATCATCCCCCCAGAACAACGTTTTCTTTTAGGCCTTTCAACCAATCGATACGCCCTAGGAGAGCTGCTTTTGCTAAAACTCGAGCGGTTTCTTGAAAACTAGCTTCGGATATGAAACTTTGAGTATTCATGGATGCTCTTGTTATTCCCAATAAGACGGCTTGGTAACAGATCGCTTCTTCCAAAGCGCGCCCCATTCGTTCCGCTCGCAACAATCCAATTAGTTCTCCGGGCGAAAAAACATTAGACATTTCATCTTCTGAAACCAACACTTTTGATGTTATTTGACGTACAATAATTTCTATATGCCTATTATGTATCTGCACCCCCTGGGATCGATAAACCTTTTGGACCTTATTAACTAAAGAGATACGACTTTGCACTATAGTTAGCTTAGCACCAATAAAGAATGCCCAAGGAATTCCAAGAATTCTTGTTATACATTTGTTCCAACCCTCAATCCTCTTTTCAAGATTCATCGATATTGAATCAATCGAACGCACTTCTAACACCTGTTCCACTTTTGGAAGACCTTGCGTTATATCACCAGATCTTGATTTTTCATATATAAATGTAACTAATGTATCTCCTTCGTAAAGGATTTCCCCATAATGTCCATGAACAGTTGCTCCTGGAGTAGCCAAATAGGGCTTAGCTGATCGTATTACCACAGAGTCAACTTGAAGAATTAGAACTTGACCTGATTTTAAATGCGGTCCTTTTTTGGCTATACATACATTTTCACAAAGAAAGTGCCCAAGACTAACGATTGTAGATGTCTCTTCACAATAATTGTAATGGAGAAAATACCAATTCAATTTGAATGGATTCAAAATGATGTTACTGCATGAATAGGGATTATAAATTTTACCATTTTCATCCAGTAAATAATATTTAAGTATTTGAAAAATCTGTTTTAAATTGTCAAGTTGCAAATAGTTCGTTACCAAGATCTGATTATGGGTTATTAAATGGGAAAATAAATCGAAATGATAAATTGGAAAGCCTGTTCCTAAGGGGCCCAACGAATTCCTAATTGGAATTAGGGGGTCCTTTTTGATTGATTCTTTTATCACATTGGGATATTTTACATCGTTGAATGGGCCTATTCGAGAACAATTGGATGATGACAAAATTATCAAAGATTGAGATTCCTTATTTCGATTCAACAGTGTATGAATAGTTCCTTGGTTTGGATTAAGGGATTCTTGAATCGTTGCATTGGAATAGGAAAAAATGGAAGAAAACGGATTGCCATTAGCTCGATCTGATCCATTCTCAGAGATCAATCCTGAACCCGGCAGATAGTTCCTTTTTCCAGTATATGAAATAGGTGACTTCGCTAAGTCGATTCTTAGAAAATCTCTAATCAAACCATTTGTCCTTATTTCAACAAAGGAAGCACAGGCCTTTTCGATCTTTTTGTCTTGGTCCCAATTCAACACGAAACAAGTCCGAACTAATTGAATACTTGTGTCCCAAATTTCAAGAATTGGGTCGTAATAAAGGATATAATTGACAACTCGAAGTTGTAGATTATCACTTTCCTGCAAGAGATCCGCTGGGAAAAGTCTTCCTAAATTTATACCATCCGTTTTTTTATATGGGACTACGGGTTGAACCAAAACAAAATACTTTTTTTCATACCTGGAAAGTTTCATTCGTTGGATATAGAGCCAATTTTTCAATTTTTTGTATTCTTTGGAATTTTGTTTTCCCCCTCCCGGTGGTATCAATCGGAATGCCTTATTTGTCTTTCCTGGAAAATGGATATCTCCAGAAAAGATTATCAGTTTAATTTTTTCTGCTTTTTTCTTCACTCAGACCAATCCACCTACCCGACTTCTTCTATTTAAAGTGATTTGTGTATCTACCCCAATAATACTAACTTCATATCATATAGAAATTGATATTATATAGAATTTTTGAAAAAGACTTTCGAAAGGAAACACTTACTATCTTTGGGATCTGATCCTACACCGCTGCTCAATACCTTATTGGATCGACTCTATTACATAAGTAGATTCTTAACGTTTGTCTCACATCATGACATAAGTAAGCAGTTCTTACTGTATCGGCCAAAACCTCGCTAATTGATCTTTATGGTGCTTACTCTATCAATTAGATCCTTTACCCATAGACTAAAATAGCTAGGCATATCTATTTAATCATATTTCAACTTCTATGAAGTTTCTTTCTTTTCTACAGCTAATAAAAATCGTTGTTTAAGACGATGCATATGTAGAAAGCCCTTTTTTCTAGTATTTACTAGCGAATTTGATCTTTCTTTACTTTTTTCTTTCTATAGTGGAGATAGTCGCACGTAATGACAGATCACGGCCATATTATTAAAAGCTTGTGGTAAGAATGGGTTTCGTTCGAGCGCTCGAAAATAATATTCCAAAGCTTTCGTGTGTTCTCCGTTACTTGTGTGGATAAGTCCTATGTTATAGAGTATATAACTTCGGTCATAGGGATCAATTTCTAGTCGCATAGCTTCATAATAATTCTGTAAAGCTTCCGCATAATTTCCTTCGAATTGAGCTGACATCCGTTACGGTCGTCATTCAATTCAAAGAATCTCCGTTACAGAACCGTACATGAGATTTTCATCTCATACGGCTCCTCTCTTATGTGCATAATGATAAAATGATAAAGAAGATGAAAATCTTCTCATTATGAACTGAGTAGGGCTAGTGTTTTTACAAGAAATCTCTAGCCAACCTTACTGCAAGAGATCTTTTCTTAACATCAAACGTATTGGTACTAGAGAGAAATGATAACTCCAACAATTTCTTTGTTCTCAACGCTTCCCAATTTCCAGAAATTAGTCACTTCAACAGCCTTCGATGGTTATACGGGTATCCAAAATACAAACGAGATGGATGTTTGTTGTCCCAACCATTCTTTTAGTCCCAAGTCTGCTAAAGAAAGGGATAATTTATAACAAAGTTTTAGTGTTGTTGATTCCTAGGTGTAGTGCTTCTTTCCCTCTGCTGCCTATTGGTATTAGTGGACTAGGATTGACCTGTAATACCGAACCATAGGTATAACCTTTCGCTCAATACTAGAATCAAGATTTGAAACATAGCATCTAAGGCTGCATTAATCGAGGATACACGACAGAAGGAATTGTTCTATTTCCAAACTTTACCTTCAACAAGCGTAGATTTTTTTATTTTCTTTTTTCCCCACCACGAATCATGTGTATTTCTCGTAAGACTGAGAGTAATAAAAAAATCAAATTGCACCATCTCTGTAATAGGTAAATGCCTCTTTTTCTCCTGAAGTTGTCGGAATTATTCGTAATAAGATATTGGTTACAATTGAAAAGGTTTTATCAATAAAATTTCCTTTTATCCGCGATCTAGACATAGGTAGCAATCCATTCTATCATTGTTCTCATTACTTCTCGCGGGAAAATGATCCCACAAGGAAAAGAATTCTACAGTACGAAATAACATAAAAACGTATTCATTATCATAAAAAAAGAGATGGTCCGTCTATTCAATATTAAAAAATTCAATATTCAAATTGTTCTTTTTTACATTACAAGAATTGATAAGAACTAAGAAAGAAATATGAAATAAATATGGGAACCGGATTCGATTCCATCTTACTGGAATAGTCTACCAACGAAAGAATCATCGTATGATGAAAATAGAATAACCACCCATTTTTTTGTGTTGTGTATTTACGGGTATACACTATACAATCAACTATAAAAAAATGTTTATCAATTTGCATTTATTATTTACTTCTGCCATATCTTTAATAGCGGGTTTGTTACACCTACAACCGAAATGGAAACCGAGCGTTTCGTGGTTCAAAAATGCAGAATCTCATCTAAATCATCATTTATCAGGACTCTTTGGCGTAAGTTCCTTGGCTTGGACAGGGCATTTAGTCCATGTCGCTATTCCTGCATCCAGAGGGGAGTCCGTTCGATGGAATAATTTCTTAGATGTATTACCACATCCCCAAGGGTTAGGCCCACTTTTTACAGGTCAGTGGAATCTTTATGCTCAAAATCCCGATTCAAGTAGTCATTTATTTAGTACCTCCCAAGGAGCAGGAACTGCCATTTTAACCCTTCTCGGGGGATTCCATCCACAAACCCAAAGTTTATGGCTGACTGATATGGCTCATCATTATTTAGCTATTGCATTTATTTTTCTCATTGCTGGGCATATGTATAGAACTAATTTTAGGATTGGGCACAGTATGAAAGATCTTTTAGATGCACATAGCCCTCCGGGAGGGCGATTGGGACGTGGGCATAAGGGCCTTTATGACACAATTAATAATTCGATTCATTTTCAATTAGGCCTTGATCTAGCTTCTTTAGGGGTTATTACTTCTTTGGTAGCTCAACACATGTACTCTTTACCCGCTTATGCATTTATAGCACAAGACTTTACTACTCAAGCTGCGTTATATACTCATCACCAATACATCGCAGGATTCATCATGACAGGAGCTTTTGCTCATGGAGCTATATTTTTTATTAGGGATTACAATCCGGAACAGAATGAGGATAATGTATTGGCAAGAATGTTAGAACATAAAGAAGCTATCATATCTCATACAAGTTGGGCCAGTCTCTTTTTGGGTTTCCATACCTTGGGACTTTATGTTCATAATCATGTCATGCTTGCCTTTGGTACTCCGGAGAAGCAAATCTTAATCGAACCTATATTTGCTCAATGGATACAATCTGCTCATGGTAAAACTTCATATGGGTTCGATATACTTTTATCTTCAACGAGTGGCCCGGCATTCAATGCGGGTCGAAGCATATGGTTGCCGGGTTGGTTAAATGCTGTTAATGAGAATAGTAATTCACTATTCTTAACAATAGGTCCTGGAGACTTTTTGGTTCATCATGCTATTGCTCTAGGTTTACATACAACTACGTTGATATTAGTAAAAGGTGCATTAGATGCAC
>JARYGA010055535.1:0-109549 GCA_030545235.1 Helianthus tuberosus | reverse complement strand
AGAGATACGATCTCATCCACGTACAGCTGAGCTAAATTATCTGAGCTATGTGTTTCCTTAATAGGTAGGAAGTGGGCTGACTTAGTCAGTCTATCCACATTCACCAAAATAGTATCATTTCCTCGTTTAGTCTTTGGTAACTTGGTGATAAAATCCATAATCACCATTTCCCACTTCTAGGTGGGAAGTTCAGGTTGTTGTAGCAAACCTGATGGCTTTTGGTGCTCGGCTTTAACTTGTGCGCACGTCAAACATTTGGCTACATAGGTAGCTATAGACTTCTTCAAGCCTATCCACCAATAATTTGCCTTCAAATTCTGGTACATCTTGTCACTTCCAGGATGAACAGAATACTTAGAACTGTGGGCTTCTTGGAGGATAACATCTCGTAGTCCTCCATAGATTGTAACCTATATTCGTCCATTTAATCTTAGGATTCCATCCTTACCATATGATAACTGTTCTGCAGTGACTCCCAGTTTTTCGTTTGGATAGTTAGCTTCTAACATGGCTTCCTTCTGCGCGGCTAACAGTCTATCACTCAAACTGTTCTTTAATTCAATGCTCTTGGCATTGATTCTTATAGGCTTAACCCTTTCCTATCTGCTCAATGCGTCGGCGACCACATTCGCCTTGCCTGGATGGTACCGGATTTCACAATCATAATCATTCAGTGTCTCCATCCATCGACGCTGTCTCATGTTCAGATCCTTCTGATTGAACAAGTGTTGAAGGCTCTTGTGATCAGAATAGATCACACACTTGGTACCATACAAATAATGCCTCCATAGCTTTAGTGCAAATACAACGGCATCCAACTCCAAGTCGTGGGTGGTGTAATTCTTCTCGTGCACCTTTAATTATCGAGAAGCATAGGCAATAACCTTGCCTTTCTGCATGAGGACGCATCCCATGCCAGTGTGTGATGCATCACAGTACACTACAAATTCTTCTATTCCATCAGGCAATGTCAACACAGGTGCATTGCTCAACTTCTACTTAAGAATGTCAAAAGATTCTTGCTGTTTAGGACTCCAGTCAAACTTGCAATTCTTGCGGGTTAATAAAGTTAGGGGTGCTGCAATTCTTGAGAAGTTTTCAATAAAATGCTAGTAATATCCTGCCAGACCCAAAAAGCTACGAATCTCTGTGGGCGTCTTCGGCTCTTGCCAGTTCATGATAGCTTCAATTTTAGCGGGATCCACCTGGATACCACGCTCACTAACCACGTGTCCAAGAAACTGGACTTCACGAAGCCAAAATTCATACTTTGAAAACTTGGCAGAGAGTTTCTCTTGTTGAACCAGTGAAAGGATACAACGAAGGTGCTTCTCATGGTCAGCCTGACTCTTTGAGTAAATAAGTATGTCATCGATGAAAAAGATAACAAATTTGTCTAAGTAGGGCTTGCAGACGCGATTCATGAGATCCATGAATGCTGCTGGTGCATTAGTGAGCCCAAAAGGCATCACTAAGAACTCGTAGTGACCATAGCGAGTCCTAAATGCAGTCTTGTGCACATCTTCATCTTTAACCTTTAGTTGATGGTAGCCTGACCTTAAGTTGATGTTAGAGAAGTAACTTGCCCCTTGTAATTGATCGAACAGATCGTCGATCCTGGGCAATGGATATCTATTCATGATAGTGACTTTGTTAAGCTCGCGATAATCGATGCATAGACGCATCGATCCATCCTTCTTCTTTACAAACTGGATTGGTGCTCCCCAAGGAGACGAACTAGGTCTAATAAATCCTTTTGCCAACAAATCATCCAAATGAGTTCTCAACTCTTTCATCTCAGTTGGGGCTAACCGGTAAGGTGCTCTTTATAACAGGTGCTGCTCCAGGTATAATGTCGATTCTGAACTCCACTTGCCTATCTGGTGGTAAACCAGGTAGTTCTTCAGGGAATACTTCTGGATATTCAGAAATGACGTGGATGTCTTCAACCTTGGGTTTTGGTTCATCGATAGTTACTTGTGCCATGTAGATGACACAACCTTTCCTTAAACACTTTGATGCCTTAAGCATGGACACTTGGTTAGGCAACCCATACTGAGTGTCTCCCTGTATGGTAAGTGGCTCACCATACGGAGTTTTGATCACCACTTGTTTCTTGTCACAAACAATCTGGGCTTGGTTATGAGATAACCAATCCATGCCTATCACTATGTTGAAACCAGCTAATTTCAAAGGAAGTAAGGATAACGGAAAGGAGTGGTTCCTAATGGATATAAAATATCCATCTAACACAGTCGAGGTTGTCTCTAAGGTACCATCAGCCAATTCTACCTCATATTTCACGCTTAGGGTTTTAATAGGTAAATTCAACAACTTACAAAACTTATCATCTACAAATGACTTATCTGCACCCGAATCAAATAATACCCTTGCATAAACATCATTTATAAGGAAGGTACCTGTTATCACATTATCATCCTGAACGGCTTCTCGTGCATCCATTCGAAAGACCCTCGCATTGGTCTTCTTGACCTCTTCAGGATTTTTGGCATATTTAGGGCAATTGGTTTTGATTTGCCCTTTTTCATTGCAGTTGTAGCACGTTGCATCCTTTATTTTCTTGCAGTCTAATGTCTTGTGCTACTTGTATTTGCATAAATCACATGCAGACGGTTTTGACTGAGACTTGGATTCAAACCTGCATTTTCCAAAGTGACGTTTCTGGCAGGTTTTGCACTTTGGCTTCTCATCTGCTTGCTGACTACCCTTGCTAGACCCAAACTTCTTCTTGTGGTCTGTGTTTCCCTTAAACTTCTTTTTAGACCGTCGTGAGTTATCATCCTCACTTTTCTCTTGCCTTCTTCCGAGTTCTTAAGCGATCTCAGCCTGACCGCATCCAAAGTAAGAGATAATGATAAATCAGTTGTTGACCTAAAAGTAGCAGGTCGTGATGCCTTGACATTGGCCTTGATCTCTGGGGCTAAACCCCCAATGAATCGAGCTATTCGCTTGGGTTCCGGTGTTACCAGATATGGAACCAGTCGAGACATGGTATTAAAGCTAGTAAGGTAAGTTTGACAGTCTAGGTTTTTCATCACCAGAGATAAGAAGTCTGACTCAATCTTTTCAACCTCATGCTGAGGGCAGTAATTCTCTTTGATGAGTGCAACAAACTGATCCCAAGACAGATTGTACAATGGAATCTTCCCAGTAGCCTGGATTAGAGACTTCCACCAGGCTAGTGCTTTACCTTTAAACGACTGAGATACATACTTCACAACAGCCCTATCAGCACAACCACTAATGTCAACTACGGTGTCCATCTCGTCTAACCACGTCATGCAGTCGATAGCTCCTTTTCCCCCAGTGAAATCTCGGGGTTTACAGGATACGAAATACTTATAGGAACAACCCCTAATACGTGGCTCTTGATCGTGTACAATCTTCTTCGACAGAACACTATGCTGATTTGATGAGTGTCAGTCATCATCCTTCTTTGATGGTGGCTTACTATGAGTCTCAGAGTGAGTCTTAGGTTTAGAATGGGGTACATATGAGGCCTTGCTTCGAGTACCACTTGACTCATTTAATTGCCTATCTATGGCCTTGGTAACAGCATTATCAATTAGTGCTTGAAGTTCCGCACCGGTCACATTGATCCTGGTAGTGTCATAATTTTCCCGAGGGTGACTGTTTATTTCTTCAGACTCTGCCATGTAGCTTGCTGGCTACATAAATTGATGATAATTATTTATTCAGAAGTCTAATACAGTAATATCATTCTTGATGATTTATTAACCATGGTATTAATAACCATATTGTTTAATTTGTTAAATATTATTCATTCAGGATTTTTATTATAATAATCCCTTGTTTTAATTAAATTATAATAATAGCACAAAAGGCCAAGTCACAAGGACAATTTAAATTATAAACCATGATTTCAAAGAATCGAGGTATTAAGGTTTGAACGTAGTTCATTACCTTTTATTGACAGGGAGTCGTAGACCACCACTGTCTTTAGTCTTATATGACAATAATTATGGCTCGTAGGCCCTACATCACAAATGGATGTTTAAATAATAAGGAAGGATTTTGAATAATCCAATGTAAGGATGACACGTGTGATTTTTACGAATCACCTTAGCCAGGAATGTTAACATGTTTTCAAATGTTAACAAGGATTTGAATCTTTTTAGACAGGTTTTACCATCATGGCCAGGTCTTATAATGACACGTAGGCTAGGTTATACCTTTTAAGATTCTTATTAATATTTAACGCGGAGCAAATCTTAAATTGAGATTGTTAACCAGGATCTGAATCTGATTGAGGAACTACCATCATGGCCCTGTCTTAAAATGACACATGGGCTAGGTTTTGTCCTTTTTAGATTTTGGCATTTTATTATAATGACAGATCTTATAAAAGGAATGATAATTTTTATTTATTTCATAATTTATGTTTATGCATATAATTAACAAAAATGAAATTTTAAATTAAACTATTCCACTACAAAATTTAAAGAGTACATGTTTGCCCTAAACGGGACTTTAAGAGAAACAACTTGCCCACGCAAGGGCTAAACATAAAAGACATGCCCACGCAGGGGCTAAACAGAAACTACAAGTCCTCGCAGGGACTGGTTACAGAAACAGATGTCCACACAGGGACTTGATTAAACATTAAAGAAATACAAATAAACAGATAAAGGATTTAATGATCCTTTTTGCTCTTCCCCTTGATTAAGCTTTCCAAACCCTTGAAAAATCCACGGTTGTTCCTACGCTCTTCTTGGACCTCCCGCTCAACCTGGCTCAACCTTTCGAGAACCTCCTGTTGTCGCTCTAGTGGTATCAATTGTGGCTGTGGCGGCTGCTGATGTTGCAGAGGTTGAGGAGGTGGCGGGTATTGGTACCCATAGGGTGGATACCCAGTCTGATATGGGACTCCAGAGGGCCCCTCGGGATGATAAGCGTTGCAGTTTGCCGCAACCAGGTATGGGTCAGCCTCGGCGTAGTTGTAGTTAGTATGGGCCGGCTGCTCGAAAGGGTTATATGCCGATACACTGGCGTACGTAGGAATTGGGTTGTTAAAGCCCACTGGTGGCGGTGCGACTGGCGCAGACTCCACTTCAGAAACAGGGTTCGAAGGCCCACCCATTTGTGGGTCTTCGTATAGTGGCGGATAATGACTGCTACTTGAAGGTTGAGAGGTACTGATACGGACTCCCCCTCGCACGGACATCCGTGCGGTTGATCTCCTACGCCTCGGTGGCTCCGGAGGTTGTTGCTGCACTGGTGGTGGTGGTGGTGGGGTGACCGCTACAAAACGGGAATCCTCGGAGGGATCCTGCTGTGGCTGCTGCTGCTGATGCGGAGACGAGTGATAAGAAGGAGATCAACCGGTATTATAATAATACCGCTTGGTCGGGTATGTAGTTGTTTAAATCGGATTAAAACATGTTATGTAAATATATTAACCATAATCCGATTTAAACAACTACATACCCGACCAAGCGGTATTATTATAATACCGTATCCCAAGCCCGTATAAGGGAAAATAAGTTAAAAGTATTTACCTGAGCAAATATTCAAATTTATCTCAACCGTATTCAATCAGTAAGTGCAGATAGCTTTTACTGGTCTCCTAATCTGGAACGAAGGTTTTTATAACCTATTA
This sequence comes from Helianthus tuberosus, assembly GCA_030545235.1. NCBI lineage: Eukaryota > Viridiplantae > Streptophyta > Magnoliopsida > Asterales > Asteraceae > Helianthus > Helianthus tuberosus. The sequence goes on along the minus strand of JARYGA010055535.1, from coordinate 103,908 downwards.
GATTCCTAACGGGTCTTAATTAAGTCTACACTTAGACCGGTTAGTTTTAAAGAAAGATATACGGTTCAAGACGCACGATTAAGCGAAGACCAGATTAGAATGTGGTTTAGACCCAACAAGTTTGTATACTTGTATAATATGGGTAAACTAAACACATTCTGGATTTTGAGATAAAAATGAAAAGGTTTGACCCGTTTCGACTAATTTATGCAATTACCAATTACCACTTAGGGCAAATCCTATCCTAGCCCGACGTTGCGGGAAGATTGGCAAAGTGGGCTATTGAGCTAGGAGGATACAATATCATGTATAGACCACGACCAGCAATCAAGGGGCAAGTTCTAGCAGATTTTGCCACAGAGGTTCCCATCGACAAAGTCCAAGAATGCGAGGCAGTCCAGAACCCTGTTCCTGTTTTTGACGACCGAGTGTGGACTCTGCACACAGATGGAGCTTCTAATGATGATGGAGCAGGTGCGGGCCTCTGATTGGTCAGCCCCGATGATCACGAACTTACATATGCGATACGCCTGGATTTCCGAAGTACAAACAACGAAGCAGAATATGAAGCGTTTCTAGCAGGCCTTCGTTTAGCGCTCAAGATGGGAGCACGAAACCTCGAAGCTAACGTAGATTCAAAATTAGTGGCTGAACAAGTCAATGGGCATTAAGATGCAAAGGGTGAAGCTATGGCGTTATATCTAGAACAAGCGCGGATGTTAATCAGCCAATTCCAAACGCTCAAAGTCAATCACATAAACAGAAGCGAAAACATGCATGCGGATGCATTAAGCAAGTTAGCTGCCACCAGCTTCAGACACCTAGCAAAAGAGGTACACATCGAAGTGTTGTCCAATCTTTTTGTCCCTCTCAAACAAGTAAATGTTATAGAGATCGGCAATCCATACTGGATGTCTCCGATCATCTTATACTTACAACACGGGAAACTTCCGGAAGGAAAAGCAGAAGCTCGAAAAATCCAAAACAAGGCAATAAACTATGAAATGGCGGACGGGATTCTGTACCGGAAGTCATTCATGGGACCGTTACTGCGCTGTGTTGACAAAACAGACGCGCAATATTTAGTAAGGGAAATCCATGAAGGTTTATGCGGGATACACGCTGGACCGCGCATGGTAGTGGCAAAAATAATGAATGCAGGCTACTGTTGGCCGGGAATGCACATGGACGCGGTAGAATTATTACGGAAATGAACAGCCTGTCAGCGCCATGCGCCAAAAACACTCCGACCAAAAAATCCGCTCGTACCGGTCACGTCCGCCTGGCCCTTCCAACAATGGGGCATCGATCTTGTTGGCCCATTCCCTGACGCGCCAGGCGCAGTAAAATTCATTATTGTAGCAGTCGACTATTTCACAAAATGGGTCGAAGCCAAGGAACTAGCCTCAACAACGGCAATGGTAATTCACAAATTTATATGGGAACATATTACTTGCAGATTCGGATTACCATTGCGTATCATCTCCGACAACGGCACTAACTTTGCCTCAGAAGATCTTCAGAAATGGTTCAAAGAAATGAGGATCGAGCACAACTTTGCCTCGGTAGCGCATCCACAAGCAAACGGCCAAGTCTAGAGTATCAACAAACAGATCGTCGATGGCATTAAGGTGTGACTCGGGACAACGCGCAGAGGATGGGTTGATGAACTCCCCAGCATCTTATGGGCCCATCGTACCATGCCAAAGACCAGCACGGGAGAAACCCCATTCAGTCTTGTCTACGGATCTGAAGAGGTAATCCCAGCTGAAATTGGCCTCCCATCACCGCGCATGCTTGCCATGGAGAAGCGAAACAATGAACAAGAACGAAAGTTGGATTTAGACCTTCACGAAGAAAGGCGCGAGAACGCCGCCATCACAGAGGCAAGGTACAAATCCAAACTTGAGAAATACTACAACGCGCGCGTACACGTATGTACCTTCGTTCCTGGTGACTTCGTCTTGCGCGACAATGAAGCTTCTAATGCGGAAAAACCAGGCAAATTAGTGCCAAAATGGGAAGGACCATACATCATCAATGAAGTCCTGGGCAAAGGGGCGTACACACTGAAAAGAATTGATGGGACACTAGTTCCTCGCACCTGGAACGCGCAGCAGCTGCGCAGGTGTTACATGTAAGCCAAACTATTACACAAAGATGAAATTAACAAGCAATGTATTTTACACTTTGTATTGTTAGCCCTGCGCCTTATTAATGCAAAAGTTATCCTTACGCATGTCATTGTTTATTACAAATTGCATATAATTCCTTTGGTTTACGCGAAAACAATATGGTGAACATTGTACACCTCATGAACAGTCTAAAAGGGGCAAAAATCACACGCCTTATAGATAAACGTTCACACATGAGCACAATACCATTCTCATTCGCTCTACCTACTAAAAACAATTAAACATATGCAACATATTTTTAATCCAAACACAAACCGACGAACCATCAAAAACATACATGCACGACAGTGCATCAAAAAATATCATTAAGTGTAACAACAACACTTCAGACAACTATTCACAAAGAAACACATCAGTGTTTCTTCAAAAAAAAAATGAGGAAGAAGAACAGTACTAGTTACAAATGAAACAAACTAGGAAAGCTGGTCCAACACCCCATATGGAGTATGAAGAACCTCACCATACTTCGACAAAGGACGGGGGTCAACAATCCAAGGATTAGCACCCTCATCCTCAACTTCAACAACAGCAACCGGAATAGCAACCGGAACAACAGCAACCAGAATGGCAACCGGAACAATAGCAACCGGAGCAGCAACCGGAACAACAGTTGGAGCAGCAACACGGTGACGTCGTTGATAAGCAATCAACGAACTTCCCCTCCGGTCAACCGGAAGGGACTGAGTCACAAGATGTGCCGACAACCGGGTAACTCCACCATTATTGTCGTCGGCAAGACGAACATGGAAGCGGTTCTCCAAGGCTTCTTGATGATTTGCATTCTCAACACCGTCATCCCTAACAGCAACCTCAGTCACCGGATTGGAAAGCAATAACAAACCGTCAGCAGCATCGAGCACACGCAAGACGTTAGAAAGCCGCCTCCATTGAATCTGCCCCCTCTTATCCATTTTTCCCAAATTAGGAGAGAAATATCACAACTGATATGAATGAATAAACCAAAGTAGTAATATCGAGATAAGAGACGTAATGATTAAGTGTCAGATCAGGTTCCATCTCAACGGCGCTGACACTACAAGTATCACATCTCATTTAAAACTCCTAGAAGGTGAAGAGTCAACACAACTTACAAAAAATGACATCAGCTCATAATTATGCAAACTCTTCGCCCAAAGTCCTAACAGTTCAAGATAAACAAAGGTATAAATATCTTTTCTCAAAAACTATTCATATACCCAAAAGTCAAAGATTTTCAAAATCATAAGTAAATCTTCTCACAGAAGATTCCTTACTTTCGCGCCAAAAGCATTTTCTCTCATAAAGTCCAGTGTTCCACTTATTTGCATAAGAGCAACACTAGACTGGGGGGACTTGAAGGGGTAAGGTCCCAAAAACTGTATACCAAGTACATGGGACCATACCACGACCTCACCTCTTAGCCCCTTTTTTTACCTTGCGCGGCCGCGCAACTAGTCCTACAGAGAGGACTCAAGAGGAAGATAGCAGGCAACACTTGCGCGCTGAAAAGGAAACCATAAATCCTTGCGCCTTCCTCCATAAACAAAGGATGGAAATCCTAAGTTAGACACTTCTGCTTAAATAATACCCAAACTTGGGGATTATTTACTCAACTAATACCCCACAGTAAAGGGTCACACCGGATTATGGCAATAAACCTTCTAGAAGGATTCAATCGTGCAACACCAGACGGTTATAACCGTCTGGTACACGTGTCATCATCTCAGGCCTCCCTGAAGTCACGATGATGGCATGGAATTGGAGGAAAACCCCCACTTGCCTACTTTCCACGTGGCAATTCCCTAGCCGTAGATCTAAACAGCAATCCGTGTGCACTCACGTCGGATTAAGAAGATTAACGGAAGGAAATGTAACCGCTTACGGGGTTAGCATCTTCCGTTAATATTTCATCAACAAAGTTTTCCCGCCCAAACTCTCGGTTATAAATATGAGGATAATTCAGGTATGAACTCCAAGTTACACACACTTCGTTAACTCTTCTTCTTCTTCCAAAACACATACTTATTCTCACGCCGGAGTCGGGTCAAGGAGAGAACCCCCCTTCTCCCCTTGACGAGGCTAACGGTGTTTTGTTTTGCAGAGTTTACCGGAGAAGGAGATCAGTCACATCGAATCAAACGAGAGAAACAACCCCTTTATGCAGATCCAAACCCCCTAGATAACTTGATTCCGGTCATTTATCTAGTGTTTCTTCAATACCGTTTCCGATACCGAAACATGTCGGGATCAGGATTATCGGTATCGGGATCGGTATTTTATACCATTTGTTCATGCCTACGTAGCATATGATAAAATAATTATTTTTGGTAAAATCTAATTTTTAAAAACTATTGCTAAATGCATAGAGCACCTATAAGTTACAACTAAACATCAGTGTCGTACAGATCGCTTTCTAGTAGAGGTGTCGTTTTTACCTAAAGTCAACCTGAATTAACCTGAATCTGATTAAATTGAAACCCAAACAACCCGAACACGAATAAATTGATTCCCAAACCCTCAAGATAGTACTCGGTTCGGTAATTGGGTTACAATCCTTTCCTAAGGAAACTTGACCCTAAAACAGTTACCTGCTTCTTTATCGGGTATCCTGATCACTCAAAGGGTTATCGTTTCTATTGTCCTTCCCATGTCACCCGTATTGATTAACTTTACGAAAGTAGACTTACAAAGTTGAGTCATATGACTCGTACATCATCCGGGAAGTATTTTGAAACTCCCGAGAACATCGTTAGAACTCTTAGGACATCCCTAATGACTTATTAAGTGAATATAGAAAGAAAATTAAGAAAGAATATGAAGGAATGGTGTGTCTCTGCTGAAATCCGAAGCTGGTATTTATAAATGAACATCTGGGATCTTTTACGGGTCATAAGGATTGTGAACAATGGGTTTACGGCCCATAAAGATCACTTTTCGGAGATCTTGACTTTAGATCCGGATTTCACAGAGGTGTGTTTGCCATCGATGGACTTTACGGGTCGTAAGAAGTGTTTATGACTCGTAAAGATTACTTTTTAGATTTCATGATTTTTGAGCAGGGATTTTTCGGGGGTTGTTAGCGGTGGCGAAGACTTTTTCAGATATTATCTTGGTTTACGAGTCGTGAGTGTTGTTTGTGACCCGTAAGTGTCAAGCCTAGGCTTCGTAGGTATGATACTTACTCTTATTCTTATGTCTCATCGTTAAGACTTTGTCTAGCATTCTTTATGGGTTGTAAGTATTATTTACGACCTGTAAAGTTTGTCATGAACTTGTTATTCTTTTTATCTTCATGTTTTGTCTTGGCTTTTGATCCGCACTCTTTTCGGCTTCTTTTTTCTTTCGTTTACTCACCGTTCCTTTATTGGACCTTGTTGCTTCATTCCTTTTTTCGGGCCTGGTGCTTCATTCCCAGTTTTGTTTCAATTTCGATTTATGAATTGTGTCCGTTTTGACATCATTTTTTTCGTATGTTTCGACCAATTCATAGTTTGAAGCTACAAATCCATGTTAAGAATAATTAAATATCAAACGGAATGGATTTGTTACAAAAAGTGTATCCAGTTGTGGATCATCATCATCATCAGTAAATTCCACCAATAACAAAGTTAAGGTATGGTCTGAGGAGGGTAAGATGTAGACAGCCTTACCTCTACCCCGTAGGAATAGAGAGGCTGCTTCCAGTGAGACCTCTGGCTCAATCCAAGTGTGGATGAATGATATAAATACTATGTATAATTTTGCACACATCAGTATTCTGACCAAATCCAAAATTTCAAATGGATACTAACATAATTGACCACATTTCTAATTCCAATAACAAACACCTGCTGTAATTATATAGATTTAAAACCAAACCAAACCTTTGTTACCCTACTACCAAAATTTTGGATATTTATAAAATATCTAAAGAATAGATATACAACTACTTTAAATGTGTATCCTTATTTCTTTCACTTTTGTCCCACCCACTGTTCCATAGTTTCCTTTCACACACTCAAATCACAGTCTCAACCCGCCATTAACGCTGGGACCAGCTTACAATCCCAACATTATTATTATTACCTGCATCTTCTTCCATCATTCTCATTTTCATAATTCAACAACCACCTCTCTTTTTTCAACTCCTCTCAAACTCATACTAAATAAATAAATTCCCCATTCATCACCATTACTTCATCTGCAACATGGCAGGAACACTTCACTCCCCGGTCGGGCCCGTTTCGGAGACCGGGAAGCTGATCAACCCTCGAGTTGAGATCGATACATCCCCCCCTTTCGGGTCGGTTAAGGAGGCTGTGACCCGGTTCGGAGGACGTGGTTCGTGGATTCCTGTTCAAGTTCCTCGACTTTCCGGTGTTAGTTTCTCTGAATTTTCTGAATATGTTATGTTTTCATCTTGTTTTTTACTTGGTATTACAAGTTAGATATTTTGAATTATTACATTTTGCTCATGTGATGGATAGTGACTCCCTTGGCGGGTTGGATTTTTCAACCCGAACACGATCCATATTTCTAACTGTGTCATCAGTCGAAAACATGAATTCTAACCTGTACATACTTAAAATCATGTAACTTGAACACGACTCGTTTAACCCATTTATTTAAACATGTAAAATGGTTTGACGGGTAGTAATCAAGTTGTAAAGTGTAAACATGTAATTGGGTTGGTGAGTTGTAAAAAATGGATTAAATTATTCGTAATTGGATTAGAGGGTTGACTTGTTTAATTAAGAAAGTTGGGTACATGGCGGATCTAGAAAACCCTTATGGGGGCAAAGTCTCAAAGAAAAGGGGTAACAAAATCGAAAAAACGTCACAATGTTTCAAAATTTACACTACCGTCGGAGCGTCAAAGGGTAACGTAGGGACCCCTTATTAAGAGGTACATCCGCCCCTGGTTGGGTAGTCGACATGTCTAATTAACCATGTTAAACAAGTCAAGCTGTAGACGCCCCGTTTAATTAATCATGTTAGCACAAAAGCAACTAATATATTAAACGTGTTAGATATAACAAACCAAAACCTACTTATCATGTCATGGTTTGGGTAGCACCAGAAATTTACACTCAGTAGTGCCAAAAATCTTGTATTCTCTTCCAAATTTTTATGGATTTACTAGTTTTTTTCTTTTTTTTTTGAAAATATTTCGAAACTTTATTTTCAACAAAACTAAAGTGTAATCGTCCGACAGTTGCTTTCACAAGAAATGGTTTATTTGTACCTATTTTAGTCAAACTTTTGCTTTCAAAAAGCTTAGTTAGTGGTTGCATAGATCCAAAAGGAATATTACACTCTCAAAAGTTTGAATATATTTGTATCTTGATTTTTAAAATTATAATGACTTTTATAATAACAAAAGCTAAAATAATCTAAATGACTAAATCTAATATAAAATACATTTTACACCGTATTCACATTCTCATATTATGTCTCTTTTTTTAGATGAATTCACCTATTTACAACATGAAATTCACTTTGTTTGACCTTTAAAGTCAAACTTAACCCAACTGCTAAAGTTTCTTGAATTACAAGCAGTTAGTTAACAAAATCTTATTGTAAAACAGCATGATCTCGAAGAAATCGACATGGAAACAGTAGAGAAGCAAGCTGCAGATCTAGAAAAAGAACTGATCACCAAAGAACAAGAAACACTTGAAGTACTCAAAGAACTCGAGTCAACGAAAGGAGTCATGGAAGGACTAAAAGTCAACCTCATGAAAGAAGTCTCATCAGTCCTCGATTCGAGTCCGGATTCAAGGACTGTGACACCCGTTGACAAGTCAACGGATAGTTTGATCGTGTGTCCACTTCCATTGCCACCTGGTGTCATCTTGACAGAGCTAAAAGAAGCAAAGTCGAAGCTAAATAGAACAACCAATGATCTTGCTATGATCCGCGCTTCTGTTGAATCTTTAAACAAAAAAATGCGATCCCATAAGGCGAACTTGGCTGAAAAAGAAGTGGAAACCAAACGCGTAATTGAAGAGTCGATAGATGTTTCAAACGGGTCCAACAAATTGACATATGAAGCACAACAGTTTATGAAAATGGAAGAGGCTGCACAATATGAGGTGATCAAGGCAACATCCGAGATTGAGCACACGAAAATGAGTATAAAAATGGTGGAAATGAGGTTAATTGCGGCGAAAAAGATGGAGGAGGCTGCTAGAGCTATGGAAGCAGTGGCTTGTGCTGAGACTATTGGCGGTGATAAACCGATGATTCACGAAGGAATAACGCTTTCGTATGAAGAATACTCTGAACTCTCACAAAAGGCGCAGAAAGCCGAACAAGTTTCTAAGAAAAATGATTATCATAGGAAGGATGTTAATCTGTCTACAATGGGCTTTCTCAAGAATTCAGTTGATCAAACAGATGATGTTAAATTCAGCAGAAAGACCCTTGAAGAAGCTTTAGGTAACATTTTATTTTCAGCTTATGATTATTTAATCTAATTTAATTCCTTATGTTTGAATCAATATAACCAATTTGATACATGTTACAAAAGAATTGATTTATGAGGTTAAAATTAGATTTACCAATTTACCTCATTCTTTACATAAAATAAGAAATTTTTACTCATTTTGCAAATCTTCACTCATTTGTTTGTGTTTTTACAACCCTTTTCCACTTGTTTTATGAGATACATCATGTGGTTAGAATTTACCTAACACTCAAACATTTGATTATATAATTGGCATGGATAACGAGGAATCTTATGTCAAGGCAAATAATGTGCACGCATTTTAAAGAATCTTACGTCAAGTCAAGTAGATCCGCACGCATCTCAAGTTCAAACACTATTTTCTACTGCCTATTTTATCACAAATAATTGTCCAATTCTTATAATTCTAGATGTATAAACTTGGTATAATATCATATTTACCAAATATACACATTTTTAAATTTAGGCCATTTATATCATTTCCTTAAAACATGTAGCAGACTATGAGAGTTTGAAGTGTAAGGAGAAAAAAGAAAAGTCATGTTTTAAATTGTTTTTAATGAGATAGGTAGATCTAATATGAACTTTCTTGATCGGGTAAATACGATATTATACAAGTTTTATGGTGTTTCTTAAGGCTATGAGTAATGGGCATTAGATGTGTGTGAAAAGGTTTGATAACGCCCTCAACACCGTCCCCTTAGGCATTATAGGGGCTGAAGAGGGAGGGACATTTCTAAAGTAATGCACAAAGAGGAGAAAAATAATGAAAAGTAATGAATGAAATGGGCATTAAGGGGTATTAACCATTGTACGTTTTTGAAGGGGCATTATGTTGCTGATGTGACAAAAAATGTCCATGAGGGGGCATTAACCATTACGCATGGTCTAATATTACGAGTGTTTATAAATTGCATGTCCAAACTTACTCTTAACTTACTTGTTCCTTAATGAACAGGGCCTAGAACAGATGCTGCAAATGGAAACAATCTTGAATACAAAAATGGTAACTTCCCAGCAAGACCAGAAACTAATAATCACTCAAAAACCAGAAACTCAACCCCGCTTCGTGGTTATACTCCTCGACGATACGAACCATTGATTAGGGATGATTCAAACTTGATCAACAAGGAATCAAGGCCGGTTTTGAGAACAAGTGTCTCAATTGGTGATATCTTGAGCAGAAAACTTATCCTACAAGATAATATAGTTGTTCGCGAGGATGTTGAAAATCAAACCCGAAGAGATGATGCATCTTTAAGCGAAATGCTTCGCGAACAAAGTAGTCTTATATTTCATGAATCTGGAAAAACCGACAAAGAAGGTAGAATCGATAAGCAGTTCTATACTCAAAGGAAGAAATTTGGTTTCATTCATGTATCACTACCTTTAACCAAACATAACAGGAAGAAACCAAATCCACAACCTCCACATGCATTAAACATTAAGTATCCTTAATTTTCTTGAAGTTATGATTGTTTTTTTTTTCTTAAGGTTTTGATTTGGGGTGTGGATGATTTTATTTTATTATTATTATTATTATTATTATTATTATTATTTTTTTTTTTTTTTTTTTTTTTTTTTTTTTTTGTGTGTAGATGGTTTATATGATGTGTTTGGATGTGTTGTTTTTTGTTACATGCAAGTGTGTTCTACTAGAGTTTGTCTAAATTTCTATGTAAAGAATGTATGTTTTTTTTTTATTATGACATATTAATCCTATGGAATCATGATTATTCTTTTATTTTTGCTTTCAACTACATTGTTATATTTGTAACTCATATGTTGTTATGAAAGCGGTTAAGACTTAGGTGATAAGAAATTCTTGGGATAATCTAAGATCGCACTCTAGTTTTTTAGTCGAAATCAAGCTAAACAACACATGGAATTACAAGTGTTTGTGAATTTTAATGTGAAGACCGAATCCTTTTATATGTATATATAATACCCGAATCGCTTTTGAGGAACAATTCGTACATTCTTAGGCCATGTGTAGTGGTAGAGCTTCATGGAGCCCTATGATGGGTGGTTATGTGACAAGTAGCAAAACGCGTAACAAAGCGAGATTATATAAGTTAAGTATGTAGTGGGGGTTATACTATGTATGTATATATAAATGTGTGTGTGTGTGAGGGAAAACACATGTGTAGCGTCGTTGTCACCATAGCGGGCTTCCAACATCGCAAGCCATAGCGCCCTGGGGGACGGTGTGAGCGTTTTGGGTGGGTATGGCGTTGGAAACGCTCGACTACGGAAGGTCCTAAGGGTAGAAGGGGTGGTCATCACCCATCACACACCACACCTAATCACCAATTGATACCTCACTCCATCAAATTTCATCACAATTCAATCTGTCACACAAGGGGTGGTAATCACTCATTCTTTTTTTTTAAATTAAACAAATAAGATATAAAATTAAAAAAAAAATCCAATATTTATAAAATGCACTAAAATAAAAAATGCAATTAACAAGAAAAATAGGTACTAATACTTAAAAACTAAAATAAAAAAACTACTCTTCGTCGGAATCGGGAAATTGAATATCTCCCACAATCTTTAAAAATAATTCTTTCGACAAACAAAACCGCGTTTTAAACGTATCGCCATTATTCTTTGTGTTTTCAACAAAGTAATCGTTCTTTATAACATCATTAGCATCTTTCCGATCGCAACGAACATTTTTTTTTCTTTAACCGTCCCGTATCTTCAAGCTCTGCAAGCTCAAACATCTTTTCAAAAAAAATTCCGAAACACAACCGGTAGATTCCGGCGAACTAGACGAGTCGGGCGGAAATGCACTCGAGTACTCTATATCCCCCATAGGTATTTTTCTAAAACTACAAAATAGAGGTAGAAGATTTTTAGAGTTGAGATGTAATTTGGAGTGTATGAAATGGGTAAAGATTTGGTGTACTTATAGGTAAAAAATTGTTTTTTTTTTTTAATTTAATGATGGGCCCCACATGAGTATGTTATATTCCTCAAACAATTAAACCATCGCACACTCATATCCACTCGCGATGTACATCACGAGTTCCCTCATATCCACGAGTGATAGCACACTTGGGGCGGTGTGCGGTGTGTTATTACTCATCATGCGTGCCTATCACAAGACCACCCCGACCACCCTAACGAAAATTTGGTTACTGCTTTATTCACACCCCATTGATATTGAATTAGTGATTAATGAGTCAAACATATAGTGTTTTATCAACTTTATTGAAAGTGTTTTATCAACTTTTAGACTACACGGTGTGGACGTGGAAATCTGACATGGAAGCCAGTCCACGCCAAGCTAACCACCCCGTGTCCAGCGTTTAGCACAACGTTTTGTGGAGGACGAGAGATTTCCACCAGTGTGGAGGGCAAAGTCGAAGACAATGTAGCCTCGTGTTGTTAGTTGGTTCAAATCAGTCGTTAAACGACTAGTTTGACTAAACAAATTTAAAAAAATATATATACATAGTCACCTCTTTCAACCCCATTTTTTTAAAAACACACAACAAATTCATCCGTTTCTCTCTACTCAATTATATATTCACTATCATTTTTAACATAATTTTAAAAAATGAAAGGCTCAAGTATAGATTCCATTGATGATAGTTCAATGTGTTCGTAAGCATCCTCAACCTCATAGTTGCGTCTATTAATTACTGAATGGATTTAACAATACCATCTAGTCGATGAGCAGGTTACGATATCTTATACTGAGAGTGAAAATCTTAAATGTGTAGATCATAGATTAGGACAATTTATCCACACACTAGGTTTCACAAGGATTTACATGCACCACAAATTACTATTACGATATCTTATACTGAGAGTGAAAATCTTAATATTGGTGACTCATAAACCCACTTCTCCACAATATTCAAACGACTATAACTTTTTCATACGATTACATATTTTTTTTTAAATTACACCATATTAACGAGCATTTCATTCTCTTTAATTTGAGTAGGTTATTACTATAGTGTTCTTAATTTTTTTATTTTGTTTTACAAGCTTTAACGTTATGTTATTTTGTAATGTAATGTGGTTATGTTCCAATACGTAATTACGTAATATGTATATTATTCATGGAACAAGTATAACGTTACGTGATTATGTATCAGTACGTAATTACGTAATAATAGTTGACTATGTGTTATTACTACGTGATTTTGAATACCCATTACGTGATTTCATTATAGTATTTATATGAAAACTCACTACGTGATTACATACTAACCATAATTGAAAAACAAAACATATAATATATAGGCTAATATTTTAGGTTTTATTACAAATAAGGTATAAATGAAATACAAAAAATTAACCAATCAACCTATAATAACAATGTAATATTTATTGTATATTACACATTTAACCATGTAATAAAGCATAACCAATTAAGTAATCACGTAATAAGCATAAGTGTAATAACTTCAAGTATTACAAATCATATTGAATGGGTAATCATGTAATTATATATATTGAATGTGTAATCACGTATTCTGTAAAAAAAAAAAATAAAGAAAACTATAACAATGGTCTACTCAAATTAAAAACAATGAAATGCTCATTAATTTGGTGTAATTTTTTTTAAATATTGTCGTATGAAAAAATTATAGCTGTTTGAAAATCGTAGGGAAAATAGTTTATGAGTCAACAATATTTGATCTTTCTAAAATACCATTTCTCTCCTACACTACACTTGGTAGAAAATTACTCTATTATACAATAACCAACCTCTTATTTTATTAACATTTATTATGTGTTTATATCACATTGTATTTTTTTTTAAACAATATATTATTGTGTGGTTATGTCAACTAACTCAATAAGTTGTCTTGAAAATACCTAAGTTGTCCAACACATTCTAAGTAAAATTAATCGAAGCTTTAACATTAACCTTTTCAGCTCTATCATTTGTTAGGTTCAGGATTATATGAGTCATATGAATATGCAATTTGTACATCTTAATCCATGTTAGAACTTAACCTAAAGTCTCATCTAATACAAAATCTCAACTAAATAAATGATTATAAACTATGATAAAATATGTAGCAATATTTTTTTTATTCAAAAACATATCAAATTTAACTAGGTTTATATCTATCTTTTCATCCTATTTCATAGAAGAGGAACTGAACGTTTAGTAGGTAGTGCAGTATGTATTTGGTTCTTGTTCTAGTTCATTTTCGGGTTTAGTCTGATTCTCGGTCCGGGTCATTAGATAACCAAGTTCACGTACTAATGGTAAAGGCAGTGGCAGTGGGGTTGGGTTTGTTTAAAGGAACTGACCTTCCTAATAACTGCCCGTGCCTTTCACATTTAGTTTTCGCAGATGACTCAATTTTTATAGGAAGATGGGATGTAGATAATATCAAAACGATGAGAAGAATTCTATGGGTATTTTACATGATGTCGGGTTTAAAGGTCAATCATAAGAAAAGCTATCTCTATGGCCTATGTAGCACGGGAACGGGTACGTGACTAGGGTACGGGGACGATACGGGTACGGGGAACGACAAAACTAAAAAATCCAAGATACGGGTACGGCAAAAAAATATAAAAAATAAAAATATATTTAACAAAGTCCAAAATAAATATATATTGATGTATAGTGTAAACTCTAAAAACACTACATCAACCATAGGTAATTATTATTATTATTATTATTATTATTATTTATGTTACTTTATATATTAAAAAATGTGACTAAATATTGTTAAAATACACTTAAAATTTATTTCTTTGTAAAGTTAACAGGTATGGTGCCGTGTATATTCCTAATAATGTGTTATCTAATAATCTTAACCAATATCAATAGATCCATTCAAATTATTTTACCAAATATATTCCTATAATATGTCACTAAATAATAAAAAAATTATTTCTCAATTATATATCGTTAAAAAGATAAAAAGACTTTAAGAAAAAACAAATAAACTGTAACAGCAAAAGATATATAATATGTATGATATATATCCTGATGGAAGTTTTGTACAAATTAAATAGGATTAGCTTTATGAAAAATCAAATATCATAAATTATATTCAAATAAAATAGAGTGACAACAATCCTTTTGAGTATTGCAGACTCTCATTTCCCTTTTTATTATTTTATTATAGGTATTAAGTGGGCTATAGGCCCTAATAGCTATTTAGTTGGTTTTGCAGCTTATAATATAAAATAAATAGAAAATATCTGTACTTGTAAATTGTGTCTTCTTCTTCACAAATACCAGTAGCCATTTTTTCCGACAACTACATCCTTCCGTTCACCGGAAAAAATTGGTGTGTTTTCTCCACCTTTTTTCTCAGTTCAACTACTCTGTCACTTGTGGAGCCGTCCCCTAAACCCGGAAACGTTTTTGTAGAAGTCCCCAATAACTGGGTACGTTTGGGAAACGTCCCCATGCCGTCCCCTGCGCGTTTCCGTCTCCAAACCGTCCCCGGGACGGGTACTCAAGGCAACCAACCGTCCCCGTGCTTCATAGTCTATGGCGTAGGTAAGAGTGATGCAGAGATAGAACATATGGTGGGGATATTAAAATGCAAATCGGGCGTTTCCGTTCACGTATTTAGGTTTAAAAGTAGGTGCCAATATGAATCGGGTCGGGAGCTGGAAAGATGTAATCGACAAGTTCAATAAGCGTCTTTCAAATTGGAAAGCAAAATTGCTATCGTTTGCGGGGAGACTCACACTTATAAAAGCGGTATTAGGAAGCATCCCTAACTACTTCTTGTCACTATACAAAGCTCCCAAAACTGTGATAAAAACATTGGAGGGAATTAGGAGACGCTTTCTATGGGGTGGGAGTGGCGGAATGAACAAAATCCGGTGGATGAAATGGGAAAGAATTGTGGTCGCAAAAATATGGGCGGACATGACGTGGGGGGATACGCGACATGAACTTAGCACTTTTGTTGAAATGGAGGTGGAGGGCAAAAGAGGACCCGAACTAACTGTGGGTTAAGGTTATTGGATCACTACATCATAACAAGAGGGTAGCACAGAGTATTCCGGTAAAAAAATCTTTGTCGGGGGTATGGAAAAAAATTATCGGGGTGGAGGTGGATTTTAAAAAAGCGGTGTAACGCCCACTTTTTCACATTCGAAATAATAAAAATGACATACTAATTTTAGCAAAAATTGGGCATGACCCGTTCGTACTATAAACAATTTCCCTGCTTTTAACAAAAATCAATCAAATGAACTTCTACGACACTTTTTCAAAAGAAATAAAAGTTATGACCATACAAGACTTAACACAAGGGTTATGTCCGAACTACACAAACGGTTTAAAAAAAATCCAAAACTACTTACTAACATCCTAAAACATAAGTTTTACATTTACATTACAAAAATTATTTTGACCCATTACAAAAGATAACTTGAACCGGAAGCGCAAAAGGCGATTTAGTGTGTGTTCGGTCCGAGCTCGCCGTCGTCAAATATGGGATTTACCTAACATGCATAACACCAAACATTCATTAGTTCGATTCGCTAAAAAAACAAATTTAGGCTTTTATTTTCTTATCATGGTTTTACCCGTTAATCAATTTCATCACTTGTTAACATTAACGTTGTAATCATCCTTTCCTTGCAAGCGCATATTTTCTTTACATCCATTCATCCTTACGTATCGAAATCATTCAATGCATAGACCTTTCAACCCATCCGAAATGGGTTGATTCTTACCATACATTACTAACTTACATTTCTCATTTTGACCCGTTATCGACGAGTCCTTACTTTAACTAACTTAATATCATACAATTCAACATTTCCGACCCGTTTAAAACGAATCATTACACATCCGTCACTACATCATTACTTAAACATTTCTCACGATTTTACATGTCGAATTCATTCGTGATCAATAATGCAAATTTACACTAAAATTTAAATACCACAATTTACCATTCATACATCTACATGTAAAGTAAACAAGTTCATATGAACTTACCTTTACTTTGCGACACTTGCGATCCGGATTTGCTAGTACCTTCTTCCTTCACTCCTACAAGTTACATATTCAACATTCTTTTAATCTCATGCTTTTTATTTCATATTTACATTTACCTAGTGAGTTACTAACTCATCATTTCACCAACTCCATTCATTTTTCATCATATGCATATGAAATTACATAATAGACAATACTCAAGCATTTCATCAAACACATGGCGTGCATAACATTAATAAAGCATAATGTACAAGTATCATATGCACATCTTCACTAGTTCATATCAAGATCATCTAATTCATCAAATTTCCATACAATCATTCATTCATAATCAAATTTCATCCAACAAATACTCATAGTAAGTAACTTTATACATGATTATGACACCAATTTGCACATAATTCATCTCTACACTACACAATGGCTCTAGCTTAAATGGGTTTCCACTTTTAATCATCAATTCATCCAAATTTCAAGCATAAATCACGTTCTATGGTAAGGTCCTAACTCAAAATTACCACAATCTTCATATGAACTCATGATTGGGTCAAAACCCACTTCCTACAAATCACCAAATCAGAAATTTTGACTTACCACTAGAAAGGAAAACTTAGATGACCTCAATTCAGGCTCATGCACAAGTAAATTCTTGATTATCTTCTTCAATTTTATGGATTACAGGAATTAGGGTAAAAGGGTTTTTCTTCCCCTCTGTCTCTCGATCACACCACACCCCCACCTCCTGATTCCCTTTTTTTTTTTTAAGTGTTTATTTCATAATTTTCACATTCAGCCTCTTTTCTTTTAAAACATGTCATATTCTTTCTTTTCTTATTAACTAGGTTACCTTTCCTTTGGTTAACTTAGTTACATACATATATTTTAAACTTACTATCATTTTCTTACGGTTCCGTTTAATAGTTACCGTTTTCTGTTATTTAGCATCACGAATATAATATTATTTTATAACATACGAAATTTGGGGTGTTACAAGTATACCCCCCTTAAAGAAGGTTTCGTCCCCGAATCCTGAATACATACATTCTGACGAGTTTATCTGTATCCCTTCGTAATTACATACCTCGAACTTCGATAACATTCTTTCATTCGATCATCCCTCGTGATGAATTGGTCTTTACTACTCTAATCTTTTCTAATACATTTGGTAATTCAATCTTGTATGAATCAAAGCGATCATATTATATTATTTCATGATTATCTTTCAATTGTTCAAGCTAATTTCTTAAAACTTATCTGTCATATTATTCATTCTCGCATACCTCTAACATCTACTTAGGGGAAATAATTATCATAATTTTCATACTTGTCCATTCCTATTCATTCATAATAAATCACAAATCAAACATCATTCAATAGTTTCTAACTATTTAGTTTCTACATACTCCCCATCCTTCCAAGGCCAATATCAAGCAAAATTTCTTTCATGTCATTTTCTTGATAGGTCTTTTCATACTTTTCTTGCAATATCTTCGTATAATCTTTACCCGAGACCAATATTTCTTCCACTGATGATCTACCATAACTGCATGGTTAACCATAACTTAATGTATACGTTTATACAAATCGTGTACATACTATCCTGCTCTAACCTCTTTACCATCTATCCCTAGGTTACAAGGGCCAACATAAATATTTAATCACGCTATCAATATGATCGTGTAATCAATACTTACATTTGAGCAATTCATATTACACTCGAGGTGTCATACTCAGCTATACTTGTCATCACATTCCATAGCCGTCATACATACGTCATTCCTTCTAGCAATTGTAATACTAAGGCAAATACCCAACTTTGTACCTCAAAGGGTTAATTCTTATCGACCTAGGTTCCGCTACATACAAGATTATAAGCTTATTACTATGCCACTCCATTTCACGTATGAGTTACATAAAACTTGGCACAACCATTCATTCGATAATTGAGATTACACTATACCACGCAGGGTTGTTTTATAACACGAACCAAGAATTATGCATATAAAAACTTTAACTCTCGAACATTTCTTTAGAGGTTTATCTTCTAATAATTCCTCACATACGTTAGGGAACTCGACAGAGGGTAAAATATCCATTCAAATATTCATCACATTTTACATTCCACTCAACCCCTCTTTATGTAACATTCCTCCTCTAACAGTTACGCATTCTTATATTTTTATTCTAGCTTCCTTCGACGTTAACCTTTCACATTTTCGATACCATTCTTTCTATTCATTCTAAATTTGGCATACTAAGTGTGCACCCCGCTTTCTTAACAGTTCCTCGTTTTTCTTTCCTTTCTATTACCCACTTTCCGATATGCGGGTCGACTCTTACCATCTTTCCATCCTGACATTTCAAGATATCTAATAACCATACTTTACAATAAACAAGAATTTAGAGCCACCATTATTTCCTGTATTGATATGAAGATTATAATTTATTTACTAACATTATGAGTCATTTACTTCTGCCTTCCACGTTACTAACCATACTTGTTCCTTCACTATTCCGTTAGAAACAATAATGCTCACCATGAGCCTACTACTTGATTTCTCTATTATTAATATCATCATTCTTCCTAGTCACCCCTTCTTGTGACGTAAAAACTTTGGCTACTAAAGTATGTGTGTGTGTATATACATATACTTGCCTTAACATTTAGTGACTCTATTACAATTAGTTGCTTGTTAATCCATTCCTACAGTATGGACTAATTCGCACATTTGTACTTCCTTATTGATTTTAGACATACTTGTTATCATTTTACCATTTCTTACAAAAATCTCTATCCTCGTCAGTGTTTAAATCATCCATCTAGGTCTTAGCCCATTATTCATTTTAGTCCTCATAAGTCGATCATCACATGCTTAATACGCAACGTGTTCGGAGCATACTTCTTTCATCAAAATCTTATTACCTCAACATCTTTCTATGTATATATATAATTACTTACACCATTACATGTTACCACATTTTTCATATGTTTTACTCTTACTCGTATATCCCGTTTAGGTCTACGATGATTAACTATTAACATATCCCTTCTCATATTCCCACAACTAGCGGCAACATATCTAACATACGTTCACATACGCATCATTTATAAATATATATATATATATATGTGTGTGTGTTCTTTTTGTCCTACATTATGCTTGACCAACCAGGTTATCTATGCCACTTACTTGTTATGTTTATACTTGTAACACCCTGCGTCCCTAAACTTTAGGCTTTTGGCAAGTTTAGTCCCTGGACTTTGTCTATTATCTGTTTTAGTCCTTAATCTATGTATTATTGATACTTTTGATACTTGTGAAACTTTATGAGTCTTTATGATGCTAGAATCTTGATTCATGATACTTAAACTATGATTCTTGATGCTTAACTCTAGATTCTTGATACTTGATACTTGGAAACTATAATTCTATAAGACTTGATTCTTGATACTTGATACTTAATTGGTGCTTGACTCTTGAGACTCGTGAAACTTGATTCTTGGTTAAACGAGAGACTGGAGTCTTGTCACTGGCGGAATCTATGAAACTTGGAAACTTTTGTGTTATGATGTAATCTAGTGATGTGATACTTTTACCAAACTATACGCAACACAACGCTTAATCTAACTCGCAAAATGAATCAAAGACGGGAACGCGGAAAGGATAGGATTGACCAAGTGGCGATCCGATCGGATGACCAACCGATCGGATGGCCACTCGATCGACCCGCCATCCGAACCGCTGCACACCGCCCTGGTCGCTCTCCCATACTATAAATAGGCCTGTCACATCAGTCCTTCACTGATGTGACAGCCTCACTCGACCCAGACGCACACACTCCTCTTTTCCTCCATTTCTTGGTGATTTCGATATGTTTTACACTAGATTCTTGTACATCTTTGATCTACACATCATTCTCTACGAGATTCTCCTTTGAAATCTGACTTTTCACCATGAAATCTCTCGGATCTGAGATCTTGAAGGTGATGTCACCATGGCGGTTTGTACCAAACTGTTGTGTGCGGTCATCCTTGCCAAGATCTAGCTTAGATCTAAGGAATTTCATACGTTTTGCACTAAATCTATACTAGATCTACACTTTTCAAGTTAAAAACCTATGTTTATCTTCATCTCTTTTTAAACTTGTACATAAGACGGTGAGATCCGGATCTAAACAGACTGTAGACTTGATTATTAGTCTGGAGTCGGCTTGGGAAGGGATTGTTACTGGAGAAGACGACCGGAGTACGGATTCTGACATAAATACCATCACGAACTAACGACTGAACGGACCGGGGTGATTCCCGCCCGATCGGATCGCCTGAACACCGATGTATTTACCATTGTCTCAATACGTACCTTAAAGTCGCTGTTTAAACAGAAACTTAGAGATTTTACGAGTTTAGGAACGGGACAAGGATAACCCGATCGAGTTGCAATCCGATCGGATAGCCATCCGATCGAACAGCCACCCGATCGAGTAACACCTGTCCCATTAACGTTAAAATACTTGAAACTTTGAAGTCATGATCGTCGAGTGACAGCTCGATCGGATAGCCATCCGATCGGACAACCATCCGATCGAAGCAACAATGAATCTTGAAACTTGGATCGAGTGGTGGCGACCCGATCGGATAGCCATCAGATCGGACAACCATCCGTTTCCCACACTTTTCAACTTTAAATCGAGTGGCAACCCGATCGGATAGCCATCCGTCCCTCAAGCACTTGTCATTCAATCGACTGGCAATCCGATCGGACAGCCATCCGATCCAGTGACAAATCCGACACTTTATGCAATCTCGTTATTCTGCCCGACTCTTATTCGTTGCAATCTAACCAGGCTAAACCTAGAGAGCTCCCTTTGATCCAATAACAGTTAATCTGTTAAGCAATCATTGTGAGTATACTTGATCTCTTTTTGTTTTAAACTTTGGGATGTAACATGTATTCTACTGAACTACGATACTTGAAACTTTTGCAAGCTAAACTCTATCCTACGTGTACGTGAAACTTGTGATTCTTGTATTCTATTTGTGCTATGTGAACGTTTAATCCAGGGTGTGTAGTTCCGCCTTAACAATAGTAGCACTATAGGAGATGCACCTCCCCATTATTCTCGAGGGTATTGTTAGGAGGATTCTAGTTTTCCTTGAGACTTGGGAAGACAACAAAGCATCGGGATACTTGGGCTATCACTTGTTGGACTGCGAACACTAGCATGGCTGGAACTATTTTGTTACACTTACATTCAGATATGAGTTGTTTTAATCTATTATGCTATTTCTCAAACTTGTATACTCGCCGGTACATTTTTGTACTGAGTCTATTTTAATACATGTTGCAGGCTGATAGGATGTTGTGGAAACAAGTGAATCAAGCTAGGGTGATGCTTAAAAACCCACATAGTTAATTAAACTTTAAAAAATATTTGATAATGGGTGTAATTTGATACGTGATGTGATGGTTATTCGTTTTAGACGATGTTGAATCAATTTAATCTATTATGAAATTTCTAGTGTTGTGGAATCTCATGAGCAATCTGAACGCTTAGTGCTCGCACCCCAATGTTTCCGCCATCGGTTGGGGTGTGACAATACTTATCTTTAGTTAGGTGGAGAAAAAGCATCTCCTTAGTTGCTTTCATACTTTCCTTTCCATCTAACGACTCTACTTTCATCCATCTACAACCCTTTCTTAAGGCTCTATCCATGCTTACCACAAAAATATCTTCCTTTAAAATTTTAATTCTACTAACATTTACTTTTTGTTTGACAAAATTTTCATCCTTAGGATCATACTATACTCAAAATTCCATCATCCTTTCATGTTTAATATTTTCTAAGCTTAATCATAATTATCATTCTTACCTTTCATTACATTCTAGGACCATACCATCCTCTTCCGTAATCATTGCTTTTATTCTTTCCTACCGTGTCATTTGTTATCGTTTGTATTTCCTTCGTCTGTCGTCTACCTTAAGCATTTTCTACATTCATTACTTCATATACTTTCCATGTCATCTTAAGTAACATTGATGCATTCATAATCATATGTCAATAACTTTCATTCCACTTATACATCATCATCAACATTGGTCACGATAGGTCACATCATGCATGCCTTTCGTTCATAGGGGAATAGAATCCCTCATCCTTCTTACTTACTTTCTCGCACCATCCGGTACTCGGAAAATATTTTATTAACAATTTTCTTCGTTTTCATCAACCATCTACTATATCATTCGAGATCATTATTAAAATTTATTCTTTGGTCACGTTCATTTCATTCTAACATTTTAAATTTTTATACTTTTCTTTCTTTCATGCTAGGTGTTAACGGTCCTTTATGGCCACACCACATATCTCTCATTATAGGGTTGATAAACCCAACTAGAACTTCATTCACAACCTTCCAATCATATATGTTCTTACTTTGAAACACTTCGACATGACCCGGTTGACATTTAGATGATCCTAATTATCATAGGTTGCATTTTCAGAAACTTAACAAAACTATTGGTTTTGCCTTAAGAAATATTCTACAACATAGTTTAGGAAATATGTTAATATGCCTAACATATTTCAATGACTTTCATTCTCTTACTTATTACACATTCGTTAATTTTATATACTTTTCACTTTGTTATATGTTACTTCATGTCATCATGCTTACGTCTTATTGACCTTTGTCCTTTTAATTATGGTTATCATGCTTTTATTTCATAATTTCGGGTGTTAATAGCCACTTAGTGACCATACTGCATTCCTTTCTTCATCCTCGGTGTTAACGGCTACTTCGTACCCACACCGCATACCATTCATCATCCTCGGTGTTTACGGTCACTCCGTGACCACACCGTATACCATTCATCATTCTCGGTGTTAACAGTCACTTCGTGACCACACCGCATACCATTTATCATAGGGCATCATCTTTACCATCATTATTGGTAATATCATTATCATCATCATTTACACTCACTGCGTCCACCATCTACAATTACATACTTTATTAGATACCGTATCATTCATTTTTTTATCATTCATGCATTATTTGCTTTCTATAATTCTTTTCCGTAGGTCATAAAAACATACTATCCTTCATTACGAACATTCTAGACATGTTAATT
Source organism: Helianthus tuberosus (assembly GCA_030545235.1). Classification (NCBI taxonomy): domain Eukaryota; kingdom Viridiplantae; phylum Streptophyta; class Magnoliopsida; order Asterales; family Asteraceae; genus Helianthus; species Helianthus tuberosus. The sequence continues at coordinate 80,195 of JARYGA010055535.1, read as the reverse complement.
GAAACATACATTCATTCTTACACTTACTTCCTATTCATTCGTTCTTTAACTAATAGCCTTCATGTTAGTCAACTTATATTCATGGTTTTATTAACATTTAGGGGCTCTTTCTAAGTTTAACGAAGGCCCAGAACTGAATTGGAGGCCACGGAATAACAAACAAAACAAATCAGCAAAAGTGAACCGGGAAGGGGCGTCGCCGACGCACCCCAGAATGTTGCGTCGCTGGACTTTGCGCGTAGACAAGAAATTAGGCCATCGGGACTCCCAGGTGTCGCAGACGGGCCTTCTGACCTGCAAACACTGATTTCTCTTATTTTTTACCCACATACTTCATTCCCAATCCCCGGTATGACCCGAAAAGGTTCCGTGACGTTCCGAAACCTCCCGTAGCATCCCGTAATATTAAAACCCAGGTTATTCTATTGAGTTAACTATAAACCCCTTCCCATTTCTAACCATAAGCATAATCAAAATTTACAATTTACTTACTTGCAAGCGCTTCGGAACGAACACACCTTCATACGAGCTTTCGGTTTGAGTTCAAGCATTTTAACTCTAATACTTGAATACCTCAAACTTTGGCTCTGATACCAACTTGTAACGCCCACTTTTTCACATTCGAAATAATAAAAATAACATACTAATTTTAACAAAAATTGGGCATGACCCGTTCGTACTACAACAATTTCCCTGCTTTTAACAAAAATCAATCAAATGAACTTCTACGACACTTTTTCAAAAGAAATACAAGACTTAACACAAGGGTTATGTCCGAACTACCCAAAAGGTTTAAAAAAAATCCAAAACTACTTGCGAACATCCTAAAACATAAGTTCTACATTTACATTACAAAAATTATTTTGACACATTACAAAAGATAACTTGAACCGGAAGCGCAAAAGGCGATTTAGTGTGTGTTCGATCCGAGCTCGCCGTCGTCAAATATGGGATTTACCTAACATGCATAACACCAAACATTCATTAGTTCGATTCGCTAAAAAAACAAATTTAGGCTATTATTTTCTTATCATGGTTTTACCCGTTAATCAATTCCATCACTTGTTAACATTAACGTTGTAATCATGCTTTCCTTGCAAGCGCATATTTTCTTTATATCCATTCATCCTTACGTATCGAAATCATTCAATGCATAGACCTTTCAACCCATCCGAAATGGGTTGATTCTTACCATACATTACTAACTTACATTTCTCATTTTGACCCGTTATCGACGAGTCCTTACTTTAACTAACTTGATATCATACAATTCAAGATTTCCGACCCGTTTAAAACGAATCATTACACATCCGTCACTGCATCATTACTTAAACATTTCTCACGATTTTACATGTCGAATTCATTCGTGATCAATACTTCAAATTTACACTAAAATTTAAATACCAAAATTTACCATTCATACATCTACATGTAAAGTAAACAAGTTCATATGAACTTACCTTTACTTTGCGACACTTGCGATCTGGATTGGCTAGTACCTTCTTCCTTCACTCCTACAAGTTACATATTCAACATTCTTTTAATCTCACGCTTTTTATTTCATATTTACATTTACCTAGTGAGTTACTAACTCATCATTTCACCAATCCCATTCATTTTTCATCATATGCATATGAAATTACATAATAGATAATACTCAAGCATTTCATCAAACACATGGCGTGCATAACATTAATAAAGCATAATGTACAACTATCATATGCACATCTTCACTAGTTCATATCAAGATCATCTAATTCATCAAATTTTCATACAATCATTCATTCATAATCAAATTTCATCCAACAAATACTCATAGTAAGTAACTTTATACATGATTATGACACCAATTTGCACATAATTCATCTCTACACTACACAATGGCTCTAGCTTAAATGGGTTTCCACCTTTAATCATCAATTCATCCGAATTTCAAGCATAAATCACGTTCTATGGTAAGGTCCTAACGCAAAATTACCACAATCTTCATATGAACTCATGATTGGGTCAAAACCCACTTCCTACAAATCACCAAATCAGAAATTTCGACTTACCACTTGAAAGGAAAGCTTAGATGATCTCAATTCAGGCTCATGCACAAGTAAATTCTTGATTATCTTCTTCAATTTTCTTGATTACAGGAATTAGGGTAAAAGGGTTTTTCTTCCCCTCTTTCTCTCGATTGCACCACACCCCCACCTCCTGATTCCCTTTTTTTTAATTGTTTATTACATAATTTTCACATTCAACCTCTTTTCTTTTAAAACATGCCATATTCTTTCTTTTCTTATTAACTAGGTTACCTTTCCTTTGGTTAACTTAGTTACATACATTTATTTTAAACTTACTATCATTTTCTTATGGTACCGTTTAATAGTTACTGTTTTCTATTATTTAGCATCACGAATATAATATTATTTTATAACATACGAAATTTAGGGTGTTACAAGCGGGCATGGAAGTAAGTCAGTGTCTTAAAAGTAAAGTGGGCAATGGTGACAAAACACTATTTTGGTTGGATACTTGGGTAACATACAGACCCTTAAAAGATGAGTACCCACTCATATACCAATTAGCGAAGAATAAAAAAAGGATCAGTGATGCAGAGCTACAAAAGGAATCAGGGCGGAACCGTGTGGGATTGGCAGTGGTGTAGGCTGCCTTATAGTGTCGAGGAAATGAATGAATTGGCAGCTTTGAACGCAGTATTATTACAACAAAAGTTAGGATACAGGGAAGACCAGTGGAGGTGGAAGGAGAATGCGGAGCAAGGATATTCAGTGAAGGTAATTAGGAAGGAGCTGGGTGGGCGATGTATAAGAATTTATACATCTTTTAAACGCCAAATACGCCCCGTTTATGCGAAAAAAATTTGTATTTTCATTGATTTTGGTACTCATTTGAGTTGTTTGTGAAAATACAGGTCCGGGCTTCGGCCCGGTGATGAAATGAAGGCTTTTGGAGCAAAATGGAGCAAAAACGGAACATTCCAGCAAACTGCCAGATACGGCACGACTGTGCCAACCATGCGCACGACCGTGCCAGGCCTTTCGACACCGGCACTCTCAGCCAGCACTAGCATCCAGCACCAGCACCATCAAAATCCAGAAATGGCACGACCGTGCCAACCACTGGCACGACCGTGCCAGGTCAAATTGAGCCCAAGATCAGCATGTTTCCGAGATCGATTCAATCATAGCCGAGCACTATCGGCTCGCACGACCAAACCATGCCCGAGCACGGGCGTGCCACCTCTGGAACTTTTGAGCACGGATTTTCCCAAAATGGAATCAAACATGGTCAACAACCGAGAAAGTAGTTTTGACACTTTCCAAGCATGACCGTGCCAAAAGGTGGCATGGTCGTGCCATTCTCCCAGCAGCTTAAATACGAGTTTCTAGCTCATTTGGAGGAGAGTTGGAGCATTTTGGTGACTTTTTCTCTCAAGAATCTGGTCTTGGAAGCTTGTTGGAGCCAAGAGGGAGCCTTGAAGAGGGCTTAATCACTTGAAGATCTACTCAAACATCATTTTAATCTTGTCTTTAATTTGGTTAGCTTATTACATTATGAACAATTTATGTTTCTTTGCACTTGATTTGGTAGCCATGAGCCTTATAGGCTAAACATTTGAGTTGTCTAAACTTAGTTGAAGCTAATGAATATGTGATAACATGGAAGTAGATGTGATGATTGTTCTTGTTAAACTTCATGTTGGTATTTAATCTTGTTCTTAGAGTTCATGTGTGTGCTTAAAGTTCTTGTTCTTGAATGTTTGCTCATAAGTATTTACATGTTGTGTTGGAAAGCCCATGTAAAGATTATGATTATTGAATCTTGTTAACTTGTTAGTATGATTCATAGCATGAAACTAGGAATGGTGATTGCTAATGTGATTGAATGATGATTTGAGCATATGTATGAATTCTTGCATCTCGATTTGGAAAGATCATAAGTATGTTTATATGGATTCTATAGTTTGTGTTCTTGTTAGTTTAATGATTTAGGCCAAAATTGTTATCTAGCATGACCATGCTTGTGGTTCATATCAAGAACATGATGATAGTGCCAACTACTTGAAATCCAATTCGGCACGATGGTGCCTCTTGACAGCACGATCGTGCTCTTCATAAAATCATGTCGGAGACTGCCCAAATCTTCAAGTAGCACGAGGGTGCCGACATATGGCACTTTCGTGCTTCTCGTGAAATCGCTCAGCTCACTTCCCGGTAATCGGTCCGGCACGATGGTGCCGTCTTGAAGCACGGTCGTGCTTCTCAAGATCTCCCAGATCAGTCATCGGAGGTCGGTAAGGCACGAGGGTTCCGATGTGCGGCACGATGGTGCTTCTCAAAAAGGTGGTTCAGATCCGAGTCGTTTACGGCCTAGCACGAGGGTGCCGTGGGATGGCATGGTCGTGCTCCTGGGGAATAAAAACCCAGACTTCATAAAATTCCCAGAAAATCTTCATAAACTCACTGACTTGCAGGTTTGGCACGGTTGTGCCATATGGTGGCACGACCGTGCCATATTGTCCAGTCCCAAAAAAAAATTGTCTGTTTGTTTTGGCTGTTGATTAATTTTGTCTCAATTTTGCAGATGGATCACCCTTACTTGCGGTTCTCCAACAATTTCAGGGATGGGTATTGTATTCCGAAGGTGGAGCAGTTATGGGCTAGACGACACCTAATTGAGCCCATGAGGAGATTACAAAGGGTTGATTTAGACTTGCTCGGACAGACCGAGCGGTTTGATGATCTCATAACACCTCCTTGGTCCCGCCTTTTTGAGATAGAAGAGCCGCAGTATATAGAGTTGGTGATCGAATTCTTCGCATCGTTCTGTTTCACCTTTCCATGCCCTGATGTTTATGAGAAAAATGTTGGTGTCAAGTTTCGATTGGGAAGGAAATGGCATCACCAATCGATCAGCCGATTCGTTGTTGTGTTGGGGTTGTATATGGAAGATGAGATAGATTATGAGCTATTTCATGGGAGTTTACATGATTGGGAGCCAGACACAGAGAGGGCTGCCTTTTGGAATCAAATCATTGTGCCGGGTCGGCTTTGGGAACCTCGAAAAGCCAAAGCTACATGGATCCTTGACCCGCTTCACCGGGGCATTGAGCGCGCTATCTTCCACGTCATTGGAGGTCGGGGTGACAGCACAGAAAATATCACCACCCGCGACCTTTTTCACCTTTACTGCATCGTCTCCGGCTCACACTGCAACTTAGCCGTCAGCGTTGCAGAGTCGATTTTTGGGGGTGTTGGGTCGACACCCACATCGCGCATCTGCGAAGGGGCCTTTGCTACAAAACTTGCCAAATACTATCGGGTTTCTTTAAACAATTTGATCGAAGCCTGTGACTATGTCCTTCTCGATCTGCAGCAGCTAAAATCAATGCACCTGATTCGCAAAGTAAATGGGGTCCCAAAGCTTGTGGACAAATTGGGAAGGATTTGGGACCCGCTGCCTGTTAATGATGAGGCGGATGATGACGATGAGGGTGGTGATGGTGGAGATCATGATGTGCACATGCACGACATTCCAGTTCAGGGACAGGAGGGGGCCGCTGGAGGAGCGGGCCCCCATTTGCAGATTGGACAGGGGTTTGATAGTCCGAACTGGGAGAACATGTATGGTGGATTTGGTGGTGGAGGTTATGAGCATGGCACTTATGGCGCCTACGGTCCTTACGAGCCGTCATCGATGGATCTTTGGAGGTGCATGGAAGGGCTGGAATTAGGCCAGCAAGAGGTGAGGCGAGATGTCGATCTGATACGCGTGGAGCAACACAGGCAGGGTAACTTCATGGAAGAGATGTACGAGCAGACCCAACGCAGCATGGATTGGTTGTTTGGTTCGCAACAGCACATCGTGAACTCAATCAACCATCCATACACACAGCCGCCGCCGCATTTTACGCGTAGATCCAGATTTGATCGCAGGAGCGACGCCGGTCCTTCGGGATCCGGCGAGAGGTCTTAGTCCCGCTTTCCATCTCGTATTTTTATCATCATTTCGAGTTTGAGGGGTGTGCCATTTTCCGTCGTACGTACACCCCTCCGTCGTAGGTGTTAGTTTTTATTGCTTTAGTAGTGGTTAAATTAATAAACAAAGGCAAGGGAAAAATGGGTTGGGTAATATTCTTGTGAATTTGATCTTGTTTGCTAAATGTGCAGTGTTGGTTCAAACTCTTTTGAATAAACGATGAGATGTTGTCTTGGTAGTTCGTTGTGGATGCTCCTTTTTACTTCATATTGCTCCGATTCTAGCCTTTTTGTTTCAGGGGAGTTTTCGTGTTCCTACCTTCCTTTATTTGTATTGAATTCGCATTTCCATTGCTTATTCAATTTTTTGTTGTACGTCGAGGGCGATGTACAATTCAAGTGTGGGGAGGTGGTCTATCGCTTGAGCTTTGTTGTCATGTATAAATAAATAAATAAATAAATAAAATATTAATAATAATAATGATGCAAAGCTCTCTTTTAACAATTTTTGTGGCATATTAATCAAATCAACATAAGTATCGAAATAAGCACCAAAATTTTTGATAAATAAATAAGGGTAAACGCAAAAAGGGGGTTCGCTCGTGTAAGGAAAACCGTCAAGTAACATGTTTTTTGTATAAAATTGAGCATGAGAAATCAAGCGATTGACCTACTTGTTTGCCTTGCATATTTACCCAATACGCCCGTTTCCGTGAGTTATTTTTTAGCCTTATAGCTTTAGGATTATTTTTGCTCATGTTTCTGCGGGCAAAGATTGAGTGAGCCGGATAAATTTTGTGATTTAGAACTTGTGTTAGGTATGCATTTCGAGGCCACAAAGCAAGAATACAAGCATAGAAGTGATTGAGGCATTAGGAAACCTTTTGATTTTAGCCATTTTTATTCATCCCCTTACCCAAACCATTCCCCTAGTTAAACCAATTTGAGTCTTTCCCGTTCGTTTCTTTTAAACATCAAAATATTAGCCACTTAGCCAAATTAGCCTTTTATATTTTGATTAGATTTGATCCTTCCACAAGCTTATGATATCGCATAGTTATCGTCTTGGCATCGAGTGTTCTAAACATACTCCACAAATTGTATGTGCACCTATATTTAGCCGAGTGTGTGTGGACATTTCTGAGGATGCATGGTGAACTTGTAGGGATTTCCAAGATGGACCATTGCTCATAAACATATTTTACTTATTTCTTTTCGGTTCTTTCTTTATATCGAGAACTCCTTGATTGTTTTGACCCGAGTTATTTGTTTGTGCTTATGAAATGCTAGTTGAGATGATTGCCATTTAGAGAGTTTCGTTGATTTTATTTTGCTTGAGGACAAGCAAAGTTCAAGTGTGGGGATGTTTCATGTATAAGAATTTATACATCTTTTAAACGTCAAATACGCCCCGTTTATGCGAAAACTCTTTGTATTTTCATTGATTTTGGTACTCATTTGAGTTGTTTGTGAAAATACAGGTCCGGGCTTCGGCCCAGTGATGAAACGAAGGCTTTTGGAGTAGAATGGAGCAAAAACGAAACATTCCAGCAAACTGCCAGATACGGCACGACCGTGCCAACCATGCGCACGACCGTGCCAGGCCTTTCGACACCGGCACTCTCAGCCAGCACTAGCATCCAGCACCAGCACCATCAAAATCCAGAAACGGCATGACCGTGCCAACCACTGGCATGACCGTGCCAGGTTAAAATGAGCCCAAGATCAGCATGTTTCCGAGATCGATTCAATCATAGCCGAGCACTATCGGCTCGCACGACCAAACCATGCCCGAGCACGGTCATGCCACCTCGGGAACTTTTGAGCGTGGATTTTCCCAAAATGGAATCAAACATGGTCAACAACCGAGAAAGTAGTTCTGACACTTGCCAAGCACGACCGTGCCAAAAGGTGGCATGGTCGTGCCGTTCACCCAGCAGCTTAAATACGAGTTTCTAGCTCATTTGGAGGAGAGTTGGAGCATTTTGGTGACTTTTTCTCTCAAGAATCTGGTCTTGGAAGCTTGTTGGAGCCAAGAGGGAGCCTTGAAGAGGGCTTAATCACTTGAAGATCTACTCAAACATCATTTTAATCTTGTCTTTAATTTGGTTAGCTTATTACATTATGAACAATTTATGTTTCTTTGCACTTGATTTGGTAGCCATGAGCCTTATGGGCTAAACATTTGAGTTGTCTAAACTTAGTTGAAGCTAATGAATATGTGATAACATGGAAGTAGATGTGATGATTGTTCTTGTTAATCTTCATGTTGGTATTTAATCTTGTTCTTGGAGTTCATGTGTATGCTTAAAGTTCTTGTTCTTGAATGTTTGCTCATAAGTATTTACATGTTGTGTTGGAAAGCCCATGTAAAGATTATGATTATTGAATCTTGTTAACTTGTTAGTATGATTCATAGCATGAAACTATGAATGGTGATTGCTAATGTGATTGAATGATGATTTGAGCATATGTATGAATTCTTGCATCTAGATTTGGAATGATCATAAGTATGTTTACATGGATTCTATAGTTTGTGTTCTTGTTAGTTTGATGATTTAGGCCAAAATTGTTAGCTAGCATGACCATGCTTGTGGTTCATATCAAGAACATGATGATAGTGCCAACTACTTGAAATCCAGTTCGGCACGATGGTGCCTCTTGACAGCACGATCGTGCTCTACATAAAATCATGTCGGATACTGTCCAAATCTTCAAGTAGCACGAGGGTGCCGACATATGGCACTTTCGTGCTTCATGCGGGCGGTATAGAGGTATTAATCAGATTTCGTTAACTTATAAGTTGAGACGGGCCGCGTGAACCCCACCTCAACCTTACGCGGGCCACGTGAGATCAGAATTATGGTGCAGCCCTGGGCCGCCACTGTAACAACCATCTAATTTCTATTTGAATTTAAATAAAAAAATGCATGATTTTATATAAAAAGTATTTTACTTCAACACAAGTACAAAATCGAAGTTTTAAAGTGATCACATACTAGTTAACTACCAACTAGTTTAAACATTTAAACATGATTAGTGAATTGATTTCATCATAAACATTGTCTAAACAAAGTTAAATTAACGCGGAAGCTTCAAAAGTTCATGTTCGGTTCTGCAAAACATGCTTGATCGCCATCCGGAAAGACCCCATCATCACCTTGAGTCAAAACCACTTAAAAAGTTAGTTTTGACATTGATATAATGCATATAAACAAGTTCGAGTTTCGAATCATCAAAAATAAAATAAAATTTCAGTTTTGGTCCTGTCGCGTGTCGCGCCAGAACTCCCTTGACTTGTCGCGTGTCGCGAGGACTCCCGCGTGTCGCGCCAGATCCAAAGGATCCTGTCGCGTGGCGCTGGGGAAACCATTTTCCAACAGGTGCAGGTTTTTGACCTGCATTTCCTGCCAGCTCCGAAATTCACCAATTTTAACTTCAAATGCCCATAACTTTTGATCCATAGGTCCGTTTTAGGTGATTCTTTTTCCTATACGTCTGTAATTTAATTACCGACGTGTCTATTACAATTATCATACCGAAAATTTGGTTTACGGGCTGAAAGTATATAAATCCTTAATATATTTGTTCGACCCGCATAGTTTTGCACTAAAACTATCATCAATATTTTTATGACAACAAGGCTTATTTTACCCATCTTCCGGGGCTTACGATCATTGGCGTTTCATTACCAATTCCATGGTTTACGCTCTTATGATCTACAATCGCCAAGGGATCTTTCAATAATTTCATAGTATCGATTAAACCCACATTTATTTGACCCGTTTGGCTGATTTATGGAGTCCACCATTTCAACAATAACCAAACGTTTTCTAATCTAGTTTTGACCGTTCAATTAAGTAGTGATCACCGCCACTTTAACTAATACAAATCCTTATTCTAAAACCCAACTTTGAATAACTACAATATCAAATTATCATAATGTAACGAAACAAGTTACATACTTACATAATTCATCAACATTAGTTTCTAACCATAATTACCCATTCCCGGGCTTGTCAATCTTAGCGTATCACGTCCATTCCATGGTTTACGCTTTTATAACTCAAATTTAATGAGTGACGTTTAAGTCACTTCGAACACTACCATTTCGACCATTATTTGACCCATTTAGTTGTCTAATGGAATTCACCATTTTATCAACATACCAAACTCATTACCCCCAAAATTTTAACTTGTTTCTTTATCTAGTGAGTTACATCACTTTATTTACATTCCATACATGACTAATTAAACAATATTATCAACCAACATTTCTAATTAACTATTTTGACCCGTTTGGTTTGTCGAGTGAACTTCGTCACTTCTATGACATACCAAACTCGCAATTGACACTACAATCTCATTAACATTTCTAAGACTATTGTTTATGCATAATGTAACGAAACCGAAGTTACGTACCTTTAGTGCTTTTCCTTCAAGCGCGTATCAACTCCGGCTCGTCCGCTTGAAGATTCAATTCCTTTGCCTATAGAGTTCAATCAATGACTTGTTTGGAACTCGTATTATTTCATATAACGCATAATTCACCATAACATTCAAAATGCGTTTTTACTCAAAATTTCAACATCTAGTTTTCTTTTAGGCATTTCAACAAACACCTAAAGGGCATAGTTTTGCTAAATCAATAACCAAGTTTCGTAACTAGTCATTTAGCCAATTGTGAACATTTTTCACAAATTCAAGTGTCTAGTTATACATCAACACCTAGACTTATTTCATGGAGCTCAAATAACACTAGATTAATAATCATAATTCTAGTGTTCATCATCTTTTTACAAAACCCATTTAACACATAAATGGGTGATTATAAATCTCATATCTATTGACACTAATGCATCAAATTATTGACTAGGGTTTGTTCTAAATCATGAATTTATCATAACTTTATTCCAGAATCAAACATGCAAGTTCAGATTTCTACTTCATGTGTTCATCAAGAAATCAAACCGAAACCAAAAGACTAAATTCAACATACCTTGTGATCTACTAACTTAGGTAATCACGATTTTAGTTAAAGCCCCAATTCTTTTGGCTTGATTGCTCTTGTTTTCTTGAGTTTCTTGTGGTTTAGGGTTGTGAACAAGACCCCCCTTTTTGGCTCCTGATGAACTCGCCAGACACACACACATATGTGTGTTATATTTTTTTTTTAATAAAAGAACTTGATCCCAATTGCCCATGTTTAGTCCCTCAACATTTATAGGTTTATAATTTGGGCCAATTTACTTCAAGCTTCCTTATTGTTTAGCAATTTATGATTAACTAGGTTAGTAAATCCTAGTTACATTATTATTCGGTAGAACCAATATATTTACCATGTGTAAATAATTATCGTTTTCTAATATTTTAGGGGTGTTACACCCCGTTACCTCGGGTCTTTTATAAGCTTTATTTCCTCCAAAGCTTTGATTCATTTTTTTTAGTTAATATTAGGCTTACTTATTTAGATCCTAATATTTACTGGGTTTATTTTTACCACTGCAGTATTTTACCCGTTTATTTTCGGCCACTTTATTATAATTAATAAACCCGTTTTTGGGGTGTTACAAGTCTACCCCCCTTAAAGAGGTTTCGTCCCCGAAACCTTCTTTAAGTCGTTCTTTGGTTTGGACCAAACTAACTTAGTTTCGTTTTTCAGCCTTTATTTCTTTTAGTCAAAAGTTATTATTTGCCTTGACGCATGCGTCTTCCACATGTAAGTCCTCATGGACTTTAACTTGTGTTTTGTATTTCTTATCTTGTCGCCTATTTGTCCTAATTGTCATTTGGTAACTCAATAGTATGAGTTGCCAACATGTTTACTCGACACTAACTCTATATTGACAAGTGTTTTGTATAAATCCCAACACTAAATTGACTTTGAATGGTCCCATCGGCTAGACTGATTAGTCAACGTCACTTCATGCCCCGTTAATTTCGGGTCTACCCTGTTGCCATAACCAAACTTACATGAGTTTATGACTCCAATTCCCATAACTCACACTACACATGATTATATTCTATATCACTTTTCTTAACCGTGATCGTATCACGTCATGTTTAAGTTTAGATGATCTTTTCATTATCGAAAATCTTCTTTTCGAATGTGTCTTCATGCACCTATTATTTTAGTGCTATCCAATTTCTCTCATAATATTTATATTTGTTAAAACGTTAATTATTTTTACTAAAACCGAATTTTAGTTTATCGTTTTCTCTTTAACCCATATCAATCTCCCATATCAAGGAATTTACGTCCAAGGATTTATTCCTTTCCGTTGCTATTTCGGTACTGACTTCGCCCTTTTTGTGAAATAACACAATTTAAAAAATTGTGAATTCGTTTATCATTCCTGGCCGTTTAGATTTTTTTTTTTTTTTAGTGAAATCCTTCACTTTTGTCAACCAGACTTTTCATGATCTCTTAGTTTTAACCTATTCGGTTAACTTAGCGAAGCTCATCGCTTTTATGCAAATTTTACTTTACGTTATTATTTCACGCGGGGAGTTACGACCAGTTTCCTCGCTTTACATTACTGGCCCGTAGGTTCTTTTACTTAGCCTCGTAGGCTTCTTTTTTTTGTTCAAACGTATATATATATTTATATATGTATATGGCGCCAAGGCTCCCCTTTTTATGTTTAGAATTATTTACTTTTGCCTTTTGAACTTCATTTGACCTTGACCGTAGTCTAAGGCCACAATTGTTTTCCTTCGAACTATTTTTCCGATTTTATGACTTCTAACGTCATTTACACGTCGGTTTGTCATACACTTACCATTACCCGGTTCACACATTTATTTATTTACAACCCGTTACCCGGGTTCTTTATCCTAATGTTTTAATGCTTCCGTTGTCTGGTCTGCATTTTCCTTTTTTATACACTTTTTTTTTACTTATTTGATTCGAACACCATTTCTCTTTTATTAGTGACCCTTCGATTCGTCTCTTTTATCAATGTCCCTAAGGTCCATTTCTTAAGCCTTATTTAGTGAAACCACTGCTATTGTTATACAGCTTTTGGGGTTTACCCATTTTCGTTCCAACACTTTTTTTTAGCCTTAATCCATTTTAACAATAACCAAATCAATTTATTTCATTTTATTATTCCATATCGCTGTATGGAAGTTATCCACATCGTTTATTTATATAAACGAAGTTTCCACATGTTTTATTTGTTTTGGGCAAGTCTATAACCTTGCCCTTGTCATCTTTACTATTGCAAATTTCCGGGTTCGGGTGTTATTACACTCCTTCTCAATACATCATTTATTTACTTTACTAAGTAACCGGGTTCGAGTGTACACGCATTCCTTCCTATTATGACACTTATCTTTCTTTACATTCTCGGGTTCAAGTGTGCGGGCACCCCTTCCCATAGGAATATCTACCGTGATTACTTTTGCTCCGGTTTCACATGCTCACCATTGTTTATTTTCTTATACATATGTATATATATATATATATATATATATATATATTCCTTTTACGTAATTTACTCGTTTTACTACTCATGTATGCCCATATGCAACTATTATTCGCACTCGTATCAAATAAGATCTATGCTGAAACTAAATTTGTAAGAAACATACCTGAAACGATATCAGGTTCAGCTTTAGCCTCTGCGGCTGTCGTGTGGGAAGACCTTGCCTTCTTTTTCGGGGTATCAGGCTTTGATTTCTTTACGGGTCTTGGGTCCACATCCGACTCTCTCTCATCATCTTTTTCTTGTGAGAGACTATCTTTTAATTCAGTCATCATATCCTCCACTACTAGCAAAATTGTGGTTTGCAGTCTCTCGAAGAAATGCGGTAGACTAGCTTCTACTGCCTTTCCGACTTCATCAGAAATTTTAGCTTCCATCTCTTCAGTTAATTGAGATGCTAATTCGCCCCCGGTTACACCGGACATTTCTTTCATCTGTTCGGTGACTTTCGGCACCGTATCATCATCATTTCCTTCATAAGTCATCTTGAATCTGGATGTTTATATTAGTTGTTAAACATTTCATTTTATATCATTTGAATCTTTCGCTTTGGTTTAGCCAAGTTCACAACTTGCTTAGACCATTCATGTTTGGTGCACTTTCCGGGTTTGAGTGTATTACGCACTCTTCCCATGCGCATCTAATCGTATTCATTTTCTAATGTTTCACTAAAATTTACTAAAATAATTAATTCTTACCGGATGTTTGATCAAGCTTGAACCGAACACTTTGTTGACAACCTTGGGCTCTGATTACCAACTTGTAACAACCATCTAATTTCTATTTGAATTTAAATAAAAAATGCATGATTTTATATAAAAAGTATTTTACTTCAACACAAGTACAAAATCGAAGTTTTAAAGTGATCACATACTAGTTAAATACCAACTAGTTTAAACATTCAAACATGATTAGTGAATTGATTTCATCATAAACATTGTCTAAACAAAGTTAAATTAACGCGGAAGCTTCAAAAGTTCGTGTTCGGTTCTGCAAAACATGCTTGATCGCCATCCGGAAAGACCCCATCATCACCTAGAGTCAAAACCACTTAAAAAGTTAGTTTTGACATTGATATAATGCATATAAACAAGTTCTAGTGTCGAATCATCAAAAATAAAATAAAATTTCAGTTTTGGTCCTGTCGCGTGTCGTGCCAGAACTCCCTTGACTTGTCGCATGTCGCGAGGACTCCCGCGTGTCGCGCCAGATCCAAAGGATCCTGTCGCATGGCGCGGGGGAAACCATTTTCCAGCAGGTGCAGGTTTTTGACCTGCATTTCCTGCCAGCTCCGAAATTCACCAATTTTAACTTCAAATGCCCATAACTTTTGATCCATAGGTCCGTTTTAGGTGATTCTTTTTCCTATACATCTGTAATTTAATTACCGATGTGTCTATTACAATTATCATACCGAAAATTTGGTTTACGGGCTGAAAGTCTATAAATCCCTAATATATTTGTTCGACCCGCATAGTTTTGCACTAAAACTATCATCAATATTTTTATGACAACAAGGCTTATTTTACCCATCTTCCGGGGCTTACGATCATTGGCGTTTCATTACCAATTCCATGGTTTACGCTCTTATGATCTACAATCGCCAAGGGATCTTTCAATAATTTCATAGTATCGATTAAACGCACATTTATTTGACCCGTTTGGCTGATTTATGGAGTCCACCATTTCAACAATAACCAAACGTTTTCTAATCTAGTTTTGACCGTTCAATTAAGTAGTGATCACCGCCACTTTAACTAATACAAATCCTTATTCTAAAACCCAACTTTGAATAACTACAATATCAAATTATCATAATGTAACGAAACAAGTTACATACTTACATAATTCATCAACATTAGTTTCTAACCATAATTACCCATTCCCGGGCTTGTCAATCTTAGCGTATCACGTCCATTCCATGGTTTACGCTTTTATAACTCAAATTTAATGAGTGACGTTTAAGTCACTTCGAACACTACCATTTCGACCATTATTTGACCCATTTAGTTGTCTAATGGAATTCACCATTTTATCAACATACCAAACTCATTACCCCCAAAATTTTAACTTGTTTCTTTATCTAGTGAGTTACATCACTTTATTTACATTCCATACATGACTAATTAAACAATATTATCAACCAACATTTCTAATTAACTATTTTGACCCGTTTGGTTTGTCGAGTGAACTTCGTCACTTCTATGACATACCAAACTCGCAATTGACACTACAATCTCATTAACATTTCTAAGACTATTGTTTATGCATAATGTAACGAAACCGAAGTTACGTACCTTTAGTGCTTTTCCTTCAAGCGCGCATCAACTCCGGCTCGTCCGCTTGAAGATTCAATTCCTTTGCCTATAGAGTTCAATCAATGACTTGTTTAGAACTCGTATTATTTCATATAACGCGTAATTCACCATAACATTCAAAATGCGTTTTTACTCAAAATTTCAACATCAAGTTTTCTTTTAGGCATTTCAACAAACACCTAAAGGGCATAGTTTTGCTAAATCAATAACCAAGTTTCATAACTAGTCATTTAGCCAATTTTGAACATTTTTCACAAATTCAAATGTCTAGTTATACATCAACACCTAGACTTATTTCATGGAGCTCAAATAACACTAGATTAATAATCATAATTCTAGTGTTCATCATCTTTTTACAAAACCCATTTAACACATAAATGGGTGATTATAAATCTCATATCTATTGACACTAATGCATCAAATTATTGACTAGGGTTTGTTCTAAATCATGAATTTATCATAACTTTACTCCAGAATCAAACATGCAAGTTCAGATTTCTACTTCATGTGTTCATCAAGAAATCAAACCGAAACCAAAAGACTAAATTCAACATACCTTGTGATCTACTAACTTAGGTGATCACGATTTTAGTTAAAGCCCCAATTCTTTTGGCTTGATTGCTCTTGTTTTCTTGAGTTTCTTGTGGTTTAGGGTTGTGAACAAGACCCCCCTTTTTGGCTCCTGATGAACTCGCCAGACACACACACATATGTGTGTTATATATATTTTTTTTTTTTTGTTTTAATAAAAGAACTTGATCCCAATTGCCCATGTTTAGTCCCTCAACATTTATAGGTTTATAATTTGGGCCAATTTGCTTCAAGCTTCCTTATTGTTTAGCAATTTATGATTAACTAGGTTAGTAAATCCTAGTTACATTATTATTCGGTAGAACCAATATATTTACCATGTGTAAATAATTATCGTTTTCTAATATTTTCGGGGTGTTACACCCCGTTAACTCGGGTCTTTTATAAGCTTTATTTCCTCCAAAGCTTTGATTCATTTTTTTTTTACTTAATATTAGGCTTACTTATTTAGATCCTAATATTTACCGGGTTTATTTTTACCACTGCAGTATTTTACCCGTTTATTTTCGGTCACTTTATTATAATTAATAAACCCGTTTTTGGGGTGTTACAAGTGTGGCCCAACACCCGACAGACCTGCACATCGACTCAGCCCAGCTACATGTTTGACCAGGGTTGACGCGGGCCACGTAACCCTTGTCTGTGTTTTACGCGGGCCGCGTGGGAACCAGTTTCAGCAACTATATAAGCAGGGTATCGAGGAGGGTATTGCTAATGTTATAACCCCTAGATACGTATTAGATACGCTGCCCGATTGATCTAGGGTTCCGTAATGGCTGTCGTGGTTCTGCCCGACGTAGTCATTGGAATGCCGTCTCGGGGAGGGTATTGCTAATGTTAAAATGGGTTATTAATACTAACGTGTGTACATTTGTGTAAATTTTAGATTATCACCCGGAAACCCTTACGGAAAACCTAAGACAGCAATGTGAGTTGATCCACTTTTTGTAAACCTTTTTGTTAATTGTTTTACAAAACCTTAAATACTTTTCCATGCGAATAACAGTTATTGAGTATTTGAAAGAATACAATTATGATGAGTATGTTGGGGTTTTGTATACAAAATTTGTTACCACCTGGTCAAGGAGTAACATGTCCAAAAGTCGGGTTCGACAGTACCATGGATGTTAATTGTTATGTCTTCTAAACAAATATAATTGCGGGATCGCCCTCAATACTGTACACTGGGACTTTTTATTTAAACTTGATTAAACTGGGATTCACTCACCAGTATTTCCATTGACAAATGTTTTTAAAACGCGTTTCAGATAACAAACTGTGAAAGCCAATTAGAAGCCAGCTGGACAGCAATGAAGGCTTGGAAAAGTGGCAATAAAGTTACCTAAAAATAAAATAGATGTTTTTATTAAATAAAATAGGATTTATTCCTATGAAAAAGCATGTACTATGAACTTGGGTTTATCCCATTTGTTTAATGTTATGAAAATGTGGTATTTTACTCTGATAAACATTTTCTAACTACGGTCCTGATGAAAATTTCCGCTGCCAAATTAGAAAACACACGATACCACCCAAACTGGCTCGCGGCCGCCCATTCTCCGGGAACCAGGGATCGGGGGTTGCGACAGGAGGTGGTATCAGAGCTAAGCCACTGATTCAACCACAGAGGTGTTCTGTTGACATCAAAATATAAAGTGTTAGGAAATAAATTACGGGAATACGTACATAACTGTATTTATTTGTTATGTGTTATTTGACTATCTGTTAGTTTACAGTATGAGCGACCAAGGACCATCTGACGCGTACCGTCAATTGTCTGGTTCGCCTAGAAGCGAAGACACATCCTCTTCTCAGCCTTCCCTCTCAGGGTACTCTGCTGATACGGAAGAAGGAATCTTTGTATTTAAGGCTCAGTCAGAGGAGCCATTTCCTCAGAAAAAGAGGGGATGGTTCAGTCAAGGGGCACACGAGCGTAGAAAACGTATGAAAAAGTTACAGGAACAGAGGGTACTAGCAGCAGCCAAGAGAGAGACAGATGCCTATGCCCAGGATATGATAAATAGGGGTATAGCCAACATCCACAAATTAGCAACCACTGCAGCTGACCCAAATCTGGAACAAATAATACCACCCCAACCACAGCCACCAATCCCAGACCAACCCATGGAGATAGAAAACCCTGAAAACCAAGTGGAGATGCATGACTTCAATCTGGAAGAAATCATTAGGGTACCAGCACCAAACCCCTTAGACCCAAATTAAGACCCCTGGTGGGACGACAATAGGGACTTTGTGCAACGTTACCCAATACATGAAGACACACCCATGCAAAACATAGGAGCCTATCCAGGTATGGACCCTTTAGATCCCTATTACCATGATGACTACATTAGGTAGATCTTAAAGGATCCTTACCGATTTCAGGCACTTTCACCCCCATATCAGGAACCCGCACCCCAGATTCCGAACCCAGTCCTAGAACCTGCACCCCCAATGAGTGCAGAAAACGTACAAGAACTTAGGACTTTTGGAGAGGAAATGTTAGAAAGCAGTGAGAGAATGCGACAGGTGGGAGAGCGACTCATATGGAATTACGATGAGCGCAATATGGATTTTTGGATGAATCCATATCCATAGATGTGATGGAGGAGATGGTACTAGTAATAATAATAAAAATAAAATATGTGTGTACAGATGCCTATTACTATTAGTATAATTCTATTTCTGTTGGTATTGTAATTTTTATTTCAGTACTAGTGTGTAATAGATGCATAATAGTAGATTAATAGAGTAAAAGTCGCAATGATCGACATTTTTTGGCAAAAATGGGTGTCATGTGATTGACTATATAAATATTATTTTGTGATATTAATATGGGGTAAATGTTTAAAATTCAGATGGCCGACGAAGGAAATCAAGGAAATCTAAATAACGATAACCAGAGTAACATTAACGTGGTTAATGAGAATCCGAGCATCAATAACAATGGAAACCAAATGGATAATAGTGCCGTTCAACACATAGTGGCATAAGGAATCATAGATGCAATGCCATTTATTATTCAAACGATTCAGGAAGCGAATAATAAAAGTAAACATAGCAGTAAGCGACCAATCGAACCAGAACACAGCGTGAACAATGGCCCTGTACTTCAAGCGCCCATTCCCAAAAAGAGAAGAACCGTGTCTTAAGGTTGTTCTTACAAGGAATTCTGGTCCTGCAAACCAATAGAATTCTCGGGCAATGAAGGACCCATTGCAGCTCTACGCTGGATAGAGAAAACTGAGGCTGTTTTAAAAATAAGCAACTGTGCTGAAGAAGACAAAATAATGTTTGCTTCTAATCTGTTTAAAAACTCAGCCTTAGAATGGTGGAACACTATCCTCCAATCAAGAGGAAGTGATAAGGTTTACAACATGGAATGGGAGGAATTTAAGAATATGGTAGAAAGGAAATTCTGCCCTCCCAATGAAAAGGAACAGATAGCTAATAAGTTCCTAAACTTAAGAATGACAGGGGTAGATAGTAAGGGTTATACTACCACATTCTTTGAATATGCTAGAATAGTGCCAACCCTTGCATCACCTGAACCAGTGTTAATCTCCCATTATATCTGGGGATTAATCGGAGAGATTAGACACATAGTCAAGGCAGCTAGACCTCAAACTATAGAAGAAACTGTAGAACTAGCAAATACCTTGACAGGTGAATTAATCCGTACTAGGGAAGAAGAACAGAGGAGAAATCTAACCCAAAGGCTTACTCAAGAATTCCGTTCTGGGAATTTCAACCGTAGGAATATGGGTTCTACCTCTGCACCTTTCTGCAAGGTCTGCAAGAAAAAGCATTCGGGAAAATGCTCTACTCTTTGCAATTTCTGCAAGATGCCAGGACACAAGGAAGAAGATTGCAGAGAAAATCCAGTAATGGACTATGCTATAACTGTGGAGAAAAAGGCCACATTAAGACAAACTGTCCGGAATTGGCCCCAGCTGTGAACAACAGGAACATTAAAAATGCCATAGCATTTGTTCTGACTGCAGATGAAGCCAAGATGATTCCAGGCGTGATAGCCGGTACGTTTTTAGTTAATGATATCTTTGCTAAGGTATAATTTGACTCTGGTGCAAACCAAAGTTTTATTAATACTTCGTTTTGCAAACTTCTAAATCAGTCATTAACTAAACTACCACAAGAATGTCTAGTAGAGACAGCTAATGGAGAAACTGTTAGAATTTCTGAAATCTTACAGGGAGCAAGAATAGAAATTTTAAATCACGAGTTTATGGAAAACCTTTATACCATGAATCTGACGGGATTTGATGTTGTATTAGGAATGGATTGGTTAATAGCCAATAAAGCCAGTATTTTATGTGATCAAAAGTCAATCCAAGTAAATTCCCCAAAAGGTAAAATGGTCACAATTAAAGGAGATAAACCATCTAAATCCACAAAATTCATCTATGTGATGAAAACTGCAAGTTATATAAGAAAAGGTTCTATAGTGTATTTGATTTCCATAATCACTAACACTAAAGGAAAAGAACTAAAAGACATTCCAGTAGTGACCCAGTTTTCAGATGTCTTTCCAGAGGAATTGCCAGGACTACCACCGGACAGAGAAGTTGAATTCAGAATTCACCTGTTACCAGGAACAACACCAATTGCCAAAGCACCTTACCGTTTGGAACCCGCAGAAATGCAGGAACTAAAGAAAAAATTAGATGAATTGCTGGAAAAAGGATTTATACAACCAAGTTCGTCGCCATGGGGAGCGCCGATCTTATTCGTTAAAAAGAAGGACGGATCGATGCTTATGTGCATTGATTACCGTGAATTGAACAAAGTCACGATTAAGAATCGGTACCCACTACCGAGAATCGATGATCTGTTCGATCAACTGCAAGGAGCTCGATTTTTCTCTAAAATCGATTTAAGGTCAGGATATCATCAATTAAAGGTACAGGAGAAGACATTCCTAAGACCGCATTCAGAACAAGGTATGGTCATTATGAATTTACTGTCATGCCATTTGGTTTAACCAATGCCCCAGCTGCATTTATGGACATGATGAACCGAATATGTAAGCCATATTTGGATAAATTCATAATTGTCTTCATAGATGATATTCTAATTTACTCTAAGAGTAAAGAGGATCATGCAAAGCATTTGCACGCACTTTTAAGTCTATTAAGAAAGGAAAAGCTTTATGCTAAATTTTCAAAGTGCGAATTTTGGTTAGAACAGGTACAGTTTCTTGGACATTTAGTAAACCATGAAGGAATTCATGTGGATCACACAAAAATTGAGGCGATTACTAAATGGAAAACCCCTGAGTCACCAACCGAGGTTAGAAGTTTCTTAGGATTGGCCGGTTATTATATAAGGTTTATTCGAGATTTTTCTAGAATAGTAATTCCTTTAACTAAGTTAACCTGTAAATCCATTAAGTTTGAATGGGGACCAAAACAAGAAGAAGCTTTTAGAATTCTTAAGCAAAGATTAACCCATACACCCATATTAGCGTTACCAGATGGAACTGAAGACTTTGTAGTCTATTGTGACGCTTCTAAGTTAGGTTATGGATGTGTATTGATGCAACGTCAAAAGGTTATAGCTTACGCATCTAGACAAATTAAGAATCATGAAGAGAATTATTCAACCCATGATCTAGAATTAGGAGCTATAATTTTTGCCCTTAAGATTTGGAGACATTACCTTAATGGTAGTAAGTTTACCATATTCACTGATCATAAAAGTTTAAGGTATGTTTTCGGGCAAAAGGAGTTGAATATGAGACAAAGACGCTGGATGGAGATGCTTAGTGACTATGATTGTGATATCCAGTATCATGAAGGAAAAGCAAATGTAGTGGCAGATGCTTTAAGTCGAAAGTATCATGAAAAGCCAAAAAGGGTGCGTTCTCTTAAATTAAATCTACAAGTAGATTTAAATGATCAAATAAGAAAAGCACAAGAATCAGTAATCAAGGATGATGCTGAAAAACTAAAAGGTATGCTAAAAGAATTAGAACAGGGTACAGATGGAATTTGGAGATTCCATAAAAAGAGAATGTGGATACCTAAATTAGGAAACCTGCGTCATCGTATATTAGAAGAAGCCCATAAGTCCAAATATACGATGCATCCAGGAAATGATAAGATGTATCAAGATTTAAAGAAGAATTTATGGTGGATAGGAATGAAAAAGGACATAGCAGCCTATGTTTCTAAATGTTTAACCTGTTCTCAAGTCAAAGCTGAACACCAGAAACCCTCAGGATTTCTACAATAATTAGAAATGCCAGTGTGGAAATGGAAATTAATAACAATTGATTTTGTTACTAAATTACCCAAAATAAAGAAAGGCAATAATACAATCTGGGTGATTATAGATAGGCTAACCAAGTCAGCTCATTTCCTACCAATGAAAGAAACTTTCAGCATGGAACAGCTAGCTAAACTATATGTAAATGAAATTGTTTCTTTACATGGAATTCCTTTATCAATCGTTTCTGATAAGGATAGTCGATTTACCTCTCATTTTTGGTCAAGTTTCCAAAAGGCAATGGGAACCAAGTTAAATCTAAGCACAGCTTATCATCCTCAAACGGATGGACAAAGTGAAAGGACGATTCAGACAATGGAAGACATGCTTAGAGCTTGTGTAATTGATTTCAGAGGTAATTGGGACGATCACTTACCTTTAATAGAATTCTCTTATAATAACAGTTATCACACAAGTATCAATGCTGCACCATTTGAAGCACTTTATGGACGTAAGTGCCGAACCCCAGTCTGTTGGGCAGAAATTGGGGAAAAGCAACTATCTGGACCTGAGATAGTACAAGAAACCACCGACAAGATCATTCAAGTCAAGGAATGACTAAAAGCAGCACGTGATCGACAGAAGATTTATGTTGATAACCGACGCAAACCCTTGGAATTTCAAGTAGGAGATAAAGTATTGTTAAAGGTCTCTCCTTGGAAAGGAGTGGTAAGATTCATCAAAAGAGGGAAGCTAAGTCCCAGATATATTGGACCTTTTGAGATTATTAGAAGAATAGGACCTGTATCCTATCAGCTACAACTGCCAGAGGAAATGGCAGGAATACATGATGTGTTTCATGTATCTAATCTCAAGAAATGCTTAGCTGATGAATCACTGATAGTACCTCTTAAGGATATAGAGATAAATGAACAACTCAAGTTTGTAGAAAGGCCTCTACAGATCGAAGACAGGAAAGTCAAAAATCTCAAACATAAGAGATTAGTTCTGGTCAAAGTGAAGTGGGACTCCAAAAGAGGACCTGAGTATACATGGGAGCTTGAATCTGAAATGCAAAGGAAATATCCACACATGTTCCCGTAGATCTCGAGGACAAGCTCTAAAACAAGGTGGGGAGAATGTAACAATCCTCAATAAACCGACACCCTCATAATTTTTCCGACACCCAAATATATTTTATAATATTCCAAAATGTCCCAAAATACACCCCATACGCGAATACGGGCCTCAAATATGTTAAATAATATTAAAAATAATTAAAAAAATCTGAAATATAAGTCGAGGCGGGCTGCGTAGGACCCCACCCCAACCTTCACGCGGGCGGTATAGAGGTTTTAATCAGATTTCGTTAACTTATAAGTTGAGGCGGGCCGCGTGAACCCCACCTCAACCTTACGCGGGCCGCGTGAGATCAGAATTGTGGCGCAGCCCTGGGCCGCCACATGGCCCAACACCCGGCAGACCTACACATCGACTCAGCCCAGCTACATGTTT
This sequence comes from Helianthus tuberosus, assembly GCA_030545235.1. NCBI lineage: Eukaryota > Viridiplantae > Streptophyta > Magnoliopsida > Asterales > Asteraceae > Helianthus > Helianthus tuberosus. Next base: position 56,063 of record JARYGA010055535.1, on the reverse strand, counting down.
GACCAGGGTTAACGCGGGCCGCGTAACCCTTGTCTGTGTTTTACGCGGGTCGTGTGGGAACCAGTTTCAGCAACTATATAAGCAGGCTATCGAGTTTCATTCAGAATCGTTCATTTCCTTCTTTCTTAAGCAAATTTCTGAGTAGTAGAAGTAATACTCGGGTATTATACCCCCCTAATTAGCGAAGTTCTGCTCCGTTGTAAGTATTATAACCCCTAGATACGTATTAGATACGCTGCCCGATTGATCTAGGGTTCCGTAATGGCTGTCGTGGTTCTGCCCGACGTAGTCATTGGAATGCCGTCTCGGGGAGGGTATTGCTAATGTTAAAATGGGTTATTAATACTAACGTGTGTACATTTGTGTAAATTTTAGATTATCACCCAGAAACCCTTACAGAAAACCTAAGACAGCAATGTGAGTTGATCCACTTTTTGTAAACCTTTTTGTTAATTGTTTTACAAAACCTTAAATACTTTTCCATGCGAATAACAAATATTGAGTATTTGTAAGAATACAATTATGATGAGTATGTTGGGGTTTTGTATACAAAATTTGTTACCACCTGGTCAAGGAGTAACTTGTCCAGAAGTCGGGTTCGACAGTAACATGGATGTTAATTGTTATGTCTTGTAAACAAATATAATTACGGGATCGCCCTCAATACTGTACACTGGGACTTTTTATTTAAACTTGATTAAACTGGGATTCACTCACCAGTATTTCCACTAACAAATGTTTTTAAAACGCGTTTCAGGTAACAAACTGTGAAAGCCAATTAGAAGCCAGCTGGACAGCACTGAAAGCTTGGAAAAGTGGCAATAAAGTTACCTAAAAATAAAATAGATGTTTTTATTAAATAAAATAAGATTTATTCCTATGAAAAAGCATGTACTATGAACTTGGGTTTATCCCATTTCTTTAATGTTATGAAAATGTGGTATTTTACTCTGATAAACATTTCCTAACTACGGTCCTGATGAAAATTTCCGCTGCCAAATTAGACAACACACGATACCACCCAAACTGGCTCGCGGCCGCCCATTCCCCGGGAACCAGGGATCGGGGGTTGCGACACCATGCTTGTGGTTCATATCAAGAACATGATGATAGTGCCAACTACTTGAAATCCAGTCCGGCACGATGGTGCCTCTTGACAGCACGATCGTGCTCTTTATAAAATCATGTCGGATACTGCCCAGATCTTCAAGTAGCACAAGGGTGCCGACATATGGCACTTTGGTGCTTCTCGTGAAATCGCTCAGCTCATTTCCCGGTAATCAGTCCGGCACGAGGGTGCCGTCTTGAAGCACGGTCGTGCTTCTCAAGATCTCCCAGACCAGTCGTCGGAGGTCGGTAAGGCACGAGGGTGCCGATGTGCGGCACGATGGTGCTTCTCAAAAATGTGGTTCAGATCCGAGCCGTTTACGCCCTAGCACGAGGGTGTCGTGGGATGGCATGGTCGTGCTCCTGGGGAATAAAAACCCAGACTTCATAAAATTCCCAGAAAATCTTCATAAAATCACTGACTTGCAGGTTTCGCACGGTAGTGCCATATGGTGGCACGACCGTGCCATATTGTCCAGTCCCAAAAAAAAATTGTCTGTTTGTTTTGGCTGCTGATTAATCTTGTCTCAATTTTGCAGATGGATCACCCTTACTTGCGGTTCTCCAACAATGCCAGGGAAGGGTATTGTATTCTGAAGGTGGAGCGGTTATGGGCTAGACGGCACCTAATTGAGCCCAAGAGGAGATTACAAAGGGTTGATTTAGACTTGCTCGGATAGACCGAGCGGTTTGATGATCTCATAACACCTCCTTGGTCCCGCCTGTAAGGACTCTCAAAAATATCCCAATTTTACCCGTAAGTAAAAACCCGGACCCCTAAAACCCTAATCCATATTAAAAATCAAGAAATTCAGAATCTTGGTTCTCTCGCGGGCCGCGTAAGCCTTAAGGGGAAGCTTACGCGGGCCGCGTCAATGTTGAGTTGACCGGATAAGTGTTCCGGATCCACGTGTTCACCAGCTGGCATACATACTCGTGACCAATCAGACCTACGCGTAGACTAGGCGGCTACGCGAGCCGCGTAAATGTTGAGCCAAGGTTCACGCGGGCCGCGTGAACCCTATTGTTCACCTATAAATAGGTTGGATCAGGGGCTTTCATTCTGTGTCGACGAAAACTTTCAAAAATGAAATATTACTGCTCTGATGTAGAAATTTCAATTATAATAGCGAGGCGCTGCTCCGATACAGGGTATTAACTCGATCGCTGCTACGATTCAATGTCCGATCGATTGAAACTATCCAATGGATGTTTAAGTGCTGCCCACATTAGGGTTATGCTTTGTCATTCGTCGTGAACTCGATGGATGTTTAAGTATCGCACTTTGTCATTTATTGTGAGGGTTTAATCTCGTGAGTTATCGTAAATGCTGTATTAGTTACTGACCTAGTTCGTGTGCATGTTATTAATTTAGGATACAAGGCTAAACAGTAGGCTTAAACTCTGCCCGTTAAATCTGCAAAGTGAGTCATTCTCTTTTTATCAAATTACTTTAAAAATCATGTTTATTTTCAAGGTTATAATTACAGGGATTAAGTCTTTGTAATCTCCATATTACAGCCGGTATGTGGGGTTTTGTATACATTACTTGATAACTGTCACCATTGGACAACGGGTTAGCCAAGGGGTGATATGACCATAATCACAGACACCATTGGACAACGAGATAGCCAATAGGTGGTCGAGTGATAAATACCGTGGGTAAATGGTTGATATATAAACATTGTAATCGCTCTTAATACTGTAAATTATAACAACGTGTCATTTTAGTAAAAAGAATGATTCACCAGTATTTCCCTGCTGACAAAACCTTTTTCAAACATGTTTCAAGTGATCTGTTGTGATCCAGGAAAAGTGCCATGATCCACTACAAAGCTTAAGAAAGTGGCTCAATATAAATAAAGAAACATGTTGTGTAAAAATAAAGATTTCCCAGTGAAATCACTTTATTGTAAACTATAGGTATTTTATCCCTAATGATGAAATAACATAATCGGGCATTTTGAGTTTTAAAAAGATCCTGTTAAAAATCTTCCGCTGTCAACTCTAATAAATACCACGGGTTTCCTGTCCTGCAGCTCCTGACCGGGTCAAACCGGGGCTGGGGACCGTGACAGGAAAATGTGGTATCAGAGCCACTGAGTTAAGCTAATTAAGTATTTGAGAAGTACTTAATTTTCCTGATTAACATTTTGTGATTATTTGTTTTTTTAACTGACTACTTGTTAAATACAGTATGGGTAAGCAAAAGCTTTCGAACATCTATCTTAAATTAGATAGTTTACCAAAAGAGAAGGGAAGTTCATCCCAATCAAAATCCTCAAAATACTCAGTAGATACTGAGGATGGAATATTTGTTCATAAAGGCCATTATGAGGAACCACTTTCTCCTAATAAAAGAAGTTTGATTATTAAGAAAAGTCAGGAGAAAATAAAGAAATCTCAATCAAAAGAAATGAAAGTTAATCAGGAAATCCAGAAATTAGGCAGTAAACCACCATGGGAAGACAAGTTAGATGAAAAATTGGCAGATCTCTATATGCTAGCCACTGTAGCAGTAAATGCAAATCTTTAAAATACCCTGACCCAGTATTAGCACCCTTATCACTTACAAGCCAGAAAATTTACCCAGTAAATAAATAAGTTTACAATAAACCCTAGTATGTTTAATTGTCAGTTGTCCTTTGTATTAAATTAGTCACACGGTATGTAATAATATTTGAAGATTTATCTGTAAAATTTTGTTATAAAATTTTAACTTAGCATTTTGTGTGCATTTTGCATATATGCTAAACAGCATGAATGAGTTATCTGAAGCCCTTCAGAATCTCAATCTCTATCCGGTAAAAATAGAAGTTTCTAGAGACTTTACTGGTTACATACCCGATATAGAAGAACCTATGGAATTCAAAACTCCACCTCCGGAGAAACCAGAGCCCAAGAAAAGAAAAAGATTTGTAGGTTGGAGACGTGTACGCAGGAGGAAACCAGCAACTAGGAGAATTCCCAAAATAGAGAATCCCATAGATAAAGGAAAAGAAATTGCAATCGGGGAAGATTTCAGGCAAGTAGAAATGGAAATTGGGGAAAGTTCTAAGCAAGTCCAGGAATTGCCATTACAAGAGGAATTGGATCGTGTACTGGCAAGCTGTGATATTCTCAGGCCCATAAATAACAACCTCTACCCTTATCCTGCCAAAACTCAACTTCCAATAAATTTGGAACCAGCCATCCCAGAACCTCTAATCCATACTCAACCTTTAGGAGAAATGGACGAATGGTTGACTAACGATTGGCAGTTTCAAAACCTCCTAAATAACCCTTATACGTTTTTCCCTCAGTTTGACCCAGAACCTATACCAAATCCACCAATGAGTAATGAAAACTTAGCTGAACTCCGCCATTTTAGTGAAGAGCTGATAGGTGCAGGGAATAGGTGTTGGGATTGAACCCTACCAGAGGAACAGATAATGTAAAGCCAAAACCGGATCACATCAGTAGACTATCAATAAGCAGCAGTTTACACTTTGCTCTCCCCTTGACAGTGGTTATCTATCTGCTGATATACTCTAAGTACTGCTCTGAAGAACAACTGATGAACCAAACACTGATGAAACAGCTAAAGACTGCTAAAAGGCAAAACACTGAGCTCTATCTACTGCTGACACTTAACTACTGCTGAAGATTCAAGCACTGCTCATTCAAAGACTGATCACCTTTTGAAGAAAGCACTGATGATCATGTGATCAGTGCTTAGGCCACAACAGTGGAACGTGAACAGTGTTAGACTTGTTTTGTATTTTATTATCAATCAGTTGTTAGACATCAGTAGTTTGTATAGAACAGTGTTTATAGGTTGTTAGGCTGTTAGATGTCACTATCATGGTGACGTCAGCTGAGGTACATCAGTAGTTTGGTTTGCCTATAAATATGACAGTACTCTGTACTGTTATATTTGATTCGTTTTGAGTGAGTTCTTCTCCTCAATTCAATCCTTTCATCTTGTGCAACCAACTCTGGAGTATCAGGCTGAGGGGGAGTTTAGTTTGTAAGCTTATCTGTAATCTTTTGCTTTGATTTGTAAATCTTTTGACTCTATGAGAAGCAATTGTTTATCAAACTATCTTCTCCTTTGATTGTGTTTGTAAAGTTTATTATCATTTCCGCTGCACTTAATCTCTGTTCATCTCTATTGATTATACAATTTACACAAACTAACACAACCATGTGAGCCTCCGATCCTAACAATTGGTATCAGAGCCTGGACAGTCAATTTCGATTTAACAGTCAAATTGACATAACAGTTCGGCTCAAAATTCGTTGATACTAAGGTTGGTTGTATTTAGTTGAAAAACAGAGTATCGAGTAAATCATGTTAAAAATGGTTATTCAAAAACTCTGTAAATCAACCAAGATGTCATATGACACACAAAATTAACACAACAAGTGATTTCATGCACAAAACACTCATGGTTTCTAGATCTGAAAACATATCTGTTAAACTGTGAGATCATTTCATATTCTTAAAATTGATTTCAACTGTTGTTTTGATATTTGTGATGTTTTTATTAAAATGCTAAAGTATGAACCTCAGATTAACAAAAACCTATGTTCATAAAACATTAGTGTTTTTGTTAACTTAAAAGGAGGGGAATTATCACTTTAGTCATTCATATCTTATGTGTTGAAAACAGGTTGAGTTCCTCAAAAGGACAAAAACAACTATGTTAAAATACACTAAGTAAATTCACAAAAACTCATAAGTGTGTCTATCCCAAAACTTTTGAAGACAAAAGAAAAGAGTATAAACATAAAACACTTATGAGTCAAAGTTTAGGGTAATAATGATCATTAAGCAACTATGTGCATTCATCTGTTCAGGAAAAGGTTTTGATCCCAGTAAATGAACTCCAAAGAGGACTAGACAAATGTTCAAAAATTTATCCATGTGTCCTCATGTTTGCAATCAACTGACAAAGAAAATGGTACCAAACAGTGGTCAAAATGTATCCAAAAGTTTCCTACCACTGTTGTCAAACCACTGACCATTTTCAAAAACTTGTGAATGATGTGATTATATACTCTATTGAAATTATACCAGATCCTTTTTTGATACTATTCTCAGAAAATCCTTTAACCATTTTTTGTTGCGTTCAAAGGATTTTCTCGAATAAACAGGATATATTATTCATATTTTTTTTTGAATAATATTTTTGGAACTTTTGCTTGTTTTTGTTGGCAATAGTCTCAGCTCCTGTCAGGATGTAATACCTTATTTTTGGTGGTATTATCGTCCTCATAAATAGGTCAAAAGAAAATGGTACATATGCCAAGATCATGTCATACTCAGTTTTGCCCCAAAATTTTTATCAAAAGTTGATTGCAAACTGTGCTTGAATTACTAGGGTACTCATGTTTTAATTGAATATTAAACGAAAATGAGTTGCCTTAGCAAAAAGTTTTCATCATCTGGGGTACTAAACCACTGTCTTTCAAAATTGACATGTGGCAAAACCTTGATTGAAAATTTTCAAAACTGTTGCTGAAACACTTGTCCTTCAGATCTATACCATTTACCCTAACCACTGTTTTGTTCCAACGTCTGATCTCTAAACACTTTCCACTGCTGAAAGTTAACCACTGATCTCTCATTTTCTTGAAAAGCACTGATGTTCAAAATCAGTGTCTTATTCACTGATATGCTATCCACTGATAGTAAAAATCATCCACTGCCCACAATTTTTACCGTTGTAACCACTGATGCTTGATATGTCAGTGGCTCTTAAAACAACTGTTCTCCATACTTCATCCGTTTCATCAGTGTTTGACACGTGGTCAGTTTTTCAGCCCTCAGATCGTAATAACCGCTGCCACATCAGCGATCATTTTTTTCCCTAAATAAAACCCTGCCCTAAACCCCAAACAGGGTTTTACACTGTCGAATTGAATTCCAAAATTCTCTTCTCAAAGTAGTTTCCAACCCTTCTTCTCAAAATCTTCAAAAACGTTCTTCGTTCTTCTCTGCAAAAATGACAAAATCAAAGTCAAAATCAAAACCTAAATCACCACCACCTTCAAAAGAGGTTGCTCAAACGACCGAAGAATCCAACGAGATACCATACAAATCTCCTCATAATTATCTGGGTTTACTCACAAAACCTACTGATAATCACACCTTTGACACCATCATTGATACATTATCTGCATCAAAGTACAAAACTTTGTTAACGGCAGATGCTCCCATTTATCTACAAACCCAGAACGAGTTTTGGAAAAAGGCGACTCTTGAAAAACAAGACAACAAAGTCATAGCCATTAACTCGTCGATACAGGGTAAGGTGATCAAAATCACACCGCAATCAATATCAGAAGTCTTCAAACTGAATGACCAAGACGGTAAAATATCTTTTGATAAAGCCGTGATGAAAACTGATTTCATGAATAGGGGATATGCAGAACAATCAAAGGTAGATACCTTACAAAAAGGTTATTTTCCATCTGCACCTAGATTTTTATTTCACACACTCTTGATGTGTGTTTCAAATAAAACAACATCCTTTAACAAAATACCATTGAAGATTCAATGCCTGGGCTATGCTATTTTAAACAATAAAGATTACAACTATTCCCAGGAGATCTTCAATGACATGGTAAAGAATGTTGAAAGCAAATCATTTCTTCTTTTTCCAAGATTTCTAAGCTATTATTTTAAACAAAAATTTGAAAAAGAGGATGAAAATTTGCCCAAACAAGGTGTCCATTTTCAAATAAAAAGTCTAACAATTGAAACATTTTCAAAAATGATGGCACCAATAAAATTAAAAGCAAAGGTGCCTGAGCAAACTTTAGAAACTGCCACTGATCCTCAGGCAACTTCTGCTGAGCCCACTGCTCCAGGTGATCAAAGCAGCACAACCACTGCTTTGAAACCCACACCTGACATAACCAAAAAGACCAAAAGAAAAACATCCAGAAAACCCACCAAACCCAAAACAAAGGCAGCTCTGGAAGATGAGATCCCAGAGCAACTGCCTGTGACAACACAAAAGTCACCACAAACCACTGCTGCTACTTCCTCACAGCAGTTGGAAGAAAGATCTCAACCCATGCCTAAAACTCCTCCTGCATCCTTACAAAAGGATCAGGTTGTAAGCACAGGGACACCACAATATGAAGCTCTGAATCCACTCGGATCCATCTTCCTCAGTCCTGATCCCAAGGACATGTCTCTTTCAACTCCCATACCCTCACCAATCATAATGCCACAATCCATGCTACCCTTGTTGCATGCAGCTGCTATAGCTCAGACACAAACCAGTTCCTCTCTATCACCTGTCACCGAGAGTATACCCCCACAGGTGACTGGGTCTGATGCTACTACTCCTGCTATCCCAGCAACAATTGAGGAGGTTACACCCCCTGAGTTACAAGTAACTCTCGGTGGTAGTTCAAGTGGAGCAGCAACTACAACTGGTGGATCAACAGATCCTCAGTTGGACAGTTGTTTCATAAGTAAGACTCCCTTGAAGGCAATTTCTTCCATGGCAACTTCGGTAACCACCAGTGAGTTGGATCTAACCACTGGTACCATCAAAGGTTTATCGAGTGCTGAAGAAAGAAGTCCCCAGTACCAAGAACAAGGGGCATCAATGGGTGATTTTTGGGACTCTGTCTCTAAGACACACATTGATATAACCACTGCTGGTGGGGATTCAGATGATCCCAGTAAAATGGGTGATGATTCAAGATATCAGGAATTGACGGGCAGAGTTGAAAAACTTGAAGAATTAGTTTCTGAAATAAAGGAGATGGTGCAAGAGATTTTAAAAGCTCAGAAAGCACAATCCACTGCTGTTCCACCTCAAGCACCTGCTCCACAACAAGCACTTGCTGCAAATGAGCTCTGGAATCTTTTTCAACCTATGCTTGAAAGACAAAAACAAGTGGCTGATCAGCAGCATGAAATGCATATACAAATGTTGACCAATATGGTGGAATCAAGGTTCAAGGATACTCAAGCAGATATCAAGCAGATATCAAGGCTATTAAGGCCAGCATTCAAACTACCACTGGCAAAGCTCCTTCAACTTTGCTGTTCTTTGATGACCCCCTTGCAGATAATGCCAAAAAGGGGGAGATAATGAAGCAATTGAAGAAGAAGGGAATAGAACATGGCCTGTGTGTTGAACCTGAGCAAGCAAAGCAAACATCTAAACCACCTCCCACAAAATATCATACAGCTGATACAGTAGTAGTTACAAAAACTGATGTCCGTAGTCAAACAGCTGCCATTTCATCAACACACACACTTTCAACACACACTACTCTATCACACACCATTACAACCACTGTTCCACCACCATCATCATCTACAATCATATCACCACCACTGCCTCCTGCCATAAAGCAGAAGACATCAGATGTTACAACATCTGCTGTAATGACAACAGTGATTGAAACACCAGTTGTTTCAACCACTGTCTGTCAATCACTGTCACAAACCACGGCTATCCAATCTCAAACCACTGATCCTCCCAAAACATCATCTGCCCCTTCTTCATTAAAAAGGAGAAGGAATCTCATATCAGATGATGATTCACCACCACCATCATCACCATCAAAAACTACCTCACCACTTCCATCCCCTGCTCAAAAGTAGAAGACAACTGCTGACATATCAGCAGTTGTAATGACATCAGATGTTGAGACACCAGTTGTTTCAACAACTGTTAGTCAGTCATCCACCACTGTTCTCACCTTTCCTACATCACAACCAAAGCTCTTCAACAGAAAAAGAAAGCCAATCCCTGCCGATGAAGGTATACATGATCCTAATGCTGCACAACATCCACTGGAACTTGAAGCCATCAAAAATGAGATGAGGCAATTATATACAGAAGAAGACCCTTCAAAAAGAAGATTCTCCTCACTCATAGGCTACGTGCCACCAGATGATATGGATGACTACCTCAAAATCAAGGCAAGGCAAGCTAAACTAAGGGCTAAAGTTGAGAGTGAACGTGAACGTTTAAGCGAAGATGGCATTGCTAAAAGACTGGAGTTCTACTTCACAAAAGTAAAGCAGATAGAAGAATTTGCACAAGACCTAAACAAAGAAAAGGCTGAACAAAGGAAAAAGTTAAGAAAACAATATCTAGCCTACATCATGAAAGAGAAATTCTATCCTGCTGAAGAACAACAGTTCGAAGAATGGCCAATAGTCGCTCTAAAGCATGAAGCAGAAAAGATTGAGAAAATCAAGAATGATCCTACAAAGAAGAAGAATGCTCCAAACTGGAGAAAATACAAAAAGCTCATTGCTGACCTAACTGCTGAGTATAAAAGAAAGAAAAAGGAGCTGGTGGATGCGAAAATGGATACTGCTGAAGCCATATCAAAATGGTCAAAACAGCAGACCGATGAAGCCTATGAAAGGCTAAAGAAAAGAAAGATAACTGTTTCAAGCACCTCAAAGAAGCGAGAACATATGATGAAGCTTGAACAGAAAATTGAAAACCTCATGACAATGTTAAAATCAGCAGACAGTTCTACTCTTGTGTCAAACAAAGTTGAAGGCAAACAGCTGACTGAAGAAGAGGTAATAGAAAAAGAAGCAGAGTATCTTAAGGGCGCCATCTTAAAAATGGGTCTGAATGAAGACAGCTCATCAAAGCTTCAAAACCTTTTTAAGAAGGTATTAAACAAACCTGCGTCTCCAAACACTGCAAAAGACAAGACAGAAGTTGAAAGACAAGAACTTATTGAACAAGAAACTGCAGAAGATATAGCTGCAGCAGACAAAGTCATTGAAGAAGCTTTCAAAAGAATGTCTGAAAGTCTGCAGGTGTTTTCAAGGCCATCATCCCTCAACTCATCAGCAAATAAGTCTCTCCCAAGAAACCCACTTGGCTTAAAAATACTAAAGTGGATGTCTGATCAAAAGACTCACGTATTGACCCTGGTCAGAGCCAATGGCGAAGTGAAGTACATATCAAGGAAAGAAGCACTAGGCCTTAGTGTTGAAGATTTGCAGGATCTCCTTGAACTTTCACTGTGTAGGGATGAAGATGACCAGAGTGCAAAGGAATTTGAAGCTGAATTCAAAGAACAAGCTAAGGCACTCTTGATGAGTAATAAAGGTCCTGAATAATGAAGGGTTTTGGCATTATCTGTTCCAGGGGGAGATTGTTGGGATTGAACCCTACCAGAGGAACAGATAATGTAAAGCCAAAACCGGATCACATCAGTGGACTATCAATAAGCAGCAGTTTACACTTTGCTCTCCCCTTGACAGTGGTTATCTATCTGCTGATACACTCTAAGTACTGCTCTGAAGAACAACTGATGAACCAAACACTGATGAAACAACTAAAGACTGCTAAAAGGCAAAACACTGAGCTCTATCTACTGCTGACACTTAAGTACTGCTGAAGATTCAAGCACTGCTCATTCAAAGACTGGTCACCTTTTGAAGAAAGCACTGATGATCATGTGATCAGTGCTTAGGCCACAACAGTGGAACGTGAACAGTGTTAGACTTGTTTTGTATTTTATTATCAATCAGTTGTTAGACATCAGTAGTTTGTATAGAACAGTGTTTATAGGTTGTTAGGCTGTTAGATGTCACTATCATGGTGACGTCAGCTGAGGTACATCAGTAGTTTGGTTTGCCTATAAATATGACAGTACTCTGTACTGTTATATTTGATTCGTTTTGAGTGAGTTCTTCTCCTCAATTCAATCCTTTCATCTTGTGCAACCAACTCTGGAGTATCAGGCTGAGGGGGAGTTTAGTTTGTAAGCTTATCTGTAATCTTTTGCTTTGATTTGTAAATCTTTTGACTCTATGAGAAGCAATTGTTTATCAAACTATCTTCTCCTTTGATTGTGTTTGTAAAGTTTATTATCATTTCCGCTGCACTTAATCTCTGTTCATCTCTATTGATTATACAATTTACACAAACTAACACAATCATGTGAGCCTCCGATCCTAACAATAGGATTCGGGAGGTAGGAGAACAGATCTCCTGGAAGTACGATGAGAGGGAACGTCACTTCTAAAATACCTAGGGAGAGGATGGTGATAAAATTGTGATTGTATAATAGTAAAAGTAATAATAAAATAAGTCTGTAAAACAACCTACAAATAAAACTTTGTAAGATAACGGTGTGTTGACGGGTGGTCCGTAGGACAACCCTTGAAAGGTCTAAATATATACATATTCCATACTTTATTCGGTTAAGTGCTTGAACTTGGTAACTACTAGATGTTCGGGTTTGCAGGTGTTAAAGTGCCAAAATACGGGTCTTAAGAAGCTTGGATGGATGCTAGAAGTTGGTGGAGTCAAAGATGTGAAGGAGTGAAGATTCGGTGAAGAAACAGCGAAAAAACATCAATCAGCGCCGTAACCTACGGCCCTCTGCCGTAGGCTACGGCACCCCATATGTGCACAACTTCTTGCCGTAGATCAGAAGAGACACGCCGTAGGACATTGCTGCTCGCCGTTACCTACGGCCCTCTACCGTAGGCTACGGCACTATATTGACTTTTGAATATGCTGACCGCCGTAACCTATGGTGATCTGCCGTAGGTTACGGCGCCGACTGATGCAAAATTGTAACTTATGCATTAAATTGTCATTTCATGGGTTTTTATGGGGGACCTATCATATGATTTCGGTTACCTTTGGCTTGTGGACGAATTTTGGCTAATCTTGGAGACTTTGGCAAGAAAGAACTATCTAATCATAAGTTTATTGTCTTTGATCTTGATGAACAATAGTACTTTTGTTATGATGTTGCTTCAAGCCATGAGTGGCTAAACACTTGATGATTGTCCTAGATTGAAGGTTTGGTTGAGACATTTCATGTTTGATTTTTCTAATTTCTAGAATAACAATCTTTATCTTTATGATTTGTTGTTATGGTGTGTGATTGTTTGTTAGTAACTTGTTAATCCTTATGTTGAACTAATTAGAAACCATACGTTCTTGGTGCCATTGGCAATCGAGATATCATGGGTATAGTGAGGCTTGGGTAAGGGTTGATTGATCATCGGGTAACAACCTCACGTTCTAGGAATCTGAGTACTTAGTTCCCTTTCATCACTGCAAATAATCACTCATGAACTATGTCTATGTAGTTCTTTCGAGTGAAATGATAAATATGAATGTCGAAACAAACCGGAAATCTAGGATGGTCATTTATCTCTAATTTGCTTACAACCAAAACTTTTCTTTTGCAATGTATTTAGTTAAAATTAGTTCTTAAATCAATTCACTCAAATCAACTCTTGAATTTTACTTTTCTTGCAATTAGCTTAATTTTAGTTAAGTTAGATACACTTTCAAATAACACATTTTCCATAAACTCCCTGTGTTCGATACCCACTTACCGCTAACTATTTAGTTGTATTTGGATTAAATTTGATTGAGACTTCGACCTCACGTCAAATTTTGGCGCCGCTGCCGGGGAGTAGTGCGGAACGTGTGTTATTTTTGATCCTTTTTGGTTTGTTATTTTTCTGGTTTACGCTGGGTGTGTTAGTGTGCAGGTATTTACAGGTGCATGCGTATTAGAAGCTCTCACAAGCTATCACCATTGGCATTCGATCCAGAGATTGAACGGACTTTGAGAGGAAACAGAATCTTGCTAAGAGAGAACAGAATAAGTGGTTCACCAACAACACCAACTACACCAATCACACCAATTCGATACATGGATCCACCACAACAACCACCCACTACGGGTGAACTCATACCACCATTCATACCATCATCCACTCAACCTTCACCAAACACTACTATTCCAAACACCACTACCAATCCTACTCAACCTCACAATGTTACACCAACCAACATCACCCAACCCATTACCACTCAAGAAGAACCTTCACTTTCTTTTAACCCTTCAACTACGATTCCACCACTCACTCATTTCTTCCCAATTTCAGGTCAATCATCCTCCACCTATACATTACCACAAGGTTCCACTGTCGTTCATGCTACTTCTACCTTTAGACCATCAAACCAGTCGGGTTTTCAATATTCGACTTTTCCGTTTGGGCAATCTTCGGGTATAGGAGGATATGGATATGAGGAAGGATATGAAGACTTTGAGGGGTATGATGAGGACGGTTATGCTTATGGGGGTGATGGTGATCAAGGGGAGTTTGCTTATGTGCATAGCCAATCTCAAGGAATGGCAAGTGTTGGTGGAATGCCACAACAACAACAACTCATACCACAACATATCCGGCCAAGGCCACAAGGGCCACCAATGCAACGCCCTATACCATTGCAACAAGTTCGACCACAAAATGTTCAACCACAATTCCAAAGGCCAATTCAACACCAACCGATGCCACAACAACAATTTCAACAACCATTCGCACCACAAGGGCATATACCAAGACCAATGGGTCCTATTCGTCCGAGGGGTCGGTTGGGTGTACCAAGAAGGCATCTTAGGGAACATGCGAGGGGAATTGAAGCACATTTTAGGCCGGTAATTACTCACAACCCTTCACCGGTGGTTATACCTCACAATAACCAAGGAAGAACTTTTGAAGTGAGAACAAATTCTTTGCAAAGTTTGCCGAAATATAAGGGTCTAGCAACGGAGGAACCTTACTTTCATTTGGAGGCCTATGACTCAATTTGCAATACTCTTGGGAGTCAAGGTTTTTGGCCGATGATGTCAAGTTGGTACTATTTCAATTTTCTTTGGAGGATAAGGCAAAGAAGTGGTTCTATACTTTGCCTTTAGCATCCATTTACACTTGGGCAGAAATGCAACAAATTTTCCTAGACGAATTTTACACCGCTCAAAAGACCAACGATGCTAGGAAGGGGTTGAGGATTTTTCAACAACAACAGGGCGAAATGTTTCATGAAGCCTTTGAGCATTTCAACATGATGATCAAGAATTGCCCTCATCATGGAATTGAACTTTGGGAGTTGATGAATGCTTTCCATGAGGGGTTGTGTGCCGAAGATGCGCGTGATTTAATGTCCATCACAAATGGGACTTTTGGTACAAACTATGAGCATGACGATTGGGAGTTCTTGGAGCAAATGGCCATTACATCAAATAGAAAAGCTCAAGCATCAAGGAGAGCACGGCCGGCCATTACCCGAACACAAGTGCATGCGGTTGATGATGGTAATGTACAAACTTCTAATCAAATTTATGATATTTGTGCTATTTGCAATGAAATAGGTCATGCGGCTGAAAATTTCCAAGGAATGGTGGAAGGGCAACATGAAGAAGTTCATGCAGTACAAGGTCAAGGAGGGGGTGGTAGAAATTACAACAATATGAATTCTAATACTTACCACCCCGGTTTAAGGAACCACCCAAATTTTCATTATGGGAACCCTTCAAATCAAGTTAACCCGAATTTCTAAGGAAACCAAGGATTTCAAAGGCAATATCAAACGGGTCAAAGCTCTTCAGGTGGAAACGAAGTAATGGAAATGTTGAAGGTGATGCAAGTCGAAATGCAACGAATGAATCAACGCGATGAGGTTCGGATGCAAAAGGACGAGTCCCGTGATAAAGCTATTCAAACTTTGACTACTCAAATGGGTCAACTTGCGAGTGAAGTGGCGATTTTGAAGAAAGCAAAAGGCCAGCTAACAAGTGATACGGTGACATATCCCAAGAACATAAAATGCGTTAATATCAATGTGGTATGCACCGTTCCTAGTACCGAATTTAATGAAAAATGTCTAACCTCTTCGTGTCAAATAAATACAGGTATAGAGAAGGATGCCGATGGTGAGAATGATAAAGAACATGGAGCACCAATCGTGCCTATCCGTGTGGGAAAATTAAAAATCCCTCACGCATTGTTGGACTACGGGGCAAGCATGAGTGTGCTACCAGGCGATTTATATGATATGTATGACTTTGGTCCGCTTCAAGATATAGACACCATGGTAAGCTTGGCGGATGAAAGTTGGAGGCGTCCACGGGGAATGGTTCAGAATGTTAAGATTCAGTTGGGAGAGTTTGAATACCTGGTGGATTTCTAGTTCTATACTATGCTTCTACCAAAATGGCAGCACAACAAAGGGTAATCTTAGGTAGACCGTTTCTATACACAGCAAATGCTCAAATTAATTGTAGAGACGGGATTATTACCATGACCAAAAAGAAGCGTAAGATGTCCTTTGATGTTCAAACTAGAGTGATTAGTTATGAGTCCATTGAGGGGAAGGGTGGTGAGTCTAGTGATTGTATGAAAAATGTGTTTCAAAGAATGAGAAAAAAGCACCCACCGGACCGTGAAGAAAAACATATGGGTATAAGCAGGAGTGTATTTGATTACCCACCGAGTCGAAACGAGACGGATGCATTTTGCTCAATGGCACAATGTAGTGATGGAAGTGGCAGTAACCGATTCTTTGAGCCACCATAAATGGGGGTGGCACGGTCTGGCTGAAGACTCGAAACTTAGCGCTGCTCGGGAGGCAACCCGGGGTTTTATATTGATCTTGCTATTTTTATCTTTCTATGTTTCAGGGCCATGGCGACATTCAAGTGTGGGGAAGATGTACGGATATTTGGGTAAAAGTGGTGATAGGAAGTCGGATTATCTACAACATCTGTTGTGGCAAACTTCACCAGGTCAATGTACTCTTTCCTTAGTCTTGTTGTGTTCTTTAGCTTTGAAATATTGGTAGTTAGTTTGTTTAATTTTGTTTAAAAAAAATACAAAAAGAAATTTGGGATTTGAGAGTATTAGCGAAAGTTAATGTTGTTGGTTAAAAGCGATCTTTCCCTCAAAACCATACATTGGGACAATGTATCCCAAGTGTGGGGATGAGGGGAATTTTTTGAGAATTTGAAAAATTTGTGAAACCAAACGAAAAGTTGTTGGAATTTGAACACTTGACATTGTTCCGCATGACACACCGACACCCCTTTCTAGTCATTTCATGGTGAGTTTTTGAGCCACATATGATTATTAAAGATGCTTTCCTTGTTTTGAGTGGCGGTATTGTGTTAATAGAACTTGTGTACGAATTCTTGTTGAAGCCTAGGATTAGCATGCTTGTGAAAATGATAGGGGACTTTTAGGTAGCCTCGTCTAGATGTGTGAGAGTGCGGGATTGGTGGGTTGGACCTCATACTTTATATATATGAGTTTGGTATTGTGAGGGGTGGGGGTTTGGTCCTTAGAAAGCCACGTTTGAGCCTTAGACCATTCGGTTGCGACCCAAGCCTACTTCTTATAAAACTTCACCTATTGAGATGACCCGGTTTAGGAATTTAGTTTGTGATTGTTGATGTTCTTGTATATATTGTTGAGTTCTATGCTTAAAAAAAAAAAGAGAAAAAAAATATGAGAAAAAGTGCAAAAAAAAAAAAAGAGTTAGTTGCGATAGTAGTTGAAAAGAAAAGAAAAAGTTGAGGATGTTGTGTACATAGTTGATGTGTGCTTCGTTTAGTAGTAAAAATAAAAACCGGCTCAAATCAATTAGCTCTTTCATATGTATTCCACCATTTCCTACCTTTGCACTTAGCCCCGTTACAACCCGTAAGTCCCTTTGATTCATAAGCATGCTAGATATTTGTTAGGAGGAAACTTGATTCTTATACAAGCTTATTGTCGCACACACACACACGCATTGAGTGGTTTTGCATTACATGCTAGTAATTCTTGTCACCGAGAGATTTTTGTGAGGGGTGTGTCTTGTGGTATGATTGAAAGTTAATAAAAGGACGGACATTTTAGCTTGGTTTGCATGATTGATCGCTTGTGTTTGTGAATAGTTTTGAATGAGTTGCTTGGGACAAGCAACGGGTAAGTGTGGGGATGTGACGGGTGGTCCGTAGGACAACCCTTGAAAGGTCTAAATATATACATATTCCATACTTTATTCGGTTAAGTGCTTGAACTTGGTAACTACTAGATGTTCGGGTTTGCAGGTGTTAAAGTGCCAAAATGCGGGTCTTAGGAAGCTTGGATGGATGCTAGAAGTTGGTGGAGTCAAAGATGTGAAGGAGTGAAGATTCGGTGAAGAAAGAGCGAAAAAACATCAATCAGCGCTGTAACCTACGGCCCTCTGCCGTAGGCTACAGCACCCCATATGTGCACAACTTCTTGCCGTAGATTAGAAGAGACACGCCGTAGGACATTGCTGCTCGCCGTAACCTACGGCCCTCTACCGTAGGCTACGGCACTATATTGACTTTTGAATATGCTGACCGCCGTAACCTATGGTGATCTGCCGTAGGTTACGGCGCCGACTGATGCAAAATTGTAACTTATGCATTAAATTGTCATTTCATGGGTTTTTATGGGGGACCTATCATATGATTTCGGTTACCTTTGGCTTGTGGACGAATTTTGGCTAATCTTGGAGACTTTGGCAAGAAAGAACACTATCTAATCATAAGTTTATTGTCTTTGATCTCGATGAACAATAGTACTTTTGTTATGATGTTGCTTCAAGCCATGAGTGGCTAAACACTTGATGATTGTCCTAGATTGAAGGTTTGGTTGACACATTTCATGTTTGATTTTTCTAATTTCTAGAATAACAATCTTTATCTTTATGATTTGTTGTTATGGTGTGTGATTGTTTGTTAGTAACTTGTTAATCCTTATGTTGAACTAATTAGAAACCATACGTTCTTGGTACCATTGGCAATCGAGATATCATGGGTATGGTGAGGCTTGGGTAAGGGTTGATTGATCATCGGGTAACAACCTCACGTTCTAGGAATCTGAGTACTTAGTTCCCTTTCATCACTGCAAATAATCACTCATGAACTATGTCTATGTAGTTCTTTCTAGTGAAATGATAAATATGAATGTCGAAACAAACCGGAAATCTAGGATGGTCATTTGTCTCTAATTTGCTTACAACCAAAACTTTTCTTTTGCAATGTATTTAGTTAAAATTAGTTCTTAAATCAATTCACTCAAATCAACTCTTGAATTTTACTTTTCTTGCAATTAGCTTAATTTTAGTTAAGTTAGATACACTTTCAAATAACACATTTTCCACAAACTCCCTGTGTTCGATACCCACTTACCACTAGCTAATTAGTTGTATTTGGATTAAATTTGATTGTGACCACGACATCACGTCATGTGTACGGATGCATAATATAATATATAAAAAGGGAATCGAGAAATCGATAATTTTGGATATATATTTGTATTGTGAAATGTGTATGATTGTTTTGTGCATAATTGTTATTTATTCTATACTAATAAATTATATATATTAATTATCAGATGGAAAACGCTAATAATGAACCAGTTAAAGAAGTTAATCAATCTGAGCAACACCAGGAGGATCACTTTATGACTAAACAAGATATATAAAATATTGTTGCTCAAGAATGCTATTCCAGCAATCCTTGCTGCTGCCCAGAAACCTGTTGAACCTCAACAAATCATTCCTAGCAAACGTACTTCTGAAGATAACTTCAGTAATAGCGTAAATGGAGGCAGTAATCATACTAATAACAATAATGATCCACGACAGGCCCTGCTCCCTAAGAAAATGAAAGCTGCAACGCCTGGTTGCACTTACAAAGAATTTCTTGCTTGTAAACCAGCTGAATTTACAGGCAATGAAGGAGCGACTGCGGCACTGCGTTGGATAGAGAAAACCGAGGCAGTGATCATAATAAGTAAATGTGCCGAAAACGACAGAGTCATGTACGCGTCGAATCTTTTCAAAGAAGGGGCGCTATAATGGTGGAATACAGTACTTCAAGCCAAAAGAAGAAATGTGGCCTATGCCATGAATTGGGAAGAATTTAAAAGTCTGATAGAAAGAAAATTCTATCCCGAATATGAAAAGGAATAAATGGCTAATAAATTTCTAAACCACCGGATGGTGAATGTAGACTGTCGTGGGTATACTTCGGCATTCTTCGAGTATGCTAGAGTAGTACCAACCCTGGCTTCGCCAGAGCCGGTGCTCATTTCTCGCTATATTTGGGGATTGATTAGCGAAATCCGTAATATCGTTAAAGCTGCGAGACCTCACACTATTGACGATGCGGTAGAATTAGCTAACACCCTAACTGACGAGCTGGTACGCACAAGAGATGAAAATAGGAAAAAGGAATTGGCTCAGAAAATTACCCAAGGATTTCGTGTGGGTAATAATAACAACTTCAAGAAAAGAGGAACGGGGCAATCCTTAACTCCGCCTTTCTGCAAGAATTGCAGGAAGAAACATTTTGGAAAATGCAATGTAACCTGCAACTTTTGCAAAGTTGTAGGACATCGTGAAGAAGACTGCAGAAAGAAAACCAGGATATGCTATAACTGTGGAGAAACTGGGCATTTCAAAATAGAATGTCCTAAATTGGTCAAACCAGCAGACAATAAAGCCAAGACAGCCGACGGAGCTACTAAAAAGAATGCCAGAGCATTCCAACTGACCACTCAAGAAGCAGAACTCATTCCAGATGTGATAGCTGGTACGTTTCTAGTTCACAACGTGTATGCAAAAGTATTATTTGACTCTGGTGCAAACCAAAGTTTTATTAATACTTCATTCTGCCAAGCTCTTAATTTACCCTTAACCAACCTTAGGCAGATTTTTACAGTCGAAACGCCAGATGGGAATTCTGTTAAAATAGATAAGGTTTTGCGGGAAGGAAATATAGAACTTTCAGGTCATAAATTCTCTACAAACCTGTTACCTATGAAATTAGCCGAATTCGATGTTGTATTAGGAATGGATTGGTTAGTAGCCAACCATGCTCGAATCCTTTGTGATAAGAACTCTATAGAGATTCAGGCACCCACCGGAGAAGTAATCATGATTACAGGAGATAAGCCACGTAAACCCATGAAGGTCATTTCAATAATGAAAGTTGCTAGTTATGAACGAAAGCAAGGAATAGTATATATGATTTCAGTAATCATTAGTACTAAGGATAAAGAACTTAAGGAAATTCCTGTAGTCTCAGAATACCCAGATGTATTTCCGGAAGAACTCCCGGGATTACCACCCGATAGGGAAGTAGAATTTAGAATTCATCTAATTCCTGGAACTACACCGATAGCCAAGGCACCTTATCGGTTAGCACCCACTGAAATGTTAGAACTAAAAAAGCAATTAGATGAATTACTAAGCAAAGGTTTTATACAACCTAGTTCATCCCCTTGGGGAGCACCAGTGTTATTTGTAAAGAAAAAGGACGGTTCCATGAGAATGTGTATCGATTATAGGGAATTAAATAAGGTTACAATTAAGAATCAATACCCATTACCCAGGATTGATGATTTTTTTGATCAACTTCAAGGAGCTAGATACTTTTCTAAGATAGATTTACGCTTCGGATATCATCAATTAAAAGTACAAGAAGAAGACATACCTAAAACTGCTTTCAGAACTAGGTATGGTCATTACGAGTTTACAGTCATGCCCTTTGGGTTAACAAATACTCCTGCAGCATTTATGGACATGATAAATAGAATCTGTAAACCGTACTTGGATAAATTTGTAATTGTCTTCATCGACGATATACTCATTTATTCCAAAAACCAGGATGAGCATTGTCAACACCTGCATGCACTCTTAACTTTGTTAAGAAAAGAAAAGCTCTACGCCAAATTATCGAAATGTGAATTTTGGTTGCAGGAAGTGCAATTCTTAGGACACATGGTGAATCACGAAGGCATTCATGTAGACCCTGCTAAGATAGAAGCAATCACCAAATGGAAGGTCCCACAATCAGCCATGGAAATTAGAAGCTTTCTAGGGTTAGCCGGATACTATAGATGGTTTATTAAGGATTTTTCCAAGATAGTTGTACCGTTAACTAAGCTAACATGTAAAGCAGTTAAGTTTGAATGGGGACCTAGACAAGAAGAAGCCTTTAGGATATTGAAGCAAAAGTTAACAAATGCTCCAATTCTAGCTTTACCAGAAGGAACAGAAGATTTTGAAGTATATTGTGATGCTTTAAAACTGGGATTAGGATGTGTACTAATACAACGCAAGAAGGTAATTGCATATGCCTCAAGACAATTGAAAAAGCACGAAGAAAACTATACGACTCATGACTTAGAGTTAGGAGCCATAATTTTTGCCCTTAAGATTTGGAGACATTATCTTTACGGAAGTAAATTTACTGTCTATACAGATCATAAAAGTTTAAGATATATCTTTGGGCAAAAAGAATTAAATATGAGGCAAAGGAGATGGATGGAAATCCTAAGTGATTACGACTGTGATATTCAATACCACGAAGGAAAGGCAAATGTAGTTGCAGATGCCTTAAGTCGTAAATATCATGAAAAGCAAAGACGAGTTCGTGCTCTTAGATTAAGTTTACAATTAGACTTAATGGAACAACTGAAGAACATTCAAGAAATAGCAATCAAGGATGATGTTGAAGGAATGAAAGGACGAATAAAAGAATTAGAGCAAGGAAGTGATGGAATTTGAAGATTCCATAAGAAACGAATTTGGGTACCTAAGCAAGGAGAATTAAGGAATAAGATTTTAGACGAAGCTCATAAATCTAGGTATACCATGCATCCTGGTAACAATAAAATGTACCAAGATTTAAGGAATAATTTTTTGTGGATAGGAATGAAAAAGGACATAACTAGATATGTTTCTAAATGTCTTACTTGTTCACAAGTTAAGGCAGAACACCAGAAACCATCAGGTCTACTACAACAATTAGAAATGCCAGTATGGAAATGGGAACTCATAACAATGGATTTTGTTACTAAGTTACCCAAAACCAGAAAAGGTAATGATGCGATTTGGGTAATTGTGGATCGATTAACCAAATCAGCTCATTTTCTACCCATGAAAGAAACCTTCAGCATGGAAAGGTTGGCAAAGTTGTATGTAGATGAAGTTGTATCCTTACATGGAGTTCCACTCTCCATTGTATCGGATAGGGATAGTCGTTTCACTTCCCATTTCTGGACTAGTTTCCAGGAAGCAATGGGAACCCGATTAAATTTGAGTACTGCATATCATCCACAAACAGACGGACAAAGTGAAAGGACGATACAAACCATGGAAGACATGCTCCAGGCATGTGTGATAGATTTTGGTGGAAACTGGGATGACCACCTACCTTTAATTGAATTCTCCTATAACAATAGTTATCATGCAAGCATCGAAGCTGCCCCATTCGAAGCACTGTATGGAAGAAAGTGCAGAACTCCAATATGCTGGGCAAAAATAAGAGAAAGTCAATTATCAGGTCCTGAAATAGTACAAGAAACCACTGATAAGATCACTCAAATCAAGGAAAGGTTAAATACGGCTCGAGATCGCCAGAAGAGTTATGCAGACAATAGAAGGAAGCCGTTGGAATTTCAAGTAGGAGACAGAGTATTGTTAAAAGTTTCTCCTTGGAAAGGAGTAGTTCGGTTCGGTAAGAAAGGAAAACTAAGTCCACGATACGTAGGACCATTTCCAGTAATCCAACGTATAGGACCGGTTGCCTATCGCTTACAACTACCAGAAGAGCTAGCCGGAGTACATGACGTATTTCATATCTCCAATCTCAAGAAATGTCTATCTGACGAATCTCTGGTAGTACCTCTTCAAGATATAGAGGTAAATGAAAAGTTAAAGTTTGTGGAGAAACCACTGCAGATAGAATACAGAAAGATTAAGTTTCTCAAACACAAGCGACTGGTGCTAGTCAAAGTCAAATGGGATTCAAAAAGAGGACCCGAGTACACTTGGGAGTTAGAATCAGAGATGAAGCGAAAATATCCTCACTTATTTCAATAAATCTCGCGGACGGATTTTAATTAAGGTGGGGAGGATGTAAGGACTCTAAAAAATATCCCAATTTTACCCGTAAGTAAAAACCCGGACCCCTAAAACCCTAATCCATATTAAAAATCAAGAAATTCAGAATCTTGGTTCTCTCGCGGGCCGCGTAAGCCTTAAGGGGAAGCTTACGCGGGCCGCGTCAATGTTGAGTTGACCGGATAAGTGTTCCGGATCCACGTGTTGACCAGCTGGCATACCTACTCGTGACCAATCAGACCTACGCGTAGACTAGGCGGCTACGCGGGCCGCGTAAATGTTGAGCCAAGGTTCACGCGGGCCGCGTGAACCCTATTTTTCACCTATAAATAGGTTGGATCAGGGGATTTCATTCTGTGTCGACGAAAACTTTCAAAAATGAAATATTACTGCTCTGAAGTAGAAATTTCAATTATAATAGTGAGGCGCTGCTCCGATACAGGGTATTAACTCGATCGCTGCTACGATTCAATGTCCGATCGATTGAAACTATCCAATTGATGTTTAAGTGCTGCCCACATTAGGGTTATGCTTTGTCATTCGTCGTGAACTCGATGGATGTTTAAGTATCACACTTTGTCATTTATTGTGAGGGTTTAATCCCGTGAGTTATCGTAAATGCTGTATTAGTTACTGACCTAGTTCGTGTGCATGTTATTAATTTAGGATACAAGGCTAAACAGTAGGCTTAAACTCTGCCCGTTAAATCTGCAAAGTGAGTCATTCTCTTTTTATCAAATTACTTTAAAAATCATGTTTATTTTCAAGGTTATAATTACAGGGATTAAGTCTTTGTAATCTCCATATTACAGCCGGTATGTGGGGTTTTGTATACATTACTTGATAACCGTCACCATTGGACAACGGGTTAGCCAAGGGGTGATATGACCATAATCACAGACACCATTGGACAACGAGATAGCCAATAGGTGGTCGAGTGATAAATACCGTGGGTAAATGGTTGATATATAAACATTGTAATCGCTCTTAATACTGTAAATTATAACAACGTGTCATTTTAGTAAAAAGAATGATTCACCAGTATTTCCCTGCTGACAAAACCTTTTTCAAACATGTTTCAGGTGATCTGTTGTGATCCAGGAAAAGTGCCATGATGCACTACAAAGCTTAAGAAAGTGACTCAATATAAATAAAGAAACATATTGTGTAAAAATAAAGATTTCCCAGTGAAATCACTTTATTGTAAACTACAGGGATTTTATCCCTAATGATGAAATAACATAATCGGGCATTTTGAGTTTTAAAAAGATCCTGTTAAAAATCTTCCGCTGTCAACTCTAATAAATACCACGGGTTTCCTATCCTGCAGCTCCTGACCGGGTTAAACCGGGGCTGGGGGCCGTGACACCGCCTTTTTGAGATAGCAGAGCCGCAGTATATAGCGTTGGTGATCGAATTCTTCGCATCGTTCCGTTTCACCTTTCCATGCCCAGATGTTTATGAGAAAAATGTTGGTGCCAAGTTTCGATTGGGAAGGAAATGGCATCACCAATCGATCAGCCGATTCGCTGTTGTGTTGGGATTGTATACGGAAGATGAGATAGATTCTGAGCTATTTCATGGGAGTTTACAGGATTGGGAGCCAGACACAGACAAGGCCGCCTTTTGGAATCAAATCACTATGCTGGGTCGGCTTTGGGAACCTCAGAAAGCCAAAGCTACATGTATTCTTGACCCGCTTCATCGGGTCATTGAGCGCGCTATCTTCCATGTCATTGGAGGTCGGGGTGACAGCACGGGAAATATCACCACCCGCGACCTTTTTCACCTTTACTGCATCGTCTCCGGCTCGCACTGTAACTTAGCCATCAGCGTTGCAGAGTCGATTTTTGGGGGTGTTGGTTCGACACCCACATCGCGCATCTGCGGAGGGGCCTTTGCTACAAAACTTGCCAAATACTATCGGGTTTCTTTAAACAATTTGACCAAAGCCTGTGACTATGGCCGTCTCGATCTGCAGCAGCTAAAATCAACGCACCTAATTCGCAAAGTAAACGGGGTTCCAAAGCTTGTGGACAAATTGGGAAGGATTTGGGACCTGCTGCCTGTTAATGATGAGGCGAATGATGACGATGAGGGTGGTGATGGTGGAGATCATGACGTGCACATGCACGACATTCCAGTTCAGGGACAGGAGGGGGCCGCTGGAGGAGCGGGCCCCCAATTCCAGATTGGACAGGGGTTTAATAGTCCGAACTGGGAGAACGTGTATGGTGGATTTGGTGGTGGAGGTTATGAGCATGGCGCTTATGGCGCCTACAGTCCTTACGAGCCGTCATCGATGGATCTTTGGAGGCGCATGGACGGGCTGGAATTAGGCCAGCAAGAGGTGAGGCAAGATGTCGATCCGATACGATACGCGCGGAGCAACACAGGCAGGGTAACTTCATGGAAGTGATGTACGAGCAGACCCGACGCAGCATGGATTGGTTGTTTGGTTCGCAGCAGCAGATCGCGAACTCAAACAACCATCCATACACACAGTCGCCGCCGCATTTTACGCGTAGATCCAGATTTGATCGCAGGAGCGACGTCGGTACTTCGGGATCCGGCGAGAGGTCTTAGTCCCGCTTTCCATCTCGTATTTTTATCATCATTTTGTGTTTGAGGGGTGTGCCATTTTCCGTCGTACGTACACCCCTCCGTCGTAGGTGTTAGTTTTTATTGCTTTAGTAGTGGTTAAATTAATAAACAAAGGCAAGGGAAAAATGGGTTGGGTAATATTCTTGTGAATTTGATCTTGTTTGCTAAATGTGCAGTGTTGGTTCAAACTCTTTTGAATAAACGATGAGATGTTGGCTTGGTGGATGGCTTGGTAGTTCGTTGTGGATGCTCCTTTTTACTTCATATTGCTCCGATTCTAGCCTTTTTGTTTCAGGGGAGTTTTCGTGTTCCTACCTTCCTTTATTTGTATTGAATTCGCATTTCCATTGCTTATTCAATTTTTTGTTGTACGTCGAGGGCGATGTACAATTCAAGTGTGGGGAGGTGGTCTATCGCTTGAGCTTTGTTGTCATGTATAAAAAAATAAAAAAATAAAAAATAAAAAAATAAAATAAAATAAAATAATAATAATAATAATAATAATAATAATAATAATAATGATGCAAAGCTCTCTTTTAACAATTTTTGTGGCATATTAATCAAATCAACATAAGTATCGAAATAAGCACCAAAATTTTTTATAAATAAATAAGGGTAAACGCAAAAAGGGGGTTCGCTCGTGTAAGGAAAACTGTCAAGTAACATGTTTTTTGTATAAAATTGAGCATGTGAAATCATGCGATTGACCTACTTGTTTGCATTGCATATTTACCCAATACGCCCGTTTCCGTGAGTTATTTTTAAGCCTTATAGCTTTAGGATTATTTTTGCTCATGTTTTTGCAGGCAAAGATTGAGTGAGCCGGATAACTTTTGCGATTTAGAACATGTGTTAGGTATGCATTTCGAGGCCACAAAGCAAGAATATAAGCATAGAAGTGATTGAGGCATTAGGAAACCTTTTGATTTTAGCCATTTTTATTCATCCCCTTACCCAAACCATTCCCCTAGTTAAACCAATTTGAGCCTTTCCCGTTCGTTTCTTTTAAACCACAAAATATTAGCCACTCAGCCAAATTAGCCTTTTATATTTTGAACCTTTTTTTTGTTGGAAACCCGGTTCGGTTGATGATTAACTTGTAGTTTTGTATAGTTTCTTCTTCGTTGTTATGTACCCTCATGATCAAGAGTTTTTATCTAAGTAGACGTACTCAGTTCTCTCCAAAGCATGAGTTAAAATATATATATATATATATATATATATAAATGAAAAACCCTTATCAATCGGCTTTGTTAGAGCAATTTTGGGAGTGAAAAGCAATACTTGTCGGTTAGCTCTCGGTTAGTTATTATTTAGTTGTATAGTGCTATCTTCTTGTATTTCAAGTTAGTCGAGCCGTCAGGTTACAACCGTTTTAGCCACTTTTAAAAATCCACTTCCACACCCTTAACCCAAGCCAAGTTACAACCCAAACAAGACCTCATGATTTATGCTTTATTTTTGCCAAGTGATTAGATTTGATCCTTCCACAAGCTTATGATATCGCATAGTTATCGTCTTGGCATCGAGTGTTCTAAACATACTCCACAAATTGTATGTGCACCTATATTTAGCCAAGTGTGTGTGGACATTTGTGAGGATGCATGGTGAACTTGTAGGGATTTCCAAGATGGACCATTGCTCATAAACATATTTTACTTATTTCTTTTCGGTTCTTTCTTTATATCGAGCACTCCTTGATTGTTTTGACCCGAGTTATTTGTTTGTGCTTATGAAATGCTAGTTGAGATGATTGCCATTTAGAGAGTTTCGTTGATTTTAGTTTGCTTGAGGACAAGCAAAGTTCAAGTGTGGGGATGTTTGATGTATAAGAATTTATACATCTTTTAAACGTCAAATACGCCCCGTTTATGCCAAAACTCTTTGTATTTTCATTGATTTTGGTACTCATTTGAGTTGTTTGTGAAAATACAGGTCCGGGCTTCGGCCCGGTGATGAAACGAAGGCTTTTAGAGCAAAATGGAGCAAAAACGGAACATTCCAGCAAACTGCCAGATATGGCACGACCGTGCCAACCATGCACTTGACCGTGCCAGGCCTTTCGACACCGGCACTCTCAGCCAACACTAGCATCCAGCACCAGCACCATCAAAATCCAGAAACGGCACGACCGTGCCAACCACTGGCACGACCGTGCCAGGTCAAATTGAGCCCAAGATCAGCATGTTTCCGAGATCGATTCAATCATAGCCGAGCACTATCGGCTCGCACGACCAAACCATGGATTGATATCCGGTTCTTGCCGATTAGCTATATTACCACCCGACGGGTACACTTGCCCTTTGTGTGTGTAGTTAGTTCCTAGGTGAAAAACCATTTTAAAACTAAATTTGTGTGAAGAAAAACTTAATTAAAAATATATTTAATTCACGCACATCAGTGGGATTGTGGACCTAAATAATG
Source organism: Helianthus tuberosus (assembly GCA_030545235.1). Classification (NCBI taxonomy): domain Eukaryota; kingdom Viridiplantae; phylum Streptophyta; class Magnoliopsida; order Asterales; family Asteraceae; genus Helianthus; species Helianthus tuberosus. Next base: position 27,192 of record JARYGA010055535.1, on the reverse strand, counting down.
CCCCTAACTGTCTTGAATGGAGTAAAATTGCAACGCCCAAAGCGAACTTGTTAATGTGGAGAGTTGTTGAAGAAAAGATTCCCACGGGAAAAGCGTTAAAAAAGAGAGGTGTGCAGATTGCATCGGATACATGTAAGGTTTGCGGTTTAACAACGGAAACGGCGAACCATATATTTATCCATTGCTCGTATGCAAGGTTGGTGTGGTCGTTGATATGGTTATGGCTAAAACTTCCTGTTAGGGACCACCGGGAGACTTTAAGATCAAGACTTCAGGAGAAAAGGGACTGGCCAAGGAAGAAAGAAAAAGTAATTCATGACATTTATCTCCTACCTGCCTGGAGTATATGGAAGAACAGAAACAATAAGGTCTTCAATGACGCAATAATGGATCCAAACAGGCTAGTAGAGGAAATTAAAGTGGAAGCGTTCGATTGGGTAAACAAAAGGTCAAGAATTCTTGGGATAACATGGATCGAGTGGAGTAACTTTACAATTATGGAATAAGGTTAATTGACTGTTTTCATTACGATTGTGTATCCCTTGATGTATGTTCAGTTTTTTGCTTCCTTGAGTTGTATTATCCGGCTTCATAGTAACTTGTTGTAAGTCGGTTTTTGAGCATGAATAAAGGTTCCGTTTTTGTCGTTCAAAAAAAAAAAGATAACCAAGTTCAACCCATCTGGTCCGAAATTTGAAACACAAACATGGGCCCACGTGGCTTGTTTAACCTAAAATATAGGGACGATTGTAAAAAAAACATGTATGTTAATCTGAGAACAATACTAATACATTAGTTTGCAATCGATGGCTTTCATCAATTTCGAACTAGTTGACGCAACTTTATTCGGAATTCTTCACTTGGTACATTTTCTTCTAATCAATGAATACATAAATACAAGGTACAATTATCTTTGAAACAAAATACAATTATTGATCAATACAAATGCAACAAATTGATAATATACGCATAAGCTTTTTAAACAAATTGAAGGTTTTGACTACATTTGCTTCATTAAATTGGGTATAGTTTAATAGTAGAGAACATCAATAAAGAGATTTGCTTCACATACATTCGAATCTCTAATCTCACCCCTGCGAAATATTGATTTTTGAAAGAAAATGAAGCAATTGTTGGAAAAATAGGTGAAAATAGCATTTTTCACAAATATAGGAAAATGATTTTTTCCTATTTTGGACTAGAAATAAATATAATAAAATGAGCGGGTTTTATATATTTATTTGTGGGTTTGTGTTCTATGTTGGGAGAGCTTCGCAACGAACTAAACCACGTCCAAAACGGAGCTAAGATGAATGAGATATCGATGCTCAAGGTTGGGTGTTTGGAACATTCAATGCTGAAACAAAAGGGAAAGTAGCACCTTGTCCCACATCGGATGAGAGATGAAACTTAAAGGGGTATTTAAGTGGGAACTCTCCATCCTTATTGTTTCATGGGAGCACTCACTAGTGTACTCGCGAAGGGTGCGGAGCACCCTAACTCGCACTCGCACACGCTCGCGCATGGCGTGGGCGATGAGGCGCAATGTGGCGCTTTGATGGCGCACTTTGCACTTCGCATCGCCGCGAGCCGCCTTTGTATTTTTGACCACGTGCGCGTTACGTGGCACGAAGGCGCGCGGTTGCGCATGGTGCATGGGTCCGGAGGTATCGTGCGCGACGCACCAAAGTGAGTCAAAACGGCGCGACTGTGTGGCGTGCTCGTAGAGGCTCACAGGTGACGTGGCGCACACGCGCATGGACCTGAGTCAGTGAGGCGCACGCGCGCATGGGTGTGAGCCAAGAGGACGCACCGCGCATGGCGTGCACACCTGGGCGCGCGCGCACCAGAGTGGCTTGCACGCGCGCGTGCAGAAGCTTCCAGCATTGATTGACAGAGCAGTTTCAGTCCAGCTTCGTAACTGACGAGTTAACGGGCTTTGACTGAGAATTAAATGACGTATTAAATTGCATTGAAGACGTTTAATGCAATTTAAACCTCTCTTTAATTCGTTTTTTACTGTTTCGACTTAGGAGCTGTATAAATACAGCTCCACACCCACTGCAGAAACTTACCAGCTAGACAACAGCAATCTTATACTTTCTCTCTACATCTCTCAGATCTTTTTCTTGCAGATTCAAGGTAACCTTCGGGTTGTAGGCTAACTCCGGCAGTACGCTGCTTAGGCTGTTGTACCCTGGGAAACAAAACGAGTACTCTTGGGAGACTCGGAATTTGTTTTAAGGGAAGCGTGTGGACACGTGCCTCAGCCATTCTTCTTCTACCCCATTCTTGTATTTTGGTTTTATTTCAGTTGTAATCGTATTGTAATTGTGCTTTCTTTTATTTCTGAATTGTAATAGTTTAATAAAATTTATTTATTTTTATTTTATTACGCGAACGGTTCCTACAATCTTAAAACAAATTTTTAAAACCGTTCGTGTAACAAAACCATTCTGTTTGTGATTCAAACCAGTTTTGTTTTCACTCAGTTTGTGTTTTAAAAACAGAATTTTTTTGTTTTCTTCTTCAAAGGAGCGACTTTGGTTGAAAACAAATTGGTTACATTCAGTTTTGTCCTAAAAATTGGTAATAAACTTTCTGCCTTGGTCTTCAAAGTTGGACTTAGAAGCCAGTCAGTAAGTTTTAATTATTAAAAATTTCTGTTTTTTGGTCTTCAAAGTTGGACTTAGAAGCCTAAAACAGTAATTTGTGGTAAAAATTAAAATTTAGTAGTTTTCTTCTGGTTTTTGCGTAAATCAGATTTTTTGACTAAACTTTAAAATTTTAATTTTTTCAGCATGTCGAACGAAAATGTCAACGTTAACAACACCACAAATGTTGTGACGGGAACCCCTCTTAACGCCACCACTGTGGGAGCGTCCACAGTGGCCAATCACGCTGAACGACCCGAGAAAGGTGGCAGCAGAAGATGTTCTTCTACCTGACCACCATGAACCTTGCGAGGTTCTTGTCGGAAACCGCTCCCCAACCTGTGGAAGGGGAGACCGACGCACAAAGACAGTGCGCGGTAGATGCGTGGAAGCATTCGGATTTCATATGCCGTGGCTATGTGTTAAACGGCCTGTCGGATGCATTGTATAATGTGTACTACAACGTCAAGACTTCCAAAGACCTTTGGGATGCCTTGGACAAGAAGTACAAAACGGAGGATGCTGGCACAAAGAAATTTGTGGTAGCCCGTTTCTTGGATTTCAAAATGGTTGATTCTAAAAGTGTTATGAATCAAGTCCAAGAATTCCAAATTATACTACATGACATCTTTGCGGAAGGCATGACACTTAGCGAGACATTTCAAGTGGCAGCGATGATTGAAAAGTTACCTCCTGGTTGGTTGGATTTTAAGAATTATCTTAAACATAAACGAAAGGAGATGACTTTAGAGGACCTTATTGTTCGTCTTCGGATTGAAGAGGGCAATAGAATTGCCCTAAAAGGCAGCCAGGCGCAAACTTCTGCTAGCGCAAATTTGGTTGAGCATGGGCAAACCTCTAAAGGCGCAAAGGGTAAGGGGAAGAAGGACAAGGAGAAAGCAAAGGCTAGCAAACTTGGACCGAAGAAAGGGGTTGTGAAAAAGAAACCTCCAACGTTCCAAGGGACTTGTTACAACTATGACGAGCCGGGGCATCGGGCTAACCAATGCAAGAAACCAAAGCGTGAGCGTGCGCACATGGTGGATGAAGACGGAATGCCTTTGGTGGCAATGATTTCCGACAAAACCGCAATGTTGGATGAGGTCAATGCTGTGACCAACACTCCAAAAGGATGGTGGATTGATACGGGAGCGACCCGTCATGTGTGCCCAGACAGGAGCCTTTTTACCACCTTCAAGGAGCTTGCGGGAGATGAGAAGCTGTACATGGGAAATGCAGCCACCGCGGATATCAAGGGTGAAGGAACGGTGATTTTGAAGTGGACTTCAGGGAAGGAGCTCACTTTAAGCAACGTGTTATATGTCCCAGACTTGCGCAAGAGCCTAGTCTCGGGTTGGTTGCTTAATAAGTTTGGATTCCGTTTAGTTTTTTAGAGCGATCAATTTGTACTAACTAAACGAGGAATGTATGTAGGCAAGGGCTATGCCCAAAATGGTATGTTCAAATTGAATGTAATGGCTGTCAAAAAGAACATGAATAAAATTGCTACTACTTCTACTTATATGCTTGAGTTTTCTGAATCGAATAAATGGCATGGTAGATTAGGTCATGTAAATTTTAATTCAATACGCCGTTTAATCAATTTAAATTGTATACCAACATTCCATATTGATTCACATTATAAATGTGAAACATGCGTTGAATCCAAACTTACAAGAACATCATCGAAATCGGTTGAACGAATAACCGAACCCCTTGATTTAATTCACACCGATATATGTGATTTAAAAGCGGTACCCACAAGAGGTGGAAATAAGTACTTCATCACGTTTATTGATGATAGTACTAAATATTGCTATGTATATTACTAAAAAGTAAAGATGAAGCAATAAGTAAATTTATCTTGTATAAGAATGAAGTTGAGAATCAACTTCAAAAGAAGATAAAAGCTTTGCGAAGCGACCGAGGAGGCGAATATGTTGCACCTTTTGCCGATTTATGCGCAAAAAGTGGCATTGTACATGAGTGTACACCTCCTTATTCTCCACAATCAAATGGCGTGGCGGAACGAAAGAACCGCACATTGAAAGAAATGATGAACGCCATGTTGATAAGTTCTGGGATGAGCCAGGAAATGTGGGGGGAGGCCATTCTCTCGGCCAATTATCTTTTGAACAAGATACCATTGAAAAAGAGAGACGAGACTCCATATGAGTTATGGAAAAAGAAAAAGCCTTCATATAAATACTTGAAAGTGTGGGGGTGCCTAGCAAAGGTGATTGTACCACCTCCTAAGGCTCTTAGGATAGGACCCAAAACTGTTGATTGCATATTTATTGGGTATGCGCATCAAAGTAGTGCACATCGCTTTCTTGTACATGAGTCCAAGAATCCTGATGTACACGTAAACACTATCATGGAGGTGAATCCTAACGTTGTGTCTTACTTTGAAAATGTGTTTCCTTTGAGAAGACAAACACATGCAACGTCATCGACACCTAATTTTGAAGTAGGTGAAAGCTCATCTAGACGAGTTGATGAGGTAGTTCATGATAAGACACATGAACAACCTGAGGTTGAAGAAAGTGACCGTAGGCGAAGCAAAAGGCCAAGGGTTGAAAAATCCTTCGGTCCAGACTTCGTTAGCTATATGGTTGAGGGCGAGCCCAATACATATCGCGAAGCGGTTTCTTCTTCAGAAGGACCTCAATGGAAATAAGCAATAAGAAATGAAATAGATTCAATATTGCAAAATCATACTTGGGAGTTAGTAGATCTTCCACCTGGTTGCAAACCACTTGGATATCGCTGGATATTCAAAAGGAAGATGAAAACTGATGGAAGTATTGATAAATACAAGGCTAGGCTGGTGATTAAAGGATTTAGACAAAAGGAAGGTCTAGATTACTTTGATACCTACTCGCCTGTGACGCGCATAACCTCGATTAGATTGGTTCTTGCTATAGCGGCTTTAAGAAATTTGGAAGTTCACCAAATGGATGTTAAAACCGCATTTCTAAACGGCGATTTAGAAGAAGAGATTTACATGGAGCAACCTGAAGGTTTCTCTGCCCCAGGTCAAGAGGGTAAAGTATGTAAACTCGTCAAGTCTTTGTATGGCTTGAAGCAAGCACCAAAACAATGGCACCAAAAGTTTGATCATGTCATGATTGACAATGGTTTCAAAATAAATGAGTGCGACAAATGTGTTTATTTCAAAGACACAAATGAAGGTTATGTGATTTTATGCCTTTATGTAGACGATATGCTTATCATTGGGAGTAATGATAAAATTATCAAAGCTACTAAAAGCATGTTAAAAGCGAGATTTGACATGAAAGACATGGGTTTAGCGGATGTGATTCTTGGAGTAAAGATCATAAGAACCCAAGAAGGTCTTGTGTTAAGTCAATCTCATTATGTGGATAAAATTCTTGAAAAATTCAACTCGGGAGATACGAGTGTAGCTCGAACTCCAGTTGATACCTCCCAACATCTCAAGAAGAATAAAGGAGATGGAGTTGCTCAGTTAGAGTATTCAAGAATTATTGGCAGTCTAATGTATCTAATGACATGTACTAGACCCGACTTGGCTTACGCGGTGAGTAGGCTAAGTAGATACACCAGCAATCCGTGCGCGGATCATTGGAAAGCTATCACGAGGGTGCTTAAATACATAAGATACACAAGAGATTATGGACTGCATTATACCCGACAACCAGCAGTGATCGAAGGATACACTGATGCAAACTGGATATCGGATAATAAAGATTCCAAATCAACAAGTGGTTACGTGTTTACACTTGGAGGAGCTGCTATTGCTTGGAAGTCTTCTAAGCAAACGGTGATAGCAAGATCCACAATGGAATCCGAATTTATCGCTTTGGATAAATCAGGCGAGGAGGCAGAATGGCTACGTCAATTCGTGGAAGATATTCCAAGATGGCCAAAGCCTTTGCCAGCCATATGTGTACATTGTGATAGCCAATCAGCGATTGGTAGAGCTCAAAGCTTGATGTACAATGGCAGATCAAGGCATATGCGACGTAGACATAACACGATACGACAACTACTCTCAACGGGTGTTATCACAATTGATTATGTGAGATCAACGGATAACATTGCGGACCCGTTAACAAAAGGCTTAAGCAGAGAGTTAGTGGAAACGTCGTCAAGAGGAATGGGACTAAAGCCCGTGGTAAATGGGAATATGAGGGAAACCTAACTTAGTTGACTGGAGATCCCAAGATCTAAGTTCAATAGGCAAACTTAATCATATTACCAAAACGGAGTCACTGTGGGGGAGTACCCCAAACTAAATAAAAGGGAGTTATATATACTTCCTAGTCCATTCCAATCAGTGACATTGAAGTGAGGCTAAGCATATTAAGGTTAACGATTTCGGGAAATCAAATAACCATGATGCTTTTAATGATTCAGAGGAATCACCTATGTTAGAGAGAAGTAGGGTCGCTTCAAATGGATTTGTGGGGTGCGCAAATCCTAGAGCTCTCGCAGAACCAGGCTAGAGTTCCAGGACCATAATAGGACACGACAATGAGGAGTTGGCCAAACCAGGGAGAGTATTGTGTGAAGTGTATTGTCGTTTACACAAATGTGGGTATGTTCAAGGACATCGCGTCTACACACTGCTAGTAAGCTAAGTGCGCTTCACAAAAGAAGGTTCAAAGGTTAAAACCTACCTATCTTGCAATACTCAACTGTCGAAATTTATCGTTGAAAAGTGTAAGGAAAAGATCCATTTCCATACATGTGGGGGATTGTTGGAAATTTGATGAAAATAGCATTTTTCATGTGAGGGATTGTTGGAAAAATAGGTGAAAATAACATTTTTCACAAATATAGGAAAATGATTTTTTCCTATTTTGGACTAGAAATAAATATAATAAAATGAGCGGGTTTTATATATTTATTTGTGGGTTTGTGTTCTATGTTGGGAGAGCTTCGCAACGAACTAAACCACGTCCAAAACGGAGCTAAGATGAATGAGATATCGATGCTCAAGGTTGGGTGTTTGGAACATTCAATGCTGAAACAAAAGGGAAAGTAGCACCTTGTCCCACATCGGATGAGAGATGAAACTTAAAGGGGTATTTAAGTGGGAACTCTCCATCCTTATTGTTTCATGGGAGCACTCACTAGTGTACTCGCGAAGGGTGCGGAACACCCTAACTCGCACTTGCACTCGCACACGCTCGCGCGCGCGCGTGGCGTGGGCGATGAGGCGCAATGTGGCGCTTTGATGGCGCACTTTGCACTTCGCACGGTCGCATCGCTGGGCTGCAGGGACCAAGTGGAGTGCAGGTTCGAAGCGCGTGACGTGGCAGTCCGCGCGCGGGTATACGTGGCACGAAGGCGCGCGGTTGCGCATGGTGCATGGGTCCGGAAGTATCGTGCGCGACGCACCAAAGTGAGTCAAAACGGCGCGACTGTGTGGCGTGCTCGTAGAGGCTCACAGGTGACGTGGCGCACGCGCGCATGGACCTGAGTCAGTGAGGCGCGCGCGCACCGGTGTGGCTTGCGCGCGCGCGTGCGTGCAGAAGCTTCCAGCATTGATTGACAGAGCAGTTTCAGTCCAGCTTCGTAACTGACGAGTTAACGGGCTTTGACTGAGAATTAAATGACGTATTAAATTGCATTGAAGACGTTTAATGCAATTTAAACCTCTCTTTAATTCGTTTTTGACTGTTTCGACTTAGGAGCTGTATAAATACAGCTCCACACCCACTGCAGAAACTTACCAGCTAGACAACAGCAATCTTATACTTTCTCTCTACATCTCTCAGATCTTTTTCTTGCAGATTCAAGGTAACCTTCGGGTTGTAGGCTAACTCCGGCAGTACGCTGCTTAGGCTGTTGTACCCTGGGAAACAAAACGAGTACTCTTGGGAGACTCGGAATTTGTTTTAAGGGAAGCGTGTGGACACGTGCCTCAGCCATTCTTCTTCTACCCCATTCTTGTATTTTGGTTTTATTTCAGTTGTAATCGTATTGTAATTGTGCTTTCTTTTATTTCTGAATTATAATAGTTTAATAAAATTTGTTTATTTTTATTTTATTACGCGAACGGTTCCTACAGCAATTTGGTTGAAATTTGGCATTCCCATTTTCGGGTTCGGCCTTTGAATAGGAACGGAAGTACTTGATAATAAAGGGAACCGATACCCGATTTAATGTTAAGGGCAGGTCTTCGGTTCTGTTTTATTACAGCTTTCAGTTATTGGGTTAATTTGGGTAATCACCGGGTCAGGTCGGTTAGTGGCCCATGCTCACCCCTAATTTTCCATACTAGTTTTCTCAACCTCAAACAAGCCATACAAGTATCAATCTTAGAATGAAAAGCAGATTATGTCAAGCCTTGTGGGTTTGGACTTACCAACCTCAAAGGCCCTATGGAGTAAGTGGGAGTTAATAAACCCAAAAATCATGGGGATAATCACCAATGTTGGAACTAGGAATTTTTTTTTTCTGGGGTACGAATTCTTTTAAAGATTTTTGGCCCCTGCCTATATAAAAAATCGGTACTTAGTGGCTCGGGTCATGTAAAACAAGTAAACATAAACAAATAAAGTTTCATAGCGGGTCGGATCAGATCGAGCCGGGTCGGATCAATTTAAATATTCAAACAATCAAACCATAGTTTATAACTTCCTATCACATTAACAAACAAAGTTTCAAGTAAAACAAGTAAACAAAATAAAAAAACTATAATAAGTAAGTAAAGTAACAATAAAAATCATCAAAGTTCAAACGCTCCCTACTTTTATTTCTCCCAGTCATTAAATAAAACAAACAAAAAACTTATCTAAAACATACCTTGGTCTTTAATTAGAAGAATCCGGAGAAAAAAAATGTGGTTTAACCCCTTTTCCTCTTTAGAAATCGCGCTATATATTACTTCCCAACTCGTGTTCTATCACATATAAATCACTTCATAAGTTCATAAAACAATACTAAACACATAAATAATCATGTTCAACAAATACCATAGTCCATAATTTTCAATTTTAATTTTCAAACATTCAAGTCATAGTTCTAAATGTTGATTAGTAATCATTTAAACAAACAAAAGTTAAAATAAAACAACAAAATCATTAGCTACAAGTCTAGACTCTAGAACAACAACAAAAAAAAAACATCAAAAAACTTAAAATGATCAGACTCTTATACATCTTTATTTTCTTCTAATAACCACATAAAAAAAACCAATAAAGAAAAGATACCAATTCTAGGTCGGAATTCCGACGTAATTAAGTGAATAAGTGATTAAAGAATAATTATATAAATTGTGTTACATTATTAATAATAATCAGGTGTGGTTGGGATTTTTAAAGGGGGCGGTTGAAAATTTTTAAGAGGTGTGGTAGGGATTTTCGGCGAAAATTTGCACCAAATATGTTTTTTTCAAGGTACGCACCCGCCCACCCACCCACGGTTGTGGGTAGGTCCGCCCCTGAATTAATCACAACATTCAGTCTCATTGCAAACTAGAAAAAAAGGACCAAGCACCACAAGGAGGAAGGGGGTCGGATAAAGGCATTGCTTCCTCAAGTCCGATATTTACATTCCCTCCAACCTATCCTCCGTGATTCGTTTCAGGAGCTCTAGAGGTTTTTCTAGGCGTTGACATTTATAGTTTAGTCTTTTTGGTTTTTTCTCATGTTTTGGTTGTTTCTTGGTCTAATTTCTGATGTGTTTTAACCGACGAATTTCACTAACCAACTAGAAAGGCGTTAGAATCACAAAACAAACAACTACAAAGGCATCATATGACCTAATCCATCCATATTAGTATTTTTAATAAAACGTAGCATATTTACAAGAATGTTCTTTGTTGGTACCTAATCCATCCATATTAGTATTTTTAATAAAACGTAGCATATTTACAAGAATGTTCTTTGTTGGTATGTTAATTATTATCGATATTAAAAATAATATAAAAAATATAGGGCTGGCAAATCGTGTCTTAGCAGGTTTAACAGGTATTTGATAACGCGAACAACAAAAATTTTAAACATGAATACGACTCGTTTAACTACTTTATATCCAATGTCTATAAGACAGATGTATATTTTATACACCTAGAAGGAGAAATAACGGATCCTAACTTTCAAATTTTGATTATTTTTAAAAACGTAAAAAATCACATGGTGTACTTTTATGTTATCGTGTCTTAGCAGGTTACCTACAGGTTACCTATTGCCAGTCTTAAAAAAATATATCAATATGTAGCGTAGTACGAGGTAGAAAACCGACGGCGCAACCGTGGCGTGCAAACCCTACAAAACCCTGCCCCAATCAAATCACGCCAGCTGTTTACCAAAAACTTTACCGCGGGAAATACCTTTCACCCTTTTTTAACCGGCAAAAACTATTCCCATTTCAAGTTAACCGCCAGCGCACTTTAGCCACATAACATCCCTCCCACTATCTTGCGCACTTTGTTTAATAAAGCTATAAAGGCTTTGTTTAAACCCTAAAAGGCAATAACATTAAGATTTGCAGAAAACTTAAAACAGCATCCATTCATGGCGTATCAATCAAGAACTCGAAAACGGGTCAATGCATTGCGTCGTGCTCCTGATGGCAGCGCCTTTCAAACATGGTATTCATCATTCATCCCCCCTTCATCTCTATCTCTGTATTCTGTGTGTGTATATATATACACACACACACACACACACACACACACGTTTATGGTTTTTATTATTATTATTATTTGGTAGTGGAAGTTGTGGAGTTTCGATAGCGATTGCACTTGCGGATATGCATGAATGTGAATCCAAAAGGGATGTGAAGAAACCGAAAGTGGATTTTCAGATTGAGGTAGAACAGAGGTTTCGAAATGAACCCAGATCAGAATTTCGATTTTTCATGTAATGTTCTTTGATTCTTTTGAAGATTCATGTTAACTTGGTTTTGCAATGTTTAGGAATCCATGAATTGCAGCATTATTTGGCTTCTTTAAAAAAATTATACAATTTTAGGGGGTGTTTGGATATGATTATCTAATTTTAGGGGGCAAGTTGGATTTTAATAAACCAAAGAGTTAAATGTCATTTTAGTTAGTTGCTGTGGTTTGGATTATTTTGCCAGTTTAGTCCAAAGGTTTGAAACGTTGCCATTTTAGTCCAAATAGTTTCAAGCGTTGACATTTTAGTCCACTGGGTTAACTCCATCCATTTTTTCTGTTAACTAGAATAGCAATTCGGTCATTTTATATAAAATTATGTTAACTAGAAAGGGTATTCGGCCATATAAAATGACCGAATTGCCCTTCTAGTTAACAAAAAAATGGATGGAGTTAACCTAGTGGACTAAAATGGCAACGTTTCAAACCTTTGTACTAAACTGGCAAAACGACCCAAACCACAGGGACTAAAATGGCATTTAACTCTAAACCAAACTATCACATTTTGACCGATGATAATCCATTATGGTAATGTGATCATCTTGAACATGTGACTGTTTTTTTTTATATAAGTGAATGTGTTGAAAGTTATTTTGAAATGACATAAACGAAGGTTAGGTGTATAAGGAGTTAATTTTCCGTTAAAGTGAGATTGCCTTTGACAAGGAAAGTGATAGTTCGGAGTGTCATTGGTCACATTATCAGTATCGATCTTTACCGTTCATTGGGTCAGATTTCGGTTTATTAAACTCCCATATGCCATTTTAGGATGAAATAAAGCCGTTTAAATAAGTAGTCTGCGAGTTCATTGAAAAGGAAATCCAAACACCTCTTTTTCTTATTGTATCAAGAAAAATAGCTAGTTTGTATTGAATAGTATTGTTTGATAGTTAACTCCAGAGAACTTGCAATAAACATCTGAAACTTAATGTGGTACTAAAGAAGAAAAATTTTCGAAATATTTAATTCATGATATTTTGAGAAAATATAGTAACAAAATCCAGAAAAGTACATTAAAACATCGCGTACATATGTTGTCGTGGTAACATGGTTATCTATAATGTAGCATGTATTGTTGGTTGTAGGGAAAGTTTTGTGAAGAACTGTGATGCTAAAAGTTACATTGAAATTGATCGAAAAGGGTTTGAAACATGGAAAAACATGTCTTCCGAGGTACCAATCTTTTTTTTTTTTTTTTTTGGTTTTCTTTTTTTATCTATGGTTCGCTTTGATCTGTGAGACGTTTGTTATGTCGTTTTAGGAAAGGCTACCGTCAGTGGCGAAGCTTGAAGTTTTCGTCCGAGGGGTCGAAAAAGTATATACCAAAAAATTTCTATAGAACCGGGGGGTCAAAAACGTATATACCCAAAAATTTCTATACGAAAACTACATGTACAACACTACTGAGCGAAAAGTTCGGGGGGTCGGGCGCCCCTCCCGGCCCCTTAAATGCTACGCCCCTGGCTACCGTATGTTGTTCAAGCTAAGTTGGTGAATAATGTTTATTATGAAAAACTACTTAAAGAATCTGAAGATCAAATGAATTCATGTGTAAGTGTTATGAAGATTGGCTGGGATTATAAATGTTAATTTGAATTATTATATATTTTTTTTAAGATTTACGATTTGTAAATATTTATTTTGATTTATGACACTGCGAGTAGGTCGACGAGGAGGTGAATTCTGCAGAGGTTGGGAAAATTGACAAGGTTTGTATTTGCTTTTTACAATCTTAAAACTTTTATAATTTTCTTTTATATATTTGACTAATCTTGATCTGTATTAAAATTATTTACAGAATGATGGATTCTACAATGATGATTCTTACGATTCAGATTCTTACGGGTCGGATTCTTATTTCTACTAGAAAGGTGAGAACTTAATGTTCTGTTTATTCCTTTTAAGACCGCCCATTTGAAACTTTTAAGCCGTCATTAAGCAATCATATGACTTATTAAAATCAACTTATTTCACCCTTAAACGAGGAGAGAAACATAAACATTAATGATTAAACACTTCTTAATGGGCCTTTCATAAAAAGTTAAAAGTGGTTTGAACTTTGAGCCCAATTCTCTCTAAAGAGCACTTTAGGCTGACCCAGATGCATTGGGCTCATTGGCTTGAACCCTTTTGATTGACCACTTTGGTGTTTGGTCTACTGGTTTTTACAGGATGGTTCTTGGTGTTGGATGGCACTGGCAAGTCATTTTGGCTATTGTATAGTATATAATCAAGGAGCTTTATTTTGTTTCCTGTAATTATGTAGGAAAAAATGGTCATCTTCAGTGTAATTATAGGATTTGTGGGAAAGATGAATGAATGTTAAGGTTGTCTATGCTTATATTTTCGGTACTTTGAGGTTGTCTACTCACTAGTACCTTAACAAGCGTCAACGAATTAGTGCTAAATAACATACATAAAATATAACTTTAACGCTTGTAATCAATACCTTACAAAAGAGCGAACGTTTAAATTCATACTTACTATTATACATTTTTTTTCCTTAATTGTTACCTTACAAAACGTGTTGTACTACTATGTAAAACAACTAACGAACCTTCTACGTTGCTTTTCATGAATCTATCAATCAAGACTATAACTAGAAGGCGCACTCTTGACATATAAGCAAATTAGTAACTCTTTCATTAAAACACCAAATGAAGCAACCATCTTTCATAAGTTTTTTTCCATAGAGAGGATTTTTTTTTTTTTTTTTTCTGTTTTAATCTATACAACCAAATGTGAACTTGTGGCACATAAAGACTCCAACCTGGAGATGCAAAAAGAGTTACCAAAATACCCATTTGTCCGAAAGCTAACATGTTGGTATAGCCCCATACCAATGAACTCACAAAAAGACAAAAATATACCATGTTTTTTTTTTTTTAAATCAACTCCACGTTGCATTTTATTTTTTACAAATTATTGGACCTCAATTATTATTTCCTATAAAATTTGCCAAACTAATAGTACCTAGTTCATCAACTTTTTCATGATAAGTGTGGGACCTAGGTTTCATTATTACATTCAAAGTGTCCCGGGGTGTGGTTGCTCTCCACCGATCACCCCAATCCTCTACATCACCTACACCTTACACCACCTTTCTCTCTATCACATCAAGAGGTGGTGCCTTTCTATCACCGAACCAATCAGCACAAGAGAGAGAGAGAGAGGGAGAGAATGCAGTCGAGGAGAAGGGGGAGAATTCCCCGAGCCCACTGAATCCAAATGGAGAAGGGGGTCCCCCTTCGGCGTCGACGCCAGGTGGCTCTCCTCGAGCCACACCCCACATCCTAAACAAACATACGATTCTGATTTTTTACTCCTTAATAATTTCTTGTCTATGACGGGATATCATGTGGTTAAGGGAGCTGACTTACGAAATAAAAAGTTGAATAAAAAGTTGAAGGTTCAAATCATGTAAAATAATGTAGGTTGTGGTGGTGTATTTATCCTTAATAATTTAGAGATTGTTGTTAATAAAAATCATAATAATAAGTTTATGTTTGTCTCTTAAGATTTGATTAATATATAATGATATTAAATCAACTATGGTATGACACATTTATATTTTGAGATTTTGAATCTGTTACAAATATTATTTTAAAGAATAAAATAAACAACACTTACAAAGGGATATCGGCAGACTATCGTAGAGGGATCTGGAATGGGGTCCCCATTACACACGACAAAAACCTACCGAGTTTACTCATCAATAATGTAAACTGTTGAATTAAATATTGATAATCTAATAAACTATTGATGGAAATTAGTATTCTTCTTGTGTGGTAAACAACCGATCTAGGGCTATAAACGAATACAAATAAGATCTTGTTCATATTTGTTTGTTAAGGAAATAAATGTGTTTATGAATGGTTCATGAACACTTACCGAATGAGATTTTATAATTGTGTTTGTTCATTAAGGAAATGAACGTGTTCACACACACAACCACTAACGAAAGCGACAAAGGCTAGAGGTGGATGGTGAAGGGAATAGCTGGAACTTGAAGTCATAATCATGGAACATAGGTCGATAGTGTTCATCAATGTGAATAGGGAATGATGCATAAACACAGTTGAAATAAGGTTTCTTATTTTAAAATTTAGGATAATAAAACAAATAAAAGTTAAACAATATCAAAAGTTTAGATAAAACAAATACAGTACCAAAATCTCATGAACAACATAAACAAACGAAGAAGAATGAACGTTTACGAACACAATTGAACGAACTAGACTTATGTTCACGTTCGTTCATTTATTAAACGAACGAACGTAAACGAATTTCCTGCCGAATAGTTCACAAACTGTTTGCTGAACGATGTTTATAGCCCTAAACTCATGTATTTAATATTAAGAGTAAACTGCAATTTTACACCCTGAGATTAGGGGTCATTGGCACTCCTACCCCCCTAAGGAAATAATTGCAAAATTACACCCCACTGTTAACCCTTATGTCGCACTTTTACCCCCCGCCGTTAAAGTGGGTTAACAGTCAACTGTATAACATGAAGGTCAAAGGGTAAAATTGTCATTTCGCTCTTATCTAAAGCTTCTTTGATAAACTAAACCCTATAAGTAACATACCCAAGCATAATTACCCCCCCCCCCACCTTCCCACCATCGATCTCTTACCCTTCTTCTCCGGCGACTGAACACACCGACGACTTCAAGCTTCAACCTTCTTCTCCGGCGACTTCAACCTTCAACCTTCTTCTCCTCCATCGTCCGATCACAACCACAGCCGCTATCAGTCGAAATGCCGGTCTTCTTTTGGCTACTCCACTATATCATCCGCCACACCAAAGGTATAATCTGCCAATGTTAGTTAATCAGGGTCAGATTTAGTCATTATCATGTTATACACAGGGGTTAGGGTCTGATTTGGTTCATGTTGGTTTTTTACAGTTGACCTGACGATGAGCTTATCAAGCTCATCTTTGGTGGTCCACCTGGTGGTCTCTGTGTTTGGGAGGCCTGTCCTCAACTTCCATCTACCACCGGAGAGTTGAGCGGATGTTTAGTCTAGTAGTTATTAGGCTTTTGTGTAATATGTAGGTTAACTTAACTTAATCGAAGCTTTTGTGTAATATGTAGGTTAACCTAAGGTAACTTATTTAGCTTTTGTCTAAAAGCTTTTGGGTATTTTGTTTGATCAAAATTAGGTTGTTGACATTATGTTTGATCAAAAAAGCTTTTGGGTAATGCATACAATCTCCTATATCCTCTGTGTTAAAATATTTAGATTTGAGCTGTATGTTTGATTGTATGCATTTGCAGCTTGTTTACTAACCTGAATGTTCTAAAATGACAGTTTCCTTGGTTGATCACACTGAATGTTCTGAAAGTTGGGCATGAAATCTGAACCTTATGTTTGATTGTATGCATTTGCAGCTTGTTTACTAAGCTGAATGTTCTAAAATGACAGTTTACTTGGTTGATCACACTGAATGTGCTGACAGTTTGGGCATTTGCAGGTTGTAAATAACACACAGTTTGGGCATAAGTTGCTTAAGTGCATATGTTCATATGTTCACAGTTGCTGTATGTTCATATGTTCACAGTTACTGAATATGTTCATATGTTCACAGTTACTGAATGTGCTGACAGTTTGGGCATTTGCTGACAACCCCCTTCACAAAACCACCACCCTGGTTGCTGTATGTGCATATGTTCACATTTGATCAAAAAAGCTTTTGGGTAAGCTTTTGAACAGGTATGATTGTTATTACTAGAAAGAAGCAAAACAGCCAAACATTTCCTTCAAATCATCCATCACCATGTCTGTCACACAGTAATGAGGCCTGCAATGAGGCCTTTGCACTGCAATGAGTCCTTCAGCAACATCAGACCCTACAAACATCAGACCACCAAATCATCCATCACCATGTCTGTCACAACCCCCTTCACAAAACCACCACCCTCTCCCGCCACTTTAGCCGCACCATTACCAGCCACAAAGGTCATCACAGTGTTCATGTGTTGGCGGCAATGAGGACACAATGCACTAGGATTAACAATCTGATGATCTCCATCTTGATCAAAAAAGCTTTTGGTGTTTTGTTTCAGATTACGTGTTCAAAATGAAACTATTAGGTTTTAGATCAAAAAACAGGTTCAGATTTTTTATTTAGAATCATAGAACATGTATTTGATTTTGGCGGGAAGGGTTTTGTAAATCTCAGGGGGTAATTGTGCGACTTAACAGGAATGTTGGGGGGTAAAATGTAAGGGTAGTATAGTAATTTCAACTTAGAGTTAACAGACTGTTAACCCACTTTAACGGCGGGGGGTAAAAGTGCGACATAAGGGTTAACAGTGGGGTGTAATTTTGCAATTATTTCCTTAGGGGGGTGGGGGTAGGAGTGCCAATGACCCCTAACCTCAGGGTGTAAAATTGCAGTTTACTCTAATATTAATAATAGATAGATTAGATATTTAAACATTTAACACGTCAGATCACTCGTTTTTGCTTTTAAGTTTTAAATGACTCTTGGAACATTCGTACTTTTTTGAGACACGGTATGAAATGACAAACCACTTAAGACCAAGGGGTATGGGGATCGTCCCCCCCCCCCCCCCCCCGGCGCCGCGCGTCCCCCTCGTCCCACACCGCCCCCTCCCCCTTGTCATGTCGCAAAAGGCACAAGCAAGACGTTGGAGACGAGCATTATTGTTTGTTCTCTCTCCTAGTATTTTATATTGGTTTTGGGTAGTCTCCAAGTGGATGATCCTCCACCCCATGTGACGTGGCGCCTACTAGGGGTGTTCAAAACCGGATATCCGAAAATTCGGATATCCGAAATTTTCGGATACCAGATTTCATTATCCGAATCCGTATCCGAAATTTCGGATATCCGGAATTCAGATATCCGAAATTTCGGATACGGATTCGGATAGTTAATCGGATATCCGAAAATCCAACTTTTTATTTAATTTTTATTTTTTTATTATTTTTTCATATTCGGAAACGGTTATTTTGGATAGTTTCGGATATCCGAATATAAGTTTTCGGATATTTTTCAGATATTTCGGATATTTTCGGATATTTTTCCGATATTTCGAATATTTCGGATATTTTCAGATACTTCGGATATTTTCGGATATCCGAAAAAAATGAAAATTAAATTTTCAGATATCCGAAATATCCGAAAATTTTGAAAATCACTATCCGAATCCGAAAAATACGGATATCCGAAATTCGGATATCCGATTTTTCGGATATTTCGGATTCAGATATTGGATATCTCGGATCGGATTTTCGGATACGGATAGTTTTGAACACCCCTAGTGCCTACGTGGCTGATAGTCTCCAAAATGACTATCCAAACCATACCCTATAGTCTAATAAACTTGATTTTTTGGATTTATCATTTGTCTGTCTTTGTGATTAGACCTATCTTTAGGTTGATGTTTTTAAAGTATGCATTAATATGAACTTTAGGAAAAAGTTTTTGAGAATTACTATTATTAAATAAACTAGTTAACTATTCTAGGGCAGAGTCCATCTTAGGGGTGAGATAAGGCTTTGAAACCAATAGATCCTTGGGTTCGATTCCTACAAGAGGGCTTTTCCCATATTTATTGGGTTTCTTCCTAAATTGGTGTATATGCATTATGCCTAGTGGAGATGGATAGCTTGTTACTGATCCAAATTTGCAATTAAAAAAACTGTTCTAGTGCAGAGAAAAAAAATATGTTATAACAAATTTTAAGTTTTACTTATAGATTATTCAAGAAAACGGATATAGATAAACGTAAATTATTTTTTAATATAAAACGTCTCATATCGAACACCTTCAGCTGCCCATAGGTTTGAGCTGTAAGGGCATCCGGGGTGTATGGGGAGGTGTGCGGGGAAGGGAGTTGCCGCGAGGGGAATGTGCCGCCAACACTCCAACCACTTGAGGTGAACTCAGAATTTGGTAAATTGTTACCGCATGCGGGGGAAGAGGAGGGAGAGGGGGTAATGGTAGGTCTCACTCTCTTTCAACTAATCATACAATTTTCCTTTTGTTAAAAAAATGGTTTGGGTGAAACCACCCCTTATGATTAAGTGCTTGAGGGGAGTTGGCATGGACGAATTTGATTGCCTCCGATGAGGGGAGTTGAGGGGAGCACCCCTCTCACCTTAAAATGTGTTATAATATTAAATGTTGATGGAAGATGTTATTTTATTAAAAACATTGATAATGTCTTTATAGTTGTTAATAATCTATTAGTTAGTTATAATAATTATAAATTATGAGTAAGGTTATTATGTAAATGTTTATTACTTATGGATCATATATCCTTAGTTCGGTCTGGATCATGGATCCTTAGCAAATGGTGCAGAAAGACTGAGGATCACGGATCCTTACTGTTATCTTATCTAACTAACAATTGTTTCCTGTATCATCGACTTTATTTTTCAGGTACATTTCGAAGTGGACTTGTTCTAACATGGAATAACGGGGAATATGCTTCCATTTCGAGCACGTGCATGAGGCTGGTGACCATTATGGTGAACGTGGGTGTTTAGCATGAAGTTCAGATAGTTAGTTGCTGAGGATTAGCTAGATATTTTATGGGGTATTGAGCTTAGTTATCATTATCGCACTATACACACTCGCAGACATTCTCTCTTGAACACAGCTCTCAAACACACTAGAATTCTCATTGTAACAAGCTCAATATCATCCAAAGTTGTAACCTTTATTGTTCAATATAGTTGGTGATCGGTAGTTTCCATCACCCGAGGTTTTTTTATGCCGGAGATCATTCATTGATCAATGGCTTTTTCCTCGTATAAATCTTTGTGTTCATTGTTACTTACATTTGATACTTGTTCATTCATTTGTTCAACACATCAAGCACTCTACCTCACATTCAAAGTTTGGTTACATTATCCATAATCAGATTATTGACCAAAACATTTTGGCGCCCACCGTGGGGAAATTGGTGCTTCAATTCTAAAAATCTCGTTCATTTCATTCATTTACCATCAACTACATGGCTTCTCAGGGAAAAGTTACTTCAAGTGCCATGCCGGCGGTTACCTCATCTCAGAGCATTGCACCGTTGCCTCCTCTTCCCCCTGGATTCCAGAAGAATGTTGAAAATGCTTAGAAGAAGACAACCCTCGTTTTCACAAAAGCTACTACTGTTTCTTCTTCGACACCTACTAACAGTGATCTCTATACTTTGATTTTGCAGATGAAAGGATACATGCAACAACATGATGAAACTAATGGAAGGATCCTTCGTGAAATTGATGAAATCAAGAAGCAGAAGAAATCAGCGAAGGATCACTTTCCATTGATGCCTAGGTCGTTGGATTTCACGACTCCACCATCAACAATACATCATTCCAAAGCATCAAGTGTTCAGTATCAAGGATCATCAGGTTTGCAGAATGGGTCGCTACAGCAACGCAGCCTCAAGTATTCTCCTACCAGCCTCAAGGATCCTCGTCTCAGCATCAAGGATCCTTCCTCAGTTTAGGAGGATACATAGGGACTCTTCCAGCTCAAGGATCCTACTTTCAGCGTCAAGGATCCTCATCCCACGTTCAAGGATCCATGGAGTATCCTCCAAGACCTTCACCACCAATGTATCCTGGATCCAACATCTTCCAGGATTAAGGATCTTCAGGGAGTCAACCACCCATAAGTTCTGAAGTTCACACAGGGGACTTCATTCCCATGCAAACTATTGCTTCATCTGGCCCTAATCTTGCACAAGACATGTCTTGTCTCGGATACACTTCTGGGATACCAATTCCAAACCAATCGGGAGGTAACAATTTCAATACATCCTTTGGTACTAACCATGGTTTCGTGCAGGATGCAGGTATTATAACAACCCACACTTTCCTGCTTGTTACTCTCGCTACGCCTAGCACAAGAGATTCGGATCATAATGTAACTATATCGCTTACTATGCTACTTCGCATATTTTCGCACTACATCGCTTATTACACACGCTATATCGCACTTCACAACACATACACTTATAGCGCTAACGCATACACGATGACATCACGTGAGCATCTAAACTACTCGCTCTCGCTCATCTCAACGCAAACTCAATGCAAACTCGAAACACAGTTACTTATGCTATGACCTATTATATTATATTATTAGTTAGATATAAGTATCTAAGTATCAAAACTTGTTTAAACGCGCACACGCTGGCACGCGCAACTCAATTTATCGCACTGAAACGCAACGCAACGCGATACTTAATACCTTGCTAAAATACTTAAAGTACTTACACTAACTAACGCAACAAAACGCATCAAACGTGTTTCCTATACTCGAAACGAAGAATCCATACTCAAGACTGGCCCCATCGAACGAAGCCAGCAGCTTCGTACGAAGGCAGCTAGCTCTGAACCAAGGAGCCAGCCTTCCTATATAAATACCCATCCTCTTCTCCTCTCATTCTAACTTGCTGCCATTCTTACCGAAACGCTGCCAAATTGCTGTCCAAGTGTTTTCAATTAAGATCTAGCATTTTTACACGATTACACAACATTTTCCACTACGATTTTACACAAGGTTCACTCCGATTTCATCAAACTTCTTTGTTTTCATCAACACTTCATCTTTTTACTTAAAACTTCATCTATTTCATCTAAACTCGGTCCTTTTCATGGAAAATCTTCATCTTTTTCATCAAATCTTCTTATTTCACCTCTGATCTACACTTAACCGAGTGTATTAGGACTAGCTATGGCTTCCCAAGTTAGAAATCAGTTGATTTCACACTCACCAAGTGTTAGATCTGGGTGAAAACTCTCTAAAACCTTTTAAACTTGATTTTCACACTAAAACAGACCTAAAACGACCTAAATCTCGTTCACTGGATAGTGGGACGAGGTAGTGTCAAAATCGTCTCGAATTGGGCTCGAAAACACATCCGATTCAGACGAAAACACAGCTCCAAACGCAAGAACAACCACTTGTGAAAACTGGACTGTTCTGCGCGAAGCCTTGGATTCGTACGAAGGCACTGCCTTCGTATGAAGGAACTGGTTTCACACAACACAACCCAAGTTCTCATCTGTGACTCGAACAAAGACCTCTTTGACTCTAAGTTTGATCAGCAGCTTCAGGCTAGAAGGATGAACACTCGATTTCTCAAAACAAGATGCGAAGAACACTCGATTTTGGACCAACGGAAGCAACACATGTGCGAAGTCACACCTTCGTACGGCTATTGTGTCCCACTCAACACTCTGATTCGACTGTTTCAGCACTTTGGAGGACTTACGCACTTCTGTTCCCACACGCAGGCTGATCCGACGCTCTTTCCACTCCATTCCAGACCGTATTTACTTGCTAAGCACGCACGGTGAGTATACTCGAACCCATTTTCATTTAACACACTTTTGGGTGTTACATACGTTCTCTATCAAAACATAACACACAACGCAAACACTTATTAAACATTAACCGCTCCCGCATGCTATACGTGATTTGTTGAATGCTTGTTACTATGCTTACACAGTGTTACACTAGACCGCCTTTAGCAACGATAGTACTATAGTTTGGACTCAGCACCTGTTGTGAACAGAGGTTGCTAAGGATCACATCACTTTACTTCACGTGTTCACTTCGGTGAACATGTGTCGCGCATACTCTACATCGCAGTCACGTGGTTAGGTTGTATCATTGTTGGTAGTTACATGCATCGCCCATTATGTGTTTCATGCTGGTTATGTCTAAACGCTTTTTATACTATATCTTTGCAAACTTGTATACTCGCCAATACATTATTGTATTGACTTTATTTTAACGTATGTTGCAGGTTAATCGTAGATTATCTCGAATCAAGATTAAGAAGTTTAGAAACTCACATAAAATCTAGGTTGTCGGATTTGTATTGTTTGAGAGATATGAAATCTGTACGACTATTTGCTGAAATATTGTTTATTAGTATGGGATAATGAACGTATTAAATATTGTCACTAAATAGTTGTTATGGATTCTCTTGAGCAATCTGATTCGCCTAGTGCCGCGCCCCGATGATTCCGCCATCGGTTGGGGTGTGACAGATTGGTATCAGAGCCATAACTATAGGGAATTAGGTCGAGTCGTGTTAAACAGGCCTAGTCTATAGTCTAAGTACCAAAAAGACCCTCTCGTGCGAATCCACACACTGTAGCTTCGTACGAAGGGAGCCTTTCCTAAGGCTAAAAACTTACTTTTTCCTTTCCTAAGGCTGACACAATACACACGATTGAAAACGCTCATATAACACAACCGAGTGATTGTGTCGAGATTAGGTGTGAAAACCAAGAACTCTCGATAAGATCGCTCACTCAACACATTTTCTTAGAACGAGAACCTTTGTTGAGTTAGGAGTGACATCCACAACTCAATGAAAACTCTCCATTTCTATCTAGTGGAACTCCCGGTTTACCCGCTGAGCACAACCCCAGCTTGGAACAAAGTTGTTAAGTTAGGGGTTAAACCCGCATCTTAATAACCCGTTCCACTCCCGAAAATGGTTTTCAAAAGCTCTCACCAAAGTCTCGACTGTACCAACAACTCGAGTCGCGTAGTAACTGGAAGGACGAATGCCGTTAGCCACATCCTGGTGAGATCATAGTCTATTAGGCCAAGGCGTGTGTTCAAACTCGTTGGGAATAGTTGAAACACTTTGGGTAGTCAATGTTTAAAACCCAAGGCACTCTATCTGTTTTCTAGCCTTCAATCGTCGATTTTACGTGTCATCGAATTTGTTACGTTTATATGTTTTCGATTGAAAATTTTACGCTTTATCGATTTCTTGATTTATCTATTTTCGCCTCCCTGCTTTACGTATGCACAACTCGCACAACCATCGCAATCTAAAACAAGAGCCAAATGTCCGCAACAAAACTAACAAGTCTAACAACTCTCCCTCTTAAACGCGTCCTCGCGCTATCTATACAAGCATATATGTACGCAGTACATATGATTACACGTGCTTATGGGAATACGTGAGAACCTAGAAATTTCATGTCTCTTATGTGGCTCCTATGTGAATACATATTACGATATCAACTGCAACAAGTTTTAAACGCGCTCAATCGCATCGCATTTCAAAAATCATTATGATCGAATCTTACTCCAAATCTCTCTCTTTGTCTAGATGTCCTCGAACGCTTCCAACTCGCGACGTCAAGCTCGAAGAAACGCCAATAAGAGGATCGCCTCGCTCGTGGCCAAGGAAATGTCCAAGGTTATTCCTCAAACTGTCTCGCAGATTCAATCCCTTAACGACTCTCAAACATCGGAAGACTCTAAGACCAACACGCCAAAGTCTACTTTCTCCTACAAGTAGTTCAAAGCCTGTGACCCGATGGTCTTCACAGGCGAAGGAGGTGTATCTCAACTGCTTCAGTGGTTCGATGCCATCGAGGTTACCCTTTGTCAAAGTGGGTGCCCCGAGCATCTACGTACCACATGTGCTAGAGGAGTATTTCAATCAAGAGCCTTCGACTGGTGGACAGCCGAGCGTAACAAACGGGGAAGCGAGGCAGCCTACACGTTCTCCTGGAACAAGCTAAAGGAGCTCATGAAGGAAGAGTAGTGCCCTCCCCACGAAGTCCAGAAATTAAAAAACGAGTTTTGGGAAAACAAGCAAGTTGAAGGTGACACCGCCGGCCTCACAGCTAGGTTCAAACAGCTTAGCATTATTTGCCCAAGCCAAGTCGACCCTCCCGAAAAGGCTATCAAGAAGTACATACGTGCTTTGCCTGAGTGCGTGGGCGATTTTGTCGAAGCTGCAAGACCGGTTACCATTGAAGAAACCTATCTCTTGGCCGTAGAAAACAATGACAAACGCGTCTTGGCTGGATTCTTTTCCCAAGATTCCACCAAGAAGGCTGACCAAGTTACCTCTGAATCATCCGATGATGGCACACCGCCACAAGACACCAACAAACCCAACCGCAAGCGAAAGATGTCACACCCCAACCGATGGCGGAATCATCGGGGCACGACACTAGGCGAATCAGATTGCTCAAAAGAATCCATAACAGCTATACTGCGACAGTATTTAATGCGTTCATTATCCCATACTAATAAGCAATTACAATCACATAAGCTGTCACAAATTTCATGTTCTCTCAAATAATACAATCCGACAACCTAGATTTTAGGTGTGTTTCTAGACTTCCTAGCTTGATTTGATGTAGACTACGACTAAACCTACAACATACATTAAAACAATGTCAATACAAAAGTATTGGCGAGTATACAAGTTTTGATAGTGAAACGTAGTAGATAAAAAAATGCTGCGAATTACCACATACATAAACGAGATACCTCATCATACATGCATATAAGACAGATACTACCAGCTAAGTCACTCGAGCTACGATTGCGATTGCTATTCATCCTAACTAGACCCCGTCGGGTTCTAAAGTACTATACTAGTTAAGGTGGGACCTTGCGAGTAAAAGTCCTAACACATATGTAACTAGCATCACGTGTAAATATGCATATCAGTCATTCGCAAGTGATAAATAGTTTAAGCATTTGATTAGTTTTGATTTAATAGAAACGTATGTTACACCCAAAATGCGATAAAAAGGGTTCGAGTATACTCACAGTGATGATGGATTGAAGGGAGCGCTAGAGTGAGTTTAGCCTGATCAGAACGATAATATAAATGATAAGCGATGCATAAAATGGTGCAAGTGTACCAAGGATCGGATGGTAATCCGATCGAATGGCAATTCGATCGGATGGCCATTCGATTGGATTGTCACCTCGTTTGGTGAGGATGAGTTTGTGTATGATGGTTTGTCTTTTGAAGTTTTCATTGTAGCATTTTGAAAATAGAGAAGTATCTCTATCCTTCAGGTCGGTCGATCGAACGACGGTTCGATCGGATGGTGATCCGATTGGCGAGGCTTCTTAGTTTGAGAACAAGTCCACAACAAGACGGTCACTCAATCGGATGGCTATCCGATCGGGTGGCAATCCGTATGTATTGAACGTGTTGAAAATTGTTTAAGTGTTGAAGTCCCAAACATCACATGGTCAGATGGTCGCTCGATAGGGTGGCAACCCGATCGGACGGTAATCCGTTCGACGTCTAGTTCTTCAAAATTGAAACAAAAGTTTTAAGTGTGGGACCAAGGTGCAAGCTGATCGGATAGCTGTCCGATCGGACGGCAATCCGTTCCGATGGCCTGATCATCTTGACACTTGGTTGTTTTCGGTAGTTTGTAGTTTTGATCGAGACGATGTGATACGTGCTAAGCAACAGAATCTCGTCAAGCCCCAAGTGATCCGATCGGACAGGAATCACCCTAGTACGGTCAGTCAGTGGTTCGAGCCGGTGGTTCATGCTTAACCCGAAACCGGTTGTCTCTCTGATAGAAACCAGATCTAGAACAAACACATCACTAGGAATGAGTAGAAGATCAGAACTAGTCCCTATTCTATCGGTTTTGAGCGCATTGAGTGTAAAAGAGTTGAAAGAAAATTAGAAAATTCATCTTTCAATCCTTTTATCCATGAATATGTGTAGATCTATGCGAAAGTGTTGTTTAATCTTGTGGAAATCCTTCGGATCTGAGTGGTTCTTGGTGGAATGAGGCCAACACTTGAAGTTCATAAGAACTCCATGATGACATCATCCTAGAACACCTCAAATCCAT
>JARYGA010055534.1:0-110557 GCA_030545235.1 Helianthus tuberosus | reverse complement strand
ATCGAAATTCAAAAGATTTTGATAAGACTTTAAGTTTCATACACCAGTGCGAAAGAACTGACCTTATGGAACCTGGTAATAAAGTTTTTACGATTAATTATTTAATCTCGTATGCTTTAACCAACAGTACTCATTCAATCGAGTATAAAGAAAATGAAAATATAACTCTTGAAGATATATTTTCTGAAATTGGAATTGTTGAAGGGTGTAAGTTTTCTGAACCTTCACAATTAAAAGAAAAATGGGCAATTGATATTGCATGCAATAAACAAATTCTAGGATTCGAACCTAGACACAGTTATGCTGAAAGCTCTTTACAAATAGGAGATTCAAGTAATACTGAACAAATAATTCGTTCTATGTCACATAGAATAGATGGATATGGAAAAATTTTAAAAGGAATTATTGGAGAGTAATGTCTTCAAATCCAATTTTAAATTATTTACAATATCTTGATCAACAAATCACCTATGAAGAGGCTGATATACATTTTGGATTTATGAGAATAAATCAAATTAAAGAAAATTTTATGTTAAGTCATAAAACAAAAATTCTTAATATAAAGATTGTTAAGGAAAACATTTTTGCTTCTAAGCAAAAAATTCTTGAGCTTAAAGCTAAGAAGGCATTAATCTCTGTAGCATGAGTTCTCTGAGTAAAATTGAAGATCTGGTTAGAGAATTAACCAAGAAGGTAGAAGATTTATCTACCAATGAAAATCTTGAAGCAATTGCTGCCAATATTATCAAGGATGTCTCTGACAAACTTGATGAAAAAATGAATTCAGAAAATCTTTTACTCAAAAAGAAAGAAAAGATTTTTAATGAAAAAAGCTTTCAAAAATATTCATTTCCAAATTTCAATGTTGGAAATCCATCTTTGGGAAAGTCTAAATGTCCTAATGCATTAACATGGCCTTTTGGATCAACTTCAAATGACCAATAAAGAACAATTGAGAAACTCTTTTAGAAAAATAAATCGAAAGATTTCTATGCATTATTTCTATTTAGAAAGAAATAATCAAAGAATTGTAGAGTTACATTCGAATTGGAGCATTCATCCTTCTGATAAACTTTTTTAATTGAATGATTTAAAAAGAAAAAATTCTTTTATGAAAGAGGATATTCAAAGACTTAGAGAGACAACAATTATTTTATCTATTGGATAGAATGATTTCAATACCTCAAAAGTTAGAAGAAATCTTTTTTGATCAAATGGAAACCCTTCCACTTGAACATATGCATGAACTTGTTCATCTCATGTCATTAGATGATGATGAATGTGAACAAATATTTTCTGAAAATAAAATCTTAAATGAAAGATATTTTCCTGAAAATAAAGAACGGATTTTTCCTTTATCTGTAAAGGATGAAGAACCTGAAACTGAAGAAAGCTCTTCAGACATTGAAATGTCTCCGAGACAAAGAACTTACAATGCCTCTACTAGCAAAGGTAACAGGCGTAGAAAGAATACGAAATTTTCCATGCCGTATCACAAAGGTATACCTAATTCTAATGGTAATAAAAATGGTAGTTCAACTACTATTGATACTATTAATATTGATTGTATCTTTGGCCTCGAAAAAAGAAAAGAGGTAATTGACAAATGGAACACTGAAATCAGTCTAATTATTCAGACTAATTCAGATGAATTTTCTAATGCTAAGGCTTTGTTATTATTAATGGAACATAAGTCTACAGGGATAATTCAAAATTTCATCAAAGGTACAACTTGGGATGAAAATATGAATGGTGAAGATCTTTTTGATCAAATCATAAATGCAATATATATGATGTTTTTAGGTCTCGACTTTATAACAAATAAAGACCATGAAAATCAAAAATTGCTAGAAAAAGCAAGACAAAATCTTGCAAAAGCACAAATTTGTGATATTTGTTTATTAGACGATTTTACTTGTCTTTATGAAACAAATCTATACAAATTAAGTACAGGTGAATTCCACTCTTGGATTGAGGCTTACTTAATGAAGATTCCTATCGTTGGAGAAAAAGCCAAAGAACGATGGAACAAAGAAAAGAATCAGTTCACGATGCATTCTCTTGGATTTGCAACTAGAATTGTCAAAGAAGAAATTGCGGTTTACTGTGATTTTTCTGATAAACAAAAACAGCTAAAACGTTTTAACAAAAGCTGTTGTAAAAAACTTACTGAGTTACCACAATTAACTTTTGGTTGTGAACCAGTAAAAGATGAAAATTATTTCAAAAAGAAATATAAATATAAATATAAAACAAAAACTAAAAAACGTTTTTGGAAAACCAATAAAAGAAAGTTTTCTCCTGGAAAATACTTTTCAAAAGAAAAACCTAAGGTTTGTCCTCAATGGAAGAAAAACTGTCGTTGCTGGATATGTTCTGAAGAAGGACACTATGCCAACGAATGTCCCAACAGACAAAAGTTTCCGGAAAAATTAAAAATTATTTCAAAAGCGGAAACTGAAGGATATTTTCCTTCTGAAAATATTTTTGATGGCTATACGCAAGTATATACATTAGAAATATTAGACAACATGTCATCCGATTCTTCTACAGAAGACTCAGAATGAAGTCCAACCACCTTTTTAGTTGGGGGGATAAAGATAAACAAAACGATTTTGAAATTTGTTTATTAAAAAAAATTATTTATTTCCTGAAAACAAAAATTTATCTAGAAATAATAAACATTTTGTCAAATGGCAGAAATGGTTTTCAGGATATTCATTCAACAGTGAACATCTAAAGGAGGGCCAAAATCATGTTAACTGATAACTTGACTCGAGTTTTTCAGAAATCGTAAGCAATGATGTCATTATCATTCTTACTCCTATAAATAGAAGGCATTCCTTCATTTAAAAATTCATCACTTTCATTTACACTTACAAAAAGAAAGGCATATTTTGAAAAAATGGAAGAGTTAAAGGCTTTACGCCTAAAAGAAAAAATTCTTTTAATAGAATTAAAAGCTATTCAAGAAAAAATAGCTCTCTACGACGAAAGTCTAGACACAACTGTTAGTTCAGAACAGGATTCCGAAAGGATACAATCTGAATCTATTCCTTTACAAACGGCTAAAGGTAAAGAAAAATCAAGTCCGTTGATTCCTGTTGCTTTGGAAAAAAGCAATTATAAAGTTAATGAAGAACTACAATCTTCATCTAGCCCAGTAGCAAACGGCTCTGGTAAAGGCACATCAAATCCGTTGATGGCTGACAGTTTGCCAAAAACTGACAAGGTCTCTCTCAGACCAAGTTACTCACAAGTCACACAAATTCCAGAAAAGCATAATTCAAGATTTTATGTTATTTTCGATGGTGACCACAGAGGAATATATGAAGATTGGGGTATAGTCAAAAATTACATTGATAAAACCGACTATCCTTTCAAAAAATTTGGGTCGTTAGCACAAGCCCAACAAGAAGCTACCCGATACTCAGCAAATCTCGGGAAGAAAGGAATACCTTTAAAGGTAACAATTATTCCTGAGCCATTGAAGCCCAAGAAAAAAGAAAGAATCATCGAATTCAAAAAACACTTTCTCAAGATCAACAATAAAAGAAGAGAAAGAAGAAGAAGATATTATATCTTTGGACGAATTCAGAAGAATTTGGTCTAAAACAAGAGCTCTTAGTCAAGATGATTTCGAGTTTGAACATGTCTATACAGAAGATAAGGCTACTAAAAGTCTTTTAGTCTTTTGTCTAGGCGCAAGTCCAGAACTTGTTTCACTAGCATTTTCTGCTGGTCTAATAAAGTTCATATATCCATCTCCAAATTTGCTTGAAATTAGCATGTTTCCAGAAGGGATAAAGAAAGCTGTTAAAAACTTTCGAAAGAAGATTGCTGCAGCAAAAGACGCAAACATCTTCATAAAGTGTAACTCTACACTTCCAGATTGGTATCAAGGAACTTCTTCCCAAAGTTACCATCATATAGAAATCGGACTCGCGAAAGCAAGAACCGTCAACCCCTCAAAAGTTATGAATGAGGAACAAGAAGATTTCGAAAATTGGGTCGAAATAAGGGTTAAAAGATTCTTAAAAATCCTGAATAATCTTCAAAATATTAAAGTAAAAAGCTTTAATAAAGTGAATTATTGCAGCGACCACTGCATCATCACAAGTTACAGTGGAACTCCACTGCCAAAGCACGAGAAGGAAGCTTTAGAAAAAATGGAGCAACGCATTATCTTCAACAAAGTTAATGTGAGTCCTACTACCAAACAAAGACTCTGCAAAATAATGCAAAGAGCACAGGAAAGCCATCAGTGCATGAGCTGTAAAGAATCTTCCACCGAAGAAAATTATGACAAAAGTGGTCCATCTATTAAAGACAACTACTTTTCAGAAGACGACACGCGAGAGGTGGACCCAACACATGGGTTTGTCGACTAAAAAACGTCATGCATGACGAACACTTAAGGCTATTTTAGACCTTTTGTAAAATTCACTTCTGCTATATAAAGGAGTTGAATTCATTAGTTTTAGGACATCCCGAGTTAGCATCCCTCTACTACATCACCTACCCCTGGCTTAAATTCTCAACCACCCACTTTTCTTTTCAACTTTGATCATTCGTATGATCAAATTTTATTTTCTAGTTATGTGTGCTAGTAGTATGGAGTAGAAACTCCTTTAAGGAGTTGATGTAAATATCAAGAAGTTCTCCTTCGGGAGAACAATTATGAAATAAAAACTCCTTCGTAACCCCCTATCTTAAAGTTTTTATTCTGTAAAACCTGGAGTCCTGGAGCCCGTTGAAGTACCGCTGAGGCAGGAGGCCGTTAGGGAAATAAGGGTTGGATTGGTCCCTTGCAGAAGAAATAGAAACTTTCAAGCGAGAAAATACAAGAAGTAGAAGGTATAGATTTTATTTCAAACTGTTAAATTACTTCAAGATTGATATTTCATATCTCTCCTTAAAATCTTAAAAAGAATGTATTTTCAACACAAAAAACTAAGATTTTGATTAAATCAAAAATGATGTTTATAAACAAACATAAAAAGAAATCGATTAATAACTATCGAAACAAATGATTTTTCAATTGAAAAAATTTAGTCAAAAAATGACTAACATGATGAGTTATTATGACAAAAGATGCCATAATTCACCGAATGTTTACAAGACTTTAAAGTATCTTGTTTACTAAAGCAAATGATTTTTGAATCGTTTGTTTTAGATTGTGAAATCATTTCTTTGAATATAAGGAAATAAGGGTTGGATTGGTCCCTTGCAGAAGAAATAGAAACTTTCAAGCGAGAAAATACAAGAAGTAGAAGATATAGATTTTATTTCAAACTGTTAAATTACTTCAAGATTGATATTTCATATCTCTCCTTAAAATCTTAAAAATAATTTATTTTCAACACAAAAAACTAAGATTTTGATTAATTCAAAAATGATGTTTATAAACAAACATAAAAAGAAATCGATTAATAACTATCGAAACAAATGATTTTTCAATTGAAAAATTTTAGTCAAAAAATGGCTACAAAAAATAATGAATTTTCTAAATTCAAAATCATGAATTCTATATTCAAAGAAATGATTTCACAATCTAAAACAAACGATTCAAAAATCATTTGCTTTAGTAAACAAGATACTTTAAAGTCTTGTAAACATTCGGTGAATTATGGCATCTTTTGTCATAATAACTCATCATGTTAGTCATAATAACTAATAATGACTTCAATAAATATGATGGTTGAAATCTTTATTTATGAGTAAGTTCAAATTCATGAACCTTACGACGAATATTGGAATTGATTTCCAAAATGAGCACATGCTTGGTCCCCAAAAATTTATTACTAGTAAAAAAAATTTACTAGAACAAATTCATACAATGAGTATGTACCAAGACGTCGGGTTAATCAAGAGTTAACCAAGAAAAAGATTCCTTTCAACCAATGAGTCTTAACCAGACCACAAAACCCCTAAAGGACTTAATGAACATATATATATATATATATATATAGGGAGGAGTTCATGCGAGAATCACCCTTATTGCGAGAACCGCGAGAACCAATGTAAACACAACCTAAAATAGCTAAAAAAACCTAACCCCCACCCCCACCCCCCCCCCCCAAAAAAAAAAAAAACCTAAACCCCCCAACCCCCCAAAAAAAACCTAACCCCCCCCCCCCCCAAGCTAAATGCTAAAAACTAAAACCCCCAAAAAACCTAACCCCCCTCCCCCACCCCCCAAAAAACCTAAACCCCCCTCCACCCCCCCCCCCCAAAGCTAAAATGCTAAAAACTAAACCCCCAAAAAACTTAAAAAAATCTAAAAAAAATCTAAATTTTTTTTTTATATTTTTTATGCTCAAATCGCTACTTTTAGTGGGCAAAAAAAAAAATTTAAATTTTTTTTTGCTTCGAAAAGTAGCGATTTTTATATAAAAATATTGAAAAAAAAAATTTGTGTGATTTTTAGGCATTTTTGGTTGTGTTCACATTGGTTCTCGCGGTTCTTGCAATAAGAGGTGGTAGGAGTTCATGCGAGAACCACCCTTATTGCGAGAACCGCGAGAACCAATGTGAACACAACCTAAAATAGCTAGAAAAACCTAACCCCCCCCCCCCCACCAAGCTAAATGCTAAAAACTAAAACCCCCAAAAAACCTAACCCCCCTCCCCCACCCCCCAAAAAACCTAAACCCCCCCTCCACCCCCCCCCCCCCCAAGCTAAAATGCTAAAAACTAAACCCCCAAAAAACCTAAAAAAATATAATTTTTTTTTAATATTTTTTATGCTCAAATCGCTACTTTTAGTGGCTAAATTTTTTTTTTCTTCGAAAAGTAGCGATTTTTATATAAAAAATATTTAAAAAAAAATTGTGTGATTTTTAGCTATTTTTAGGCATTTTTTGTTGTGTTCACATTGGTTCTCGCGGTTCTCGCAATAAGAGGTGGTTCTCGCATGATTTTCTCCCTATATATATATATATAACCCAGTTTAGTGGGTATGGTCCGGCTATCACAACAGGCCCAGTTCACATTTAAAGCCCAATGTAAATTCAACAAAACTGTGAAGTCCAGTCCGTGAGTGCGTGGCCCAAAACATCACATGTACCCAACCGTGCGGCCCACTAATTTGTGATGTGCAACCCTTATGTACTAGGCCCAACATTTATACTATCAAACGAGTGCACATTCAAATTTCAGCGAAACTCATGACCCACTATTAAAACCTATATAAAGAAGCAAGTTTTTGGTGCATCAGCACTTGTACATTTGGCTTTGGGTGGTTTTCAAAAAAAATTGACTCAGGTACACCAATGTCAAACAAAGAGGCTAAAGGTTCCACCTCGGTGAAAGGTGTTTCGGGTGGGTGGTGGGTAGTGTTTCGGGTGGGTAGGGGTGTTTGGCTAAATGCTAAAGACAAAAAATGCTTGATATTGTTGACTGACTTGTAGACTTTCCCTTATTTATATACTGACTTTGACTATGTGTGTGTCGCGAAAAGGAGGCGAAACACCTGAGGTGGTGGCGAAATACATGAGGCCCAAGACCTCTGTGTTTCGTGTGCTACATTTGGGCTCCATGCTTGTATCATGGGCTTCTTGTAAAGTCCACATAGTATGTATTCGGAATCTTGGGCCCACTGGATATAGCTTATTTTATCCATACAAGAAAACAATTGTACAACTTAGAGATGAATGTCAAAATCATGATAGTGACCGTTCAGTTTTTTTTTACTTTGCCCATCAAAGTTGTTATTTTCATAATTATATAATCACATCCAAACTACTTTACAACTCACTTTTGGTGTCGTTTAAATCCGGTTTTTTTTCCGGTGCGATGAGATAACTACGAGTCGGAAGGTTGGAGAAGAATACAAGGACGGATGCTCGCATGTAAGAACCCGCCGCAATGCACATCAATCAATAAGTCGTTTTTTTTTTTGATGCAGGTTATAACATTAATTCATAAGTTCTTATTCCAAGACACTTTTTGTACCCACAAGCCGTAGGGTCTCCAGTATATGTATGATCATCTATCACCTATCAAACTATTTAAATACATGTGCAGCCCATTAAACTCAAACTTTGAGGATTGCAATGATCAACTTTGGACTGTTGTGATTTATATTAGGTTATATTTCAAAGACATGTGCTGACATTTTTTTTTTTTTTTTTTTTTTTTGAAAAATGAACTTTATTAAAACGAAACAAACTGCCTCAAACCGAGGCAGCCGAACAACCTAACAAGACTACATTACAAATTTACAAACTTACACCAATCCGACCAAGTTGTCACCACATTTTTATTCCTAGACTTAAACCATAAGAACCCCATCTTCTTGACCTCCCCGAAAATATACTCCAATTTAACCTCTTTATTCTCAAATCTCGCATTATTTCTCATTTTCCAGATCGACCAACACCCAATCCTAACAAGCCCTTTGAGAACCTCTTTCTTCTTCCCGTCCAAACCAACGTGATTATGAATCTCAATAAGATCCCTAAAAGAAAATACCGCCATTGGGAGACACTTGCACCAATTGCTAATTAACGTCCAAAGCATGTTTGCAAAATAACACGATGTAAACAAGTGCTCAACATTCTCTTCATCTTCCTCGCATAGCCCGCAGGCCGAACTGCCTACTCCCATGTTCCGCCTATTTAGCGCATCGGCGGTAGCGATCTTATTCATTTCCGCTCTCCAAATGAAGATATTGCACTTCTTTGGGATCCATTTACACCACTCAGGGATATAAGTTTCCGAATGAATCCGGCATCGATCAATAAAGTGTCTAACCGATTTAACGCTAAACTGTTCCTCCTTCCCATCCTCGGCCCCCAACCAAAACATTTGATTTAGATTAACATGTGCTGACATATGATACCTCATGTGCAAAATGTATGTATGCGGCCCACCCCCCCTTTAATCACAATTTTGATTACTAATTATAGAAGCATATTTGGACGTTTATGTGCAGACCACAGACTCTTGACAAAATCGACATCGATTACAATCATTAATATCATGTGCCTTTACAATCCCAATCATTCAAGTGGTGAAGGGGTATGGTCCCAAAAAGCCGCGCAAACCTCCGTAAAGGTTGCGCGCGGGACCATACTCCTTATTTAAAAAGCTTCCTATCATTAACCTCGCGCGAATTACACCACATTCCATTTTACGTCGCGAGATACCTAGACAATAAGAAGCTCCAATAACAACACTTAGCATGCCGAAAGAATACTCAGTCACCTAAACCCCGCGCGAGTCAGTAAACGTGCCTATCAAGACTCGTGCAGGAAAGCAGCGCAAGGCTGCTCCAAAGGTACAAGTGGCAGAAAAGAGCCAATCAACGTCCCTCTGGCTCTGCTCAATCGTGCTCCACGATCATCTGACATGCAGGAGACAAAAGGTACGTAAGGACGCCTACATGGCACCAATCATAAGGCAGAGACAACTGCCCCACGATCTCCACTGACCTGCTGATGGCAGAAGGGCGGTCAGGCCGAAAACGGTGACACGTGGCTCCAATCACATTGCGCCAGCTCCAGTAAGCTCCCAGAAGGCATTAACGGTCGACACCAGTGAGACAAGGAGCATATCCTCCATGTTGTCGCCTTCCGGCCCAAGGCCCATCAGCCCACACCCTCTTACACTACTCCGGCTATAAATAGAGACCTCACTTCACAGGTTAAACATTCCATTCCCTCTACTCTCACTTAATACTTAATTATCTCCACAAATACAGTCGCTTATTCTCACGCCGGAGCCCGGTTAAGAGGGAAACCCCCACATTCCCCTCTTAACGAGTAACGGTGTTCTGTTTTGCAGATAACCACGGTCATTAAGGAGCTCAGGAAACCATAAAGAAGATTAACCATCATGGTAGAAACATAAACCAAACTGATTAACCTCATAATTAGTTCCGTGTTTCTTCATTGGCGCCCACCGGTTTTTTCTACAAACCACTTTCATCTTCTTCTTTCCTGAGTTTTTCGTTGTTTTTTCTTCCTTCGATCATGGCTGGTCAAGGAATCATCCCTGAGTTTGTTGGTCTTGGAGCAAACCCTGATGCAGCGTTGGGGGTAGATAATCAAAACATCCAACCCCAACACGTTGAAGAAGTCGGCGAAATCGAGATAGCTAACACTGGGGGTCCATGCGGGAGCTTCACCCGCATCACTCAAACCACCCCTGGAAACAACGGTGCTGGACCTTCGAACCCAGCTCCACCTCAGAATATATCGGCGCTACTAGGGCTACCAGAGGGCGAAACCCCAGCCTCGTGGTACGCCAAGCAACTCGCCACCATTAACACGGCGTATCAATCCTTGAGCGCGCAACAAGCAGTTTTAACGGCAGAACCTTCCTTGGTTACACCAACCGGCCCCAGTCATGGGCCGCGCCAGATGCCACCACCGCAAAATTTCCAAGGAAGAGCCAACAGACCTCCCCCTACCCGAAGACTAAGCGTGCAGGACACGCGCGATACACGGGGAGAAACAGAAAGCTACTATAACGAACCGTCGAACGTCCAAAGAGGCCCAATTCATAGCCGGCTCACGCCGCACAACATGAACAATGAGTGGGAAGAGACTGACCCGAATGATCCAACTTGGGAAAACGATGACGAATCTTCGGTCTTCAATCGTTTACAAAGAAATCACGAATACTACAAACCAAGGCAGCACGTCGGATACACCGAAGAGGCAGAGCAAGACTTCCGCCTCGCCTATCGACCAGCTGAAGCTGTAGAGCATTCCAAGTTCATTCCAAAAATCGCTCTTGCGCCACTCAAGAGAGAAAAGTTACCTCCGACAGTCGGAAAGTTTAGAGGATTGACTGATCCCGATGATCACGTCAGAGTGTTCACAAGCGTGGGCTGCATGGGAGGATGGAATATGCCCATGTGGTGCCATTTGTTTATCCAAACACTAACGGGGGCTGCTCGCGCCTGGTTCGACAGCCTTCCTCCGGGAAAGATAAAATCATGGGTAGATTTCAGGACTCAGTTTTTGAGTCACTTCAGTCAACAAAGACGATACCAGCGCGACACAGCCGAAGTTGAAGACATCTGGCGCAGAGATAACGAGGGTTTGGAAGATTTTATCACTCGCTTTAACAAAGAGTGTTTGGAAATCGGTGGCGTAAGCGAACAACTCATGCGCTGCCATTTCAAAAAAGCCATCCGCTGTGATAGCCTAATTAGAACCATCACCGGGAAAGATGGAATGCCCAAGGAATGGGATAAACTCATGGAAGCCGCGAAGATAGTCGCGCAAACTAAAGACTCACTCGCCAGAAACAACAGCTAGCGTTCTGAAGATCGATTTTCTAAAGGAGGTCACTCGCGCGACGACAACAGACGCAACAAAGGCAAGAACCCTGGGTGGAAGGCC
Source organism: Helianthus tuberosus (assembly GCA_030545235.1). Taxonomy (NCBI): domain Eukaryota; kingdom Viridiplantae; phylum Streptophyta; class Magnoliopsida; order Asterales; family Asteraceae; genus Helianthus; species Helianthus tuberosus. The sequence goes on along the minus strand of JARYGA010055534.1, from coordinate 99,200 downwards.
AATCACTCCAGCGGTTATAGTGAACGACCTCGTTATGAAGAACGATCCCGCTATAAAGAAGACGCGCGAGATACTATTGATCGCATCGGCTATCGAAAGGCAGTCAGAGATGATAATCGTGAAAAGCATTGGACTCCGCTCATAAAAACACCAAAGGAGATGCTAATGACGGAGAACCATGATTTTAAGGCGCCAAGGCCTATGACGAACAAAAAAGGGCAAGACCCCAATCTGTATTGTGATTTCCACAAGGATACAGGCCACTTAACAGATGATTGTTACAGCTTGCGTCAAGAGATCGAGAGAGCGCTGAAGAGCGGAAAGCTGAGCCACTTAGTAAAAAACGTGTGCAAAGAAACTCGACAGCTCCATCGCCACGATGAAGGAAATCACAAGAAAGTCCGACGCCTAGAAACACACATGGTCAATGGACCAAGGTATAGCGCGAGAGAAAAAGGCAAGAGACCGTATGAGCCTTCATGGCAAGAACAGCAGGTCATTTTCCCGGTGGTGCGCGGGGGTCCTCGAGCCACACGACCCATCGTCATCACCGGTATCATCGGCCATTACGAAACTGAATACGTCTTCATTGACCCGGGGAGTACAGCAGACATCATCTATGAGCAATGCTTTAACCAGTTCGACGATGAAGACAAAGCGAGACTCGAACCAGTTGATTATCCGCTGTCTGGATTCTGCAATGAAATGGTTTTCCCGCTAGGCCAAATCAGCTTCCCCGTCACACTCTCTGACATGAAGCATTCAAGAACAACGAACGTTAACTTCATGGTGATGCCTGTTAAGTCAAGACATGATGTGCTGATCGGGAGAGAGACGCAAGGTGAGCTGAATATGATAACTTCCACCCCCCACTCAGCGATTGGTTTCCCAACCAAGACGGGGGTGGCAATCGTTTATGCAAAGAAAGAAGTGATGTCAACAGAAGAGATGCGCCCGACAAAAGCGACGAAGGTTTCGACAACCGAACCCGAAAAGTGGGTTTTAAATCGCAAGTACCCGGAGCAAACGGTGACGATAGGGCACGCAATTTCACCAAACATCAGAACTCGTCTCAAGCAGCTCCTGTTCAAGAACATGGACATCTTCGCCTGGACACCGGCCGACATGACCGGAGTCCCGCGCGACATTACCGAGCACTGTTTAAACACATACCCCTCTGTTAAACCGAAAGTCCAAAGAAGGCGCAGCTTAGGGGCAGACAAAACGAAAGCAATGAATGAACAAGTATGCGAGTTACTTAAAGCCGGCATCCTGCGAGAAGTACGTTATCAAAGTTGGGTTGCGAACCCCGTGATGGTAGAGAAGTCTAGTGGTGGATGGCGAATGTGTGTTGACTATACCGATCTCAACAAGGCATGCCCTAAAGATTGCTACTCTTTGCCTGAGATCGACAAAAAGATAGACTCTCTCGCGCCATACAGATGGAAGTGCTTCTTGGATTGCTACAAGGGGTACCATCAAGTTCAAATGAATCTCAAGGATGAAGACAAGACAGCTTTTCGTACTGATCTTGGGATTTTTTGCTATACGAAGATGCCATTCGGCCTGAAAAACGCTGGCGCCACATACCAGCGATTGATGGACAAGACCTTCGCGGGTGATATCGGAAATCATATTGAAGTTTACATCGATGATCTAGTGGTCAAAAGTCCCGAAGAGGACCAAATGTTGAAGGACATCGAAAAAACGTTCAATTCATTGCGCAGCGTAAATATGAAGTTGAATCCAGCCAAGTGTTCTTTTGGCATGGAAGAAGGGAAGTTTTTAGGCTCCATAGTCACAAACGGCGGCTTCAAAGTGAATCCGGAAAAGGTCCAGGCAATAGAGCGAATGCCATCGCCGCGAACAATCAAAGAGATGCAACGATTGGCCGGCCGCCTGGCCGCGCTTAACCGTTTTCTCTCAAATCACGCCGCGAAGTCGTACCCTTTTATCAGCACTCTGCGCAACTGTGTGAAAAAACAAGAGTTCAAATGGACCCCTGAGGCAGAAAAGGCTTTTCAGCAAATGAAAGAATGCTTGATCGAGCTCCCAACTCTAACTGCACCGTTTGAAAAGGAACCACTCATACTGTACTTATCTTCTTCAGATAAGGCAGTAGGGTCGGTGTTGCTTGTAGAAAGAAACGGAGTTCAGACTCCTATCTATTACGTCAGTAGAGTGCTAACGGACCCAGAAACGAGATATTCCACGATGGAAAAATTGGTGCTTGCGCTGCTACACGCCTCCCGAAGGCTGCGCAGATATTTTACAGGGCATGTAATTACTGTACTTACCAATTTCCACATCGGTACGATATTGCAAAAACCAGAAACATCTGGGCGACTAGCAAAATGGGCCATCGAGCTGGGGGGCCACAACATTTTGTACAGGCCGCGCCCAACAATCAAGGGTCAAGTTCTAGCGGACTTCATCACAGAGGTCCCAATTGATAAAATCAAAGAATGTGAGCTGGTGGAGACTCCCGAAAGAGACACGACAAATGAGACTTGGATGCTTTATACTGATGGGGCCTCAAATGAGGATGGCGCGAGAGCTAGATTGCGCCTAGTAAGCCCCGAAAACCATGAATTCACTTACGCCATCAAGTTGGATTTTAAAAACACCAACAACGAGGCGGAATACGAGGCATTTCTGGCAGGCTTGCGCCTCGCCATCAAAATGGGAGCTAAGAATTTACAAGCACACGTTGACTCACTCCTGATAGCCAGCCAAGTTAACGGTATATACGATGCAAAGGGAGAGGTTATGGCCCTATATCTAGAGCAGGCAAAAGAGTTGCTTCAACAGTTCAAGTCTCACAGGGTAATCCACATCAATCGCTCGGAAAACAAGCCAGCCGACGCCTTGAGCAAGCTTGCTTCAACCTCTTTTCAACATCTTGCCAAAGATGTAAGGATTGAGGTACTCAAGAATCCTTCAGTCTTGCTGCGACAAGTCAACGTGATCGAGATAGGGAAGCCGTCCTGGATGACCCCTATCATTCAATACTTGCAAGAAGGAATACTCCCTGAGAGCAAAGCAGAGGCTCTGCAGTACGAAATGAATGGTGGTATCTTATACCGCAAGTCCTTCTTGGGGCCACTGCTGCGCTGCGTGGACCCCCAGGATGCGAGTTATCTGATAAGGGAGATTCACGAAGGAATTTGCGGCATTCATGCAGGGCCACGCATGGTTGTCGCAAAGATTATGAACGCTGGGTATTACTGGCCAGGGATGCATGTTGATGCCCTGAAAGAGCTGCGCAAGTGCGACTCCTGTCAGCGGCACGCTCCGAAAACCCTGCGCCCCAAGAACGATCTGATCCCTGTATCCACTGCTTGGCCTTTTCAGTAATGGGGAATTGATATGGTGGGACCCTTCCCAGACGCTCCTGGTGCCGTCAAGTTCATAATTGTAGCCGTTGATTATTTTACTAAGTGGGTGGAGGCCAAATCCCTCGCCTCAACCACTGCAATGATGGTGCGCAAGTTTATCTGGGAACACATCATTTGCAGGTTTGGTCTCCCACTCAAGATTGTCACAGACAACGGCACCAATTTCGCTTCTGAGGACCTCCAGAAGTGGATGAAAGAGATGAAAATCGAACACACTTTCTCCTCCGTGGCGTATCCTCAAGGCAACGGGCAGGTTGAAAGTGTGAACAAGTGTATTGTCGATGGGATTAAGGCCTGACTGGGCACAAAGCGAAGAGGCTGGGTGGATGAGCTCCCGAGTATCTTGTGGGCTCACCGAACCATGCCGAAAACAAGTACCGGCGAAACCCCTTTTAGCCTAGTCTATGGCTCAGAAGCGGTTATCCCGGCAGAAGTTGGCCTACCCTCTCCGCGTTTGACAGCAGTCAACGCAATCGACAACGAGGCAGAGCGTCGTCTTGACTTGGATTTGCTAGAAGAAAGGCGCGAAATTGCGCGAATTAAAGAAGCCAAGTACAAAACACAACTGGAAAGGTACTACAACGCGCGAGTCCGCATCTGTACCTTCACTCCAGGGGAATACGTCTTTCGAGACAACGAAGCCTCAAACGCTGAACGCCCAGGAAAACTAGCACCTAAATGGGAAGGCCCATACTTGGTTCACGAAGTGCTAGGAAAAGGGGCTTACAAATTGCGCACCCTGGATGGACACATCATCCCGCGCACGTGGAATGCGCAACAACTGCGCAAATGCTATATGTGACTATTCTTGGCCCTGCGCCTTTATCCACTAATGTTGGCCATGCGCCTTTTACTTTTCCATGTTGGCTACACGCCTTTTACGTTACAAGCAATGTATGTTTGGCCTAAGCGCCTGTTTCTAAGTTAATGAAAGCATACGACATGTTTTCTTTTACGCTGACTCCTTTCGTTACAAATGCATGTTAAACTTCTGATTAGCACGAAAACACTCCAGTTACGCTCGCACAAGAGCCACTCTTACATTTATTCGCGCTAACTTAACCAAAGTTTCTAACAACAGTGCAATAATTGTAACAGGAAAGGATTAAACAAACATCATATTTAAAACAAGCGCAACCGCGCAACAGTTATATAGACAACGGATAGTGTTCTTTCCATTTAAAACTAGCGCGACCGCGCAAGAGCATACATTCAAAGCATAAACAAAATTACAAGGCACAAAGCCTAAAAAGTACTAGGCTATTCAAAGCTATCATCAGGATCATCGTCACGCTTATCGCCATCACCATCACCTTTACCATCGCCATCATCACCCGCAACTTCCTCCTCATCCGAGAGCTCAACAGTCTCCGGTGGGTTAAGGATATTCTTCAGCCGCTGACACCAGTCATCATGCTTCAGCGCATCAGTAACCAAGTCCATCACCGGAATGGATAGATGATCATAACCATGTTCCGCACGAGCTAGCTCAGCCTCAGCTTCATCAGTCACTGAGCAGTGACTAGTATCGAACTCCTGTCCAAGCATAACTGATGCATGTTGCGCACATTCAACATAGCCTTTACGGTGACCAACTGCGAGGGAAGCATCTATAACGGCCGCAACAGCCTTATCCAATTCTCCAGCATTTAGGATGGAGTTGGCCATCTACAACAAACACAATACTTTAGCCAACAGGTCTAAATAAATCAAATCAAAGTCAAGAGGAATCATACCAGCACCATTCCGCGACCGCGCAGCCACTCGGCTTCAGAGACCAAAGTATCCACGATACCTTGAGCTTCGGAGTAGTTGTTTTGTGCTACATTAAGAGCAGTGGTGCTAATGTCTCGCGCCTCCTCAGCTTTTTGTTTGGCCTCGTCAGCAGTGGCAGCTTTAACCTTCTCAGCTTCGAGATCGATCTCCAAGGACTCGCTTTTTTCAATTTGCTCCCGCAAACGACGCTTCAACTCAGCGATCTCGACGTCCTTAGCAGTCAAATCCTTGTCTCTGCCAGACAATTGCGCCTTTACCTCAGCCAATTCGGCCTGCAAAGGATAAAAGACTCAGTTAACATACTAAACAAAAGTATTTAACGGAATAAGAAGTTTCTCAAACCTCAGCCTGCTCTTTAGCAGCTTGCGCAGTATGCGCATCCTCCACCTTCGCTGTCAACGTAGCAACCTTGGCTTCAAGGTCGACTATTTTGTTGCGAGCCGCGGCTGAGCGCTCATTTTCTTTCTCACAGATGCGTTTGAACTCAGCTTTCTCCTTTGACAACTGCTGTTCAGCAGCTTGAAGTTTGCTTCTCAAGCCCTCGCGCCCCCACTCTTCTGATTTCCGATCGGCCTCGAACTTCGCCCTTTCTTCGTCAAAGGCAGTTCTAGATTTTTCCAAATCAGTGGCACGCCTTAAAATCAGATCGCGGTATTTCTCCCAATCATCCCTCTCCCTAACCAGGGTTCGCCACTCCCGTACAATCTCCTGGTTAGCAGCGCGGGTGTTGGCCTCGCCAACAACATACGCATGATATAACCCGCTATGGGTGCGCGCTCTTTGGCGATCAACCTCACCTGGAGGAATGGAGTTCAGCAACCAATCGCGGTAAGGCGCGAATTCTTAGAAGGTATCCTTTTGCTTTAAGCCCCATGGCGGTTGGTGCGGAGCGTCACCACGGCTCTCTTCCGTGTAAGACTTGTAATAAATATCCCCCACAGTATCCCGGGGGCCTATCGGAGAGCGCGGCGGCGCGCCATGTTTTACACCACCCTGACCAGCCGCCGAACCAGAACCCGCGCCCTTTCCAGTCGAAATCCCAATAGACTTGTCAGCAGCGGATTTCTCCTTCTCTCTTTCATCAACCTTCTTTCCCTTCTCCTGCTCGGCTAACCTCTTCTCCTCCTGCTCAGCTAATCTTTTTCTCTCATCCTTAGCCTTCCTCCGTCGGGCTTCATCGGCTTCGGCCTTCCTACGCTCTTCATCAACTTTCCTCTTCTCCTCCTCAGACGCGCGTTTCTCCGCTGCAACAGTTTTCTCCTTCTCCACCCCAACGTGCTTTACCTTCTCAGACTCCACCGTTTTAAAAGGCTTAACAGTAACCTTCGGCCTCTTATGCACCGGCTCTATGGGATCTACAAATACCACACCCTTCTCAGGGGTCGTCTTCTTAACCTTTGCAAAAACCAAGTGTTAAAAAGAGCGGAGGTAACAAAATAGCGTAACTAAAGAACTAACCCGGAGAAACTTTGTAAAGCGAGCGCAAGTTGCTCTGTTTCCCAATCAAGGGAACCTCCCCAGCTCCGGGCACAGTTGACACAACAGCTGTAGTTTCGCTTCTAACTCTCTTTCTGCTGATCAACTTTTCAGCAGCCTCCTCTTCTTCGTCTCCTTCTTCTTCTTCCTCTTCCTCACGCGCAACAGAGGAAGGAGTAGCCCCAGCATCTGGGTTGCGAGAACCCGCACTACCTGAACTTTTCGAGCCACCTGCTCCAGTTTTCTTCTCGCCTACGCGCGACAATCCTTCAAGTGAGTCACTAGTTATCACATAATCTTTCAAGTCACTCTGACGAAGGCGAAGAGTACCTTTACCAGCAGTACCAGCAGCTGCGCGGCTACTCCCACTTTTCTTGCTCACCACTTCAGGCTCAAGATTGATCACCTTCTTCTTCCTGGTTGGTTTTTTCTTCTCTTCAGGGTCAATGCCCAAGCCGCGCAACACACCTACAAAGACGTTAGACCACGAACTTAACTCCCCGTTCGAAGACCCTACAGACTCCTCGCTGGAAAGATAGATTCTCTTTCCCAGCAGAAGTCACAGAGCGCAGAGGACGAGGTTTAGGTATGTGCGCACCTTCAGTTGCAGTAGGCGGCGAGGCAAATGCATCAGCAACTGGGTACATGAAGTTGCCCTTAATCTGTTCGTACCAGTACTCCTCCCCAGCTTGGAGCGGGCGCACACTCATTGAACCACCAAAGGTGGAGAATGCAGCTTGATAGAGTTGCGCCTCTACACAACAAATTACATGAATAAACAAGACTTACGAAACGCGAAATCAAAGGGGCAAAGTAAGTTACCAACCTCTATCGTTGAACATCAAAACCGGAACGTCCTTGCTATCAGCCGGCCATTGGTCACTCATGCGCGCCGCCACCAAGATGTTCTCTCCAAACACTCGGTTTGGAGTAGAAGTAAGCTTCTTATACCAAACGTCATTCTTGGGGATCGCCAAATCTTCCTTCAAAATTGGTTCCGACCAGGCGCGGAAGGTCATGGCGATCGGGATTACCTCCTCCCGGATATAGAAAAACTTTGGTTTCCAGTTATGGAAACTCTTGGGGGGGTTCAGCAATATCTTCTTTACGGCGCCACGACTGGAGAAAGAATAGAAACCCATATTTCTTTGAAGCTGATAAAAAGCCCGAAACTTCTCAACCGTAGGCTCAATACCATGAGACCAACACAAGAACTCGAAGTGACGAACCCGGACCATCCCGGGAGGGCTCATCTGCGATATATGAAACCCATAAAACTGCAGAATATGGGCCATAAAATTCGTTGCCGGCAACCGGAAGTTACCCTGATGAAAGAAATCTTCGAACAACGTGATGTACCCCGGTGGTGCATCAGCGGCCGTCTGGTTTTGACCGGAGTACTTAGCGTCCCATTCCGGTGGAAACCGGAAACTCCTCGTGATTTGCTCAAAAAGACCCGGATCCCACCGGAGAACCGGGACAGGGCCTTCCTCACCAGGAACATCCTCTTGATGTTCTTCAGCCATAGTAAAAGAAGATTCAAGTTTCTCTGGAAGAACTCGAAGATATGAAGAAATATCTTGAAGTCTTGAAGATTCTGCAAACAGACTTGAAGATCTGCTATGATGTTCTTCAAGGATGTGAGGATTCTGCAACCGTCTTCTTCAAACTTTGAAGATTCAAAGAAATTCGAGAGGAAATAAAGGAATAGTAGAAGAGAAAAGTGATAAACCTCTCACGTCTCTTCGGATATATATACCCATCGCATTTAATGCGATGGGTAACCGTGCCGAAGTCGCCGCGAGCGAGGCCAATCAGAAAACGCCACGTAAGGCGTGTTTCCTGGAGTGACGGTTACCACGCGCGCGTGGGCCTCACTCTCTGACGGAAATACGTTTCGTCAGGGACAAGTTGATGACAACCGTCAGAGGTCAACTCAGCCGTCACCAACCACGACTTTCGTCACCAACCTGTCAGAGTTCAAATTTCGAAGTTTTTCCCGCCATAAATTACAACAAACTTCATGCAGAAGCGACTAGGGCCGCGCAATGTTAACAGTTCCTTAATAACCCTGAGCGCCTACACAGAAGGACAATAACCCACCTGGAACCAATCCGGTAGTCGCGCCGTTGTAACCAATAAAAGGTTATACGCGCCCCGTCTACCAAAGCCAAAGAAACATTTTTCAAAACTTTTAAGTCCAGAGCTACAACCACTTGCCTTGCGCATGGTGCAGCACTGGACTGGGGGGACTTGAAGGGGTATGGTCCCAAAAAGCCGCGCAAACCTCCGTAAAGGTTGCGCGCGGGACCATACTCCTTATTTAAAAAGCTTCCTATCATTAACCTCGCGCGAATTACACCACATTCCATTTTACGTCGCGCGATACCTAGACAATAAGAAGCTCCAATAACAACACTTAGCATGCCGAAAGAATACTCAGTCACCTAAACCCCGCGGGAGTCAGTAAACGTGCCCATCAAGACTCGTGCAGGAAAGCAGCGCAAGGCTGCTCCAAAGGTACAAGTGGCAGAAAAGAGCCAATCAACGTCCCTCTGGCTCTGCTCAATCGTGCTCCATGATCATCTGACATGCAGGAGACAAAAAGTGCGTAAGGACGTCTACATGGCACCAATCATAAGGCAGAGAAAACTGCCCCACGATCTCCACTTACCTACTGATGGCAGAAGGGCGGTCAGGCCGACAACGGTGACACGTGGCTCCAATCACATTGCGCCAGCTCCAGTAAGCTCCCAGAAGCCATTAACGGTCGACACCAGTGAGAAAAGGAGCATATCCTCCATGTTGTCGCCTTCCGGCCCAAGGCCCATCAGCCCACACCCTCTTACACTACTCCGGCTATAAATAGAGACCTCACTTCACAGGTTAAACATTCCATTCCCTCTACTCTCACTTAATACTTAATTATCTCCACAAATACAGTCGCTTATTCTCACGCCGGAGTCTGGTTAAGAGGGAAACCCCCACATTCCCCTCTTAACGAGTAACGGTGTTCTGTTTTGCAGATAACCACGGTCATTAAGGAGCTCAGGAAACCATAAAGAAGATTAACCATCATGGTAGAAACATAAACCAAACTGATTAACCTCATAATTAGTTCCGTGTTTCTTCAAGTGGTTATCATAACCGGTTTATTAACACTAACATGGAATCCTACTCGTTTTTCTCAACCACGCTATCACAAAAACAAGATGATCATCATTCCAGTCCACATTAAATCACATACAACCGAGATCAATTTACAAAATCAAAATAAGTATTAACACTAACCGAAGGGGATTAGGGAGTGGGGGCCTCCTGTGATTGCGACCGAATGGGGGAAGGGATGCCTCCTTGCTGCCGTTAAGGTGTAGGAGGGAAAGGGAGAGTAGGGTTTTTGTTTTGTATTTTTGTTATGTAGAATACCTCGTACACAATATAACAAAGGTTTGGGTCAGGTCTTTTCTTGGCCGAGCGGGGCTTAAGCCCACAAAATTGGGCTGCCAACCCAAGTTGGCAAGGGTGGCGATTTGAGTCAAAACAAAGGGCTTACAGTTGGGCCAGGTTTGGGCCGGCATCGGTGCACAAGTGATGAGAGTTTGGGCCAATGACAAACTCATCAAGGAATGAGGAGATGTGCGATCAGGAATAGAGTGTGCGACCGAGCGACTAGATTATATTACAAATAACACTCACACTTAACATTTCACATATCACGTATAAACAATTCATAAACGTTCAATATAAATTAATACCTTAACTAATCACATAGAGTTCGTATAGGTTACATCAGGGTACGACGAGAGGCTCTAAAATACGAATTGTCACAACTATGATGAAACTGTTTGGCATAATTGAAATAGGGATTGAATGTGTTAAGTGATTATGTGATTCTAGTTCTTTTTTATGATAAATATGGTTGCACCATAATATAGAAATCATTATGATTATGTAATCTTAAGCAATTTAATGATGCCCTGGACTTGCTGTGACAATATAATTAATTGATATTCGGTGTTATGTAACAATGGATGATTTTGATATAATAATTGATCATTGATGTCCTTGAAATTCGAAAGGCATGTAACTGATTGTTATGATAATAAAGTATCCTTGGAATATGCATATGGAAAAATTAAATTATTAGGTGATTGGGGTAGTGTTGAGGGTTTGGCCCAACGAATTGTGTGGGGAGTTGCTGATTGGTTGTGTGGGCCGAGGGGATTTCATGAGTGGGCTGGGAAATACTGGGCCAAACTAATTAGGAAATAGGTTGTTGTAATTATAAGTGGTGACTGAGAATTTGTTATGAATTCGTTGGATTATAAATTACAAATTTGGGCCTTGGGTTAATGGACTATACTTTAGAGAATTGGTTACACAAATGAGTGGGCTGGGGAGCGTATGGGCTGGGTGCAACTGAATGCGCGACAGCTTGGGTTGGGTCGCACGGGTCACGGTCCAGTCGGGTAATATACTAGGCTGTTGACTGATGGGCCATACATGGGAGGTATTTGGGCTTGAAGTGTATACTAGTAAATTAAGTGTGTACATATGTGGGGTGTTTGAGCGACTACATGCTACACGATTGCTCGGTGGCTCTAGGTAAATGAATAAAGTGTCATGGTTTGAATTACGTGTGTGCGTTGCATATGCAATAAATGTGCTTGGTGTGAACAATGAATATGTGAATTACTTGTACGTGAAAGGTGTGGTATATGTGCATGTAGAACTGACTGTTATCGGTAACCCTTTTAGGGCATGTGTGATCAACTGTTAAACAAGAAACTAATCTAACCGAGCAAACCGAAGGTGAGTTCATCTCTGTTGAGCATGCGTCCCAGTGGTTGGGACAGTCAGTGGGTATCCCGGGGAGGGACAAGTCTTTTGGGTAAAAACGGGAATGTTGGATAATATACTCTTCCTATCACCTTTAAAGTCCCTCCGTGTTGTTTGGTTACCGGGGAGGTAACATGGTATTAGTTAGTAGCGCTACTTAGGTTTGGCAACCTCACCCCGTTCCTGGGAGGACGGGTGTTGAACTAATGACCTAGTCATGACCAATGCTTTGATAGGAGCATTGGAGAAAGGGCAATGTACATTAGAAGCCATCTTGTATTCGGGTTATTATCAACATTACTTTCGGAATTAACTTCAATGGATTAACTAAACACTTGGTAATCAACGTTTAGGTAAAAACTATGAACTCACCAGCGTTGTCTGATACACTTGTTGCATGCTCGCAGGTCGTTAAATATCTTGGATTTGGGAACTTGCTGTCTGAAGTAGCTGGAGTGGTCATGGGTCGACTAGAAGGATTTATGAGATTGATTTCTTGATACTATACAATGGTTTTGAAACTGATTAACTTTGGTTTTCTAATTGCTTCCGCTGAACGTGTTGGTTTTCATTTAAACTTGTTGATGGCATTTTCTTTAATGATTGAGAATTTTATTTATAAACTTGTATGGGTTCAATGTAATTAGTGGCTCGTTCTTGGTACGTCACTCGCCTAGCAGGGACATTCCCTAGGTGGTATTTTGGGGGTGTGACAGTTTCGTATCAGAGCCACTGGTTATAGTGAACTTGGTTTTAAAACGTTTTTATAAAACCAGACTATAACCGAACAGATCCAAAATCGACCATGACACTCAGCTCCAGACTGCAAGGTTCGTTTCTCGTTTACTATTGCATAGTATATCTAGTGTTTGCTTAAGAATAACATCACACGTGAATGCACACTTAGCACTGCAGTATGAACTTCTATGTTACCAACCCATGTTACGTGTTTTAAGAGTGCGACTCTTCTTGAACTTTCATGATCTATGTTGTGGCGTCATCTGTCTTATTCGGGGAACCTTTTAGCGCGAGTTAAGAGGCACTGAGATAAGCATGCAAATTTCCTTATTATTATGGGTGCACACATAATAACAATGTGGGGTGCATGTGAGTCCTAGTGAGGCTTAACGAGTGTGAGAGGGGTTCCGCTATGACAACCCAAACTTTCAAGGTTAGTAACGTGTAATCTGGTGATCATAACTTCTCGATATCCCTTTTAATGTTTGAATGTTCTGTGCGGTGATAACCCCGTTAAACTTAAACCTAAAACGTATGATAACTCGGTTAGTTACATTTACTTATAGAATTGGGCCACACTTAATATTAACAGCATATGTTTATGCTTTTGGGGTGCGTGTAAGGATAGGTTTCCTTGGGCCAATCGTTTATGTCTTTGGGCCGCTACCACCATTAGACAAACTCGGCCCATTCTCTCTTTCCCCTCATGTTACGTAAATACATTGTAATAGGAGATAACTTATTATTGCAAACCCTATATTTCCCCTAATCAAGAAACGGCAGTAAACCATCTCCCCTAGTCATCTCCTTCATCGAAAAAAAATAAACCAAACCCTAACATCTCCACTCCAAACTTGCGGCAACCATCATCAACCGCTTTTCAGTCGATACACAGCCGCCGATCACTGGTAAGGTCTCACCCCTTCATCCGCAATTCTTTAAGTTATCATTTTTGTCGCAGTTCTTCATCACAGTTTCGGTTTCGGTTTGGGTTTGGGTTGTGAATTCATGTTAAGTGGAACCATGTTTATATATAAATACATTTGTGTTGCAAACTTGGTTAGGGTGTGTGAACTGGTACGCATGAGTACATAACAAAACTGTAGACATGAATGGTATGAAAGTGATGTATGTGATGTTAGGTATGAACGTGTCGCATGAACGGGTAACCGGAACTGGTTGAGCTGATTGTATATGTAAACATAACCGTAGGTTCATGATTGTGTGTGGACAAGAAACGCGTTGACGATGTCGAATATATCCGTGAATGTATATATATATGCCTTTGGGTAGGTGATTTCATGCAACTGTTGATAATTATATGTGTATAATGAGACATAAGTGAATCTGTATGATAGGGTAGACATGGTGGTGTAAGCATACATATATTCGCGAACACGAAGTTGATCTTATGTATATGGTTGTATAGCCGGGAAGATGTGTGGTGCGTCGAGCATGTGTGCACGATTCTCCTTATGAACGACATATAGGAACTTGAGTAGCTCTCTTAGTGTACGTAAATATAGTCGTGCTCGGTTGAATGTGTATTGTATAATAAGAAATCTGCCAATCTGAATATGTGTGCATATGTGAGGCTATGATAATATGAGTGATGTTTGATTCAAATGATGATGTAACTGTTCATTTGATAATGTGATGTGGTTTGAAGAATATAATATCATGATGAACAATGTGGTTATCATTGCAAGGATGGAACGGTATTGTTACAAAATGATTATGTGATCATGAGGGGGTTGGTCGCATAGTGGGGTGGGGCTGACACGGTTCTCAGGTCGCACACCCCTAACATGTCATACACTTGGGTTGGGTTTTACTTATTAGTTGGGCCGCACATACTCTTAAAGTGGGCCAATACCCTGATTCAATCACACACCTATTGTGTTGGGCTAGGTTGGATCGCACAAGGGCACCAAGTCAAACACTTGGTCCAGCCGCACAAGTCTTGGGATTTGGGTTAAGTGGGCCGGTGGTGTTGGGTCACACACGTTGACATTAGTTGCACATTGCACGTTTGGGCCAGCCATATTTATGTCAAGTCACACACACTTAATGAGCCATAATTGAACTATTGCATATTGTTGAGTTATGGTCCTGATTACGCATCACCCGATAATAATTGTATGTGAAACATGAAACATGAAATGGATAATAATTGTATGTGGAATACGAAACATGAAATATGACTGTGTACATGTGGTTAGCCTATGTGAGATAATTTGTGAGCTACTGGAATACGAAACTGATTGTGACCCAGATGCTTGTTGTGTATTATGTGAACTTGCATGTTTACTTGGGTAATCCGAACTGTTGTTATGTGACGTTGGGAAATATGAACTTGTGATGTGGGTGTACTTATGGCTCGAACACTAGTTGTAACATGAGTGATGATATGTGCCATACTTGCTTATTATTTGTGGAACTTGTACAAAGAATATGTGATTTTTGTGTAAACAAAACTGACTGTCGTTGGAACCATATTAGGATTTTGGTGTCCAACGGTAAACAAGAAATTAGTCTTACCGAGCAAACCAAGGTGAGTTCACTACTTTGAGCATGCGTCCCGGTGGTTGGGACAGTTTGTGGGTATCCCGGGGAGGGATAAGTCTTTTGGGTAAAACTATGATGTTGGATAATATTCTCACTCTCTATCTCTTAAGTCCCATCTTTTGCTATCGGGGGTGGTAGCGGGGTATTAGTTGGTAGCGCTACTTAGGTTTGGCACCCTCACCCCGTTCCTGAGAGAGGGCGGGTGTGAACTAATGACCCAGTCGGGCCCAGTGCTTTGATAGGAGCACTAGGGAATGGGCAAAACATACATCAGGATCCGTCTTGTTCAGTATCGAGATATTATCAACATTACTTTGGATTTAAATTCAATGGATTAACTAAACACTTGGTAATTAACGTTTTCGTAAAACTATGAACTCACCAGCGTTGTCTGATACACGTGTGTGCATGCTCGCAGGTTATAGGTATGTGTGGATTTGGAACTTGCTGTCTGGGATGCTGGAGTGGTCATGGGTCGAGATACATGAAATCGCAAAACGAGTCTAATGGTTATCATACATAGGGTTTGTGAAACACTTAACTAACGATTTATGCTTCCGCTGAATACATTGATTTGTAATTACTGTTTTGTAACACTTTATGCTAATGAATGAAAGTTTCATTTAAAATTCTTGTATGAGTTCAATGTGATTGGTGGCTAGATCCTGGTACGTCACACGCCTCGCGGGGGTTTCCGCTTGGGGTATTTTTGGGGGCGTGACAGTTTGGTATCAGAGCCAGGTTATAGTGAACTTGGTTTTAAAAATGTTTTTATAAAACCAGACTATAACCGAACAAGTTTTGAATACGACCATGACACTCAGCTCCAGACTGCAAGGTTCGTCTCTCGTACACTCATTGTACTGCATAACTAGTGAACACTTACATATGATATTGCATGAGATTGCACGTTTAGCACAACAGTATGAATTCATGTATTACTTGCCTGTATTATGTCACTGATAGGGTGGTATTTCCCTAAACATTCATGACTCACGTTTCGTGATGCTCTTTGTTTGCTACTCGAGTTGGAGGAACCATTTGACATGAGTTAAGATGAACTGAGATGAGCCTGCAAATCGCAATATTATTGTGGGTGCACACATAATAATAATGTGGGGTGCATGTGAGCCCCAGTAAGGCTTAACAAGTGAAAAAGGGGTTCCGTTCCGTTAATTAATCAATGTGAAACACAACAATCTATAGGAGTCATAGTAGTGATTGTCTCCTACTCGAACGTGATCTTTTCACTCCTCTCTGAATCCTTACGAATCTCGATGTTATCGAGTATCACCTGAACGCCTAGCGAACTGTGTAGAATGTTAGGTGCTTGTACGAATGTCCCGGAGTTGGATGTTGCAACATCAATGATTGGTCTATACCTCTCACACTCATCTTTGTTTGCTGGAACTCACTGTACTAACGTCTTAGACCTCGACGTGCGATCACTTCTTCAAACACTCTTGAAACATATCGTGTAGTACTCAGTCAACATGCAAGAACGATGGACAAGAGGATAAGCGTAGTGCCTTACCAACCTCAGTACTAGAACGACCCTGATTACCGGCAGCGAACACCAGCAAATTGACTTCAACTGAATCCTTAAACCCTAGACAACGACTTATGAGAGTCAACTCTCACGAATCAATCAGGACATAAACGATGACAGTAGGCCATGGTGTAGAATGTGTAACTGCCAGCACAATAAGTAGCGCCTTAGGACATGCACGAAATGTGAAAAGGTGGACCCTGTTGGCGAAAGGCCGCATGACTCCGTTTCGAGCATCGACATTAGAAGCAACACCCACGATGACATTAATGTACTCTCAAATCATGACTTTCGGTATGGAAAATGATGGTGGCTTCAACAAGGAATGGCCGATGTTAAGGCAAGACGCCAACAACCCAGGGAACAATGACAGTTTTGGGAGCTCTAGTAGCAGTAGCAACAACACTGGATGTGGTACTCGTGGAAGGCCATTTAGGATGGGCGTGGGCGACGCCAGGATTATAACAACATGGTGGCCTACACGTTCTTGGTAACTAATCACTTTGTCACTGTTCTGCTTAACCCTGATGCTTCTTGAAAACGAACCTGTTGTGGACTCGGCTGATGGAAAGTCAACTGAAACCTCATATGATTGTTGAGATGCAAACTCGACCTTGTGGGACAAGTGTTCGACGTCAACCTTCCTTCTACTACCCTTGATAGTTTGATGCAATAGTCGGTATGGATTGGTTATCCATACATCGCGCAGATATACCCTGTGAGAAGAAAACTTTGCGTACCCCCCCCCCCTTCCTAATGGAGAATCGTCATTTGTTCTAGAATATCAGAGTTGTGTAAAGGTTAGCATCAATTCTGCAATGAAAGCCCAGAAGTGTCTACGGAGGGATTACCTCGCCATTTCTAACAACGGTTACTGATGATAAGGCTAAGGAAGAGAGGATCGAGGATCCACCAGTTGTTTATAATTTCTTCCGATGAACTACTTGAAGAACTTCCAGGATTACTTCCACAACTGTTTGGCAGAAACTCAGTTTGATCGCACGACAGGAGTCTTGGCGGAACTAGTTTTTTTCGCTTTGGGGAACCCCAGTTACACCCATGAAGACAAGCTTTTCCGTATGTGTGCTGGTTATCAAGAACTTAACAAGGTGACAGTCGAGAACCGTTTGCCTCGACCATGTAGTGACAACCTGTCGACTAGTTGCGAGGGACAAGCTTTCATTCGAGGATTGAATTACGAACGGACTATTATCAGATGGAAATTCACGGGGAGAATGTTCTTAAAGCGGCTTATCAAACGCAATTCGGCCATACGACTTTGTATTCCATGACCTTGGGGTTAATCAAACACCAGCAGCTTTATGGATTAGAGTAACCGACCGTGCTTATTGAGGACATTTGTAAATCATTACCAGGAGAAAGGAGCAACATGGGCGGCATATGTATCTTGTTTAGAGCTCCTGAGGGCGGAGCCACTACGCACGAAGTCCTGTTAAAGGTAATTCTGGATTCGAGAGGTATATTTTTGGGCATATAAACAATGAAATGGGAATACACGTGGATCTCGCTAAGATCCATTTTGTTAGAAACTGATCGACACCAAGGATCCTTTCGAGGATACAGCAATTTCTTGGTCTCGTTAGATACTATCGCAGATTCATCACCGGATTTTTGAAGATCGCGCAACTTTAATCTCTTTAACACAGCAGGGTGTTGTGTTCGTGGAAGACAAAACAGGAGGACGTCTTTTCAGCTTTTGAAACCCAACTCTGCAATGCACTAAGCATCATTTCTATTTGAGGGTATCGATGAATCAGTGGTATACCATGATGGTTCGAATTAGAGTCCCAGTTACGCGCCGATGCAACACGTGAGGGTGATGACTCACGTAGTGGATTTACAAGAGGAATTGCACGACTCACAACCTGGGGGTGGACACCATGGCCTTGGATTTAAATTGGGGGCATTACTTGGACGGTACCAAATGCATCACTTAGACCGATCACAAGGGCCTCCCGTGTATCGTTGTTTCGAATAGAGCTAAAGAATGCGATGACATCGTTGGATGGAACTTTTGAATGATTACAACTATGAAACCTGAACGTGCACGAGCTTTGCAGCCCACTACCGACTTTAACTTACCCGATCAGACTCGCTCTGTTCAAACTGGAGAACTGAAGGAAGAGGATTTTCAAGTTAAACCCATGCGGGGCATAGAAAAGCAACCGTTGACAGGTCGAACGACACTCACTACCTCATGGAACAAATGTGGGTTTCATTATATGACAACTGTAGGGAATTTGTGCTGAGCAAAGCACACTGGCCTCAATATTCTAGTCGTCTGGGTTCTGATGAAAGACTTCAGGATTTATAAACCTTGTACTGGTAATCGGGCTTGAAGGCCCACCTAGCTAGGTATAGGAATAGTGTTTGACTTGTGGGAAGGTCAAGGTGTAGTTTTAGCAAATAGAAACACCCACATGGAAACGAGAACAGACTGCCATGAATTTTGTCACTGGGTTATCTAAAACTTGAAACAGAAACAATATCACCTGGGTGATCGTTGATTGTCTTGCGTTACCAGCACACTTTCTTGCAAACAAGGAGACTGGCGAGTGTTCATAGCTTGTAGACATTCCTCTGAGAGAGGCGGCTATCTAGGCATGAGGTGCCGACTCCTGTATCTCTGACTTTTGGGCTATACCTGATTTATAACAGACAACACACAAATCCTGTGGCTCACGTCTAGACGAGAGCGCTGTTTATCACCGCAGGGCAAACAGACAGAGTAAGCAAACCATCCTGGCACTCGAAGACATGCTGCAAGCATGTGTGTGATTGACTTTAGTAAGAGTTAGCAGTCACCGCAGTAGTATTTAGACAGCTCTGTTTGAGACATTGTGTGGACAATAATGCAATCTGTGTTGGGTTAATGTGAGTGACAGACCAAACACAGATCCAGGATTTGTACTCGAACCGATCGGAAAGCTGATAAGCTTAGGAAACACTGGGAGTACGCTGTAGGCGAACGTTTTTTAATCGAAAGCCTCACCCTGGGAGGGTGCGGTACGTGTTAGACAACGTAGCAAGCTTAGTTCACGATGCGGTGGGACATTCGGATTTCTGGAACGAATCGGTGACATGGCTCACAAACTCGAGTTAACTGACGAATTGGGAACCGTTTACGACGATATTTACGCCTCGAATATAAGGCAGTGTTTATCCGATGAAACACTCGTGACATCTTTACCAGAGTCTAAGGTTATCTAACCAGTTGTAATTATCAAGGAATCTATCGAAAGCATGGACCGAGAAGTCAGGGTTCGTTAGCATAAGTCGTATGACAATCGTGAGAGTTTGTTGAAACTCAGGACGTGAATCGGAGTTCACGTGGGAACGTAAATATATGTTAAAAACTCTAATATCCTCAATGGTTCAAGTGATTGAACCAACTTTTGTGGCCATTGGCGAATTTCAGGACGAAATTTCCTTTCAAGTTGGGGATGATATGGTACCCGGGAAAATCCATAGTCACCCTGATCTAACATCTTGCTGCTTGGGATTACTTGTCTTGCATTGCTTATCAAATTTCGAGACGAAATTTCTTTCAAGTTGGGGATGATGTGACAACCCGAACTTTCAAGGTTAGTAACGTGTAATCTGGTGATCGTAACTTCTCGATATCCCTTTTAATGTTTGAATATTCTGTGCGGTGATAACCCCGTTAAACTTAAACCTAAAACATATGATAACTCGGTTAGTTACATTTACTTATAGAATTGGGCCACACTTAACATTAACAGCATATGTTTATGCTTTTGGGCTGCGTGTAAGGATAGGTTTCCTTGGGCCAATCGTTTATGTCTTTGGGCCGCTACCACCATTAGACAAACTCGGCCCATTCTCTCTTTCCCCTCATGTTACGTAAATACATTGTAATAGGAGATAACTTATTATTGCAAACCCTATATTTCCCCTAATCAAGAAATGGCAGTAAACCATCTCCCCTAGTCATCTCCTTCATCGAAATAAAAAAAAAATAAACCAAACCCTAACATCTCCACTCTAAACTTGCGGTAGCCATCATCAACCGCTTTTCAGCCGATACACAGTCGCCGATCAGTGGTAAGGTCTCACCCCTTCGTCCGTAATTCTTTAAGTTAGCATTGTTATCGCAGTTCTTCGTCACGGTTTCAGTTTCGGTTTTGGTTTGGGTTGTGAATTCATGTTAAGTGGAACCATGTTTATATATAAATACATTTGTGTTGCAAACTTGGTTAGGGTGTGTGAACTGGTACGCATGAGTACATAACAAAACTGTAGACATGAATGGTATGAAAGTGATGTATGTGATGTTAG
This sequence comes from Helianthus tuberosus, assembly GCA_030545235.1. Taxonomy (NCBI): domain Eukaryota; kingdom Viridiplantae; phylum Streptophyta; class Magnoliopsida; order Asterales; family Asteraceae; genus Helianthus; species Helianthus tuberosus. The sequence goes on along the minus strand of JARYGA010055534.1, from coordinate 78,536 downwards.
GTATGAACGTGTCGCATGAACGGGTAACCGGAACTGGTTGAGCTGTTTGTACATGTAAACATAACCGTAGGTTCATGATTGTGTGTAGACAACAAACGCGTTGACGATGTCGAATATATCTGTGAATGTATATATATGCCTTTGGGTGGGTCATTTCATGCAACTGTTGATAATTATATGTGTATAATGAGACATAAGTGAATCTGTATGATAGGGTAGACATGGTGGTGTAAGCATACATATATTCGTGAACACGAAGTCGATCTTATGTACATGGTTGTATAGCCGGGAAGATGTGTGGTGTGTCGAGCACATGTGCACGATTCTCCTTATGAACGACATATAGGAACTTGAGTAGCTCTCTTAGTGTACATAAATATAGTTGTGCTCGATTGAATGTGTATTGTATAATAAGAAATCTGCCAATCTGAATATATGTGTATATATATGTGAACGATGTGTGCATATGTGAGGCTATGATAATATGAGTGATGTTTGATTGAAATGATGATGTAACTGTTCATTTGATAATGTGATGTGGTTTGAAGAATATAATATCATGATGAACAATGAGGTTATCATTGCAAGGATGGAACGGTATTGTTACAAAATGATTATGTGATCATGAGGGGGTTGGTCGCATAGTGGGGTGGGGCTGACACAGTTCTCAGGTCGCACACCCCTAACATGTCATACACTTGGGTTGGGTTTTACTTATCAGTTGGGCCGCACATACTCTTAAAGTGGGCCAATACCCTGATTCAATCACACACCTATTGTGTTGGGCTAGGTTAGATCGCACAAGGGCACCAAGTCAAACACTTGGTTCAGTCGCACAAGTCTTGGGATTTGGGTTTAGTGGGCCGGTGGTGTTGGGTCACACACGTTGACATTAGTTGCACATTGCACGTTTGGGCCGGCCATATTTGTGTCAAGTCACACACACTTAATGAGCGATAATTGAACTATTGCATATTGTTGAGTTATGGTCCTGATTACGCATCACCCGATAATAATCGTATGTGAAACATGAAACATGAAATGGATAATAATTGTATGTGGAATACGAAACATGAAATATGACTGTGTACATGTGGTTAGCCTATGTGAGATAATTTGTGAGCTACTGGAATACGAAACTGATTGTGACCCAGATGCTTGTTGTGTATTATGTGAACTTGCATGTTTACTTGGGTGTACACCGAACTGTTGTTATGTGACGTTGGGAAATATGAACTTGTGATGTGGGTGTACTTATGGCTCGAACACTAGCTGTAACATGAGTGATGATATGTGCCATACTTGCTTATTGTTTGTGGAACTTGTACAAAGAATATGTGATTTTTGTGTAAACAAAACTGACTGTCGTTGGAACCATATTAGGATTTGGGTGTCTAACGGTAAACAAGAAATTAGTCTTACCGAGCAAACCAAGGTGAGTTCACTACTTTGAGCATGCGTCCCGGTGGTTGGGACAGTCAGTAGGTATCCCGGGGAGGGATAAGTCTTTTGTGTAAAACTATGATGTTGGATAATATTCTCACTCTCTCTCTCTTAAGTCCCATCTTTTGCTATCAGGGGTGGTAGCGGGGTATTAGTTGGTAGCGCTACTTAGGTTTGGCACCCTCACCCCGTTCCTGAGAGAGGGCGGGTGTGAACTAATGACCCAGTCGGGCCCAGTGCTTTGATAGGAGCACTGGGGAACGGGAAAAACATACATCAGGAGCCGTCTTGTTCAGTATCGAGATATTATCAACATTATTTTGGATTTAAATTCAATGGATTAACTAAACACTTGGTAATTAACATTTTCGTAAAACTATGAACTCACCAGCGTTGTCTGATACACGTGTGTGCATGCTCGCAGGTTATAGGTATGTGTGGATGTGGATGTGGAACTTGCTGTCTGGGATGCTGGAGTGGTCATGGGTCGAGATACATGAAATCGCGAAACGAGTCTAATGGTTATCATACATAGGGTTTATGAAACACTTAACTAACGATTTATGCTTCCGCTGAATACAAGGATTTGTAATTACTATTTTGTAACACTTTATGCTAATGAATGAAAGTTTCATTTAAAATTATTGTATGAGTTCAATGTGATTGGTGGCTAGATCCTGGTACGTCACACGCCTCGCGGGGGTTTTCGCTTGGGGTATTTTTGGGGGTGTGACATCCGCTTTGTTAATTGATGTTATGTTAGAACTCAGCAGTCTATAGGAGTCATAGCAGTGATTGTCTCCTACTCGAACATGATCTTTTTACCCCTTTCTGAATCCTTACGAATCTCGATGCTATCGAGTATCACCTGATCACACATCCGAACGCCTAGCGAACTGTGTAGAATGTTAGGTGCTAGTACGAACGTCTCTGAGTTGGATGGCTCAGCGCCAAATGATTGGACTATACTTTCCTCACTTATCTTTGTTTGCTGGAACTTAGCTTGTTGACGCCTTAGATCCCGAAGTACGATCACTTCTGCAACACTCTCGCAACATACCGTGTATTACTCAGTCAACTTGCAAATGTAGTACCTTACCGACTTCAGCATTTGAACGACCCTAGTTACCGGCAACGAACAACAGCGATTTGACTCCAATCGAATCCTTAACCCCAGCCAGTGACTCATGGCAGTCGACTCTTACGAACCAATCAGGACAAAATCAATGACGATTGACTGTAGAGCGGACTGTGTAACCGCCCGCACCATGAGTAGTGCCTTAGGACGTGGCACGGAATGTGAAAAGATGGACCTTGTTGGTGAAAGGACGCAGGACACCATTACAGGAAACAATATTAGAGGCAACAGTCGCGGCAACATAAAGGTTCTCGTGATCGTAGCTTACAGTAAGGAAACAAAGGTGACGACAACCAAGGGAAGGACGACAGTACTGGAAATTCTTGTGACGAAAACAACACTGGAAATGAAGCTCATGGAAGGACATTTAGTATTGGCATAGGCTATACCAGGCGTAATAGCAACACGATAGCTTGGATGGGTAGCAATTCGCTTCGTCTCTATTCTGTTTAACCCTGATGCTTCTTGAAACCGAACCTGTTGTGGAGTCGGCTGATGCAAGTCAATTGAAGCCTTATATGTTCGCTGGGATGCATACTCGACCTTGGGGGACAGGTGTTCGACATCGACCTTCCTTCTACTACCCCTGATGGTTATAATGCAGTAGTTAGTGTGGATTGGTTATTCAAAAATCGCACAGACATACCTTGTGAGGAGAAAATTTTGTGTGGAGAATCGTTATTTGTTCTAAAGCAACAGAGTGGTGCAAAGGTTAGCGCCGTATCAGCTATGAAGGCCCAGAAGTGTCTACGGAGGGATCACCCCGCTACGTTAGCAACTATTACTGATGTTGAGGCTAAGGAAAAGAGGATCGAGGATCCACCAATTGTTCGTGATTCCTCTCAGTGTGCTACCCGAAGAGCTTACAGATTTACTTCCACCACTGTTAGGCAGAATCTCAGTTTGATCCCACGACAGGGGCAGCCCTGATTACTCGTGCTACATACCGTCTTGCACCAGGAGGGTTGCAAGGACTATCTACAGGAACTGTTGGACAGGAGTTTTATTGGACATAGTTTTTGTTCGCTTTGGGAAGCCCCAGCTATATTCGGGAAGATAAAGCCTTTTCGTATGTGTACAGATTATCCAGAACTCCGCAAGGTGGCAATCAAGAATTGTTTGCCTCGACCATGTATTGACGGAAGACCAAGAGGTGAATGTTCCTGAAAATGCATATCGAACGCAATACGGCCATTGTACACCATGACCATTGAGTTAATCAACACACCAGCAGCTTTATGGACCACATGAATCGACCGTATTTATGGATGACGTTCTGGATCATTTCCAAGAGGAAGGAACATCATGGGCGGCATTTGTATCTTATTTTAGGGCTCCTGAGGGAGGAGCCACTCCGCGGGAAGTCTTGTTAAAGGTAACTTCTGGATTCGAGAGATACCTTTTTTGATCATATGATCAACCAAGTGGGAATACACGTGGATCTCGCTAAAGACCCATTTCGTTAGATATTGTTCGGCACCAAAGATCCCTTCGAGGATGCAGCAATTTCTTGGTCACACTAGACTCTATCACAGATTCACCACAGGATCTTCAAAGATCGTGCAGCTTAAATCTCTTTAGCACAGTAGGGTGCTGTGTTCGTGAAGGACAAAACAGGAGGACGTCTTTTCAGCTTTCGAATCCCAACTCTGCAATGTTTACACACCGACGCAACACGAGAAAGTGATGACTTACGTAATGGACCTGCAGGAAGAACTGCACGAGTCACGACCTGCGGTGGAAGCCGTAGACTTTGGGTTTAAATTGGAGGCATTACTTAGACGGTACCGAATGCACCACTTAGACCGATCACAAGAGCCTCCCGTGTACCCTTGTTTCAAGAAAGCTAAACATGTGATGGCATCGCTGGATGGAACTTTTGAATGAATACGACCGTGAAACCTGGACGTGCACGAGCCTTGCAGCTTGCTATTGACTCTAACATACCTGATCAGACTCGCCTTGCTCGAACTGAAGAACTAAAGGTAGAGAGTTCTCAAGATTGATCCATGCGGGGCATGGGGAAGCAACCTTTGGCAGGTCGAACGATATTTGCTACTTCATGGAACGAATATGGACCACACTATACAGCAACCTTAGGGAACTGGTGCAGGCGAAGCACACGGGCCTCGATATCATATTCATCTGAGTTTAGATAGGATGAATTAAAACCTGAAGACCATGTACGGATGACCGGGCCTGAAGGCCCACATAGCAATGCATGAGAACGATGTTTGACTTGTGGGAAAGTCAAGGTGGGATATTGGCAACCAGAAACGCAAGAAATGAGAACAGACTGCCATGGATTTTGTCCCTAGTCTACTTACAACTCGAAACGGAAACATTATCACCTGTATGATCGTTGATGGACACACGTTACCAGCACACTTTCTTGCAATCAAGAAAACTGACGAGTCTTCACAGTTGTGAATGTTCCTCTAAGAGAGGCGGCTTCTAGGCACGAGGTGCCAACTCCTGTTACCTCTGAATTTGATCTATGCAGGCAATACACAACACCCTTGGCTCACGTCAGGACCAGAGCATTGCTTATCGCTGTTGGGAAAACGATCAGAGAAAACGAACTCTCCTGTCACCCGAAGACATGCTGCGAGCATGTGTGTGACTGGCTTTGGTGCAAATTGGAAGGACTCTTACCTATGGTTGAGTACTACTGCGGGAATTATCATCTAGGTAACCAGACAGCTCTGTTGAGGCATTACATAAGACAATAATGCCAACCTTCTTGATAGACTGGGATGGATGACAACCTAATCACAAGTCTAGAACTTGTACTCGGAACTCTTGGGAAGATTGCTGGGATCGGATAACACTGGAAGTTCATTATAGGCGGTTGAATCATGTTGAAAACCCTGGGAGGGTGTGGTACGCTTGAGAAGCGTGGCAAGCTTAACTTACGTTACGTTGAGTTATTCAACGGCCTGGGAAGAATCGGTCACGTCGCCTAAAACTCAAGTTACCCGACGAATTGGGTAACGTTCATGATGTCATTTATGTCGCGAGTCTAAAGCAGTGTTTGTCCGACGAAACGCTTGTGATACCTTCTTAGAGTCTGAGTCTAACGTCAAGTTGCAGTTGTCAAGGTGCTTATTGAAATCATGCCCCAGGAGGTTAAGGTTTGCGAGCACTGTCAAATTCCAATTATGAGAGTTCGTTGGAACTCGAGACTAAGTATCCGCAATCGTACGAATCTGCTGAATCAATTCCGATGCAACTGGTGAATTTCGGGGGACGAAATTCCATTTCAAGTTGGGGATGATGTGGCACCTGAGCAAAATCCGCAGCAATCTTGATTTCTCACTTCACTCCTCTGTGTTTACTTGTCAAATTTCGGGACGAAATTTCTTTCAAGTTGGGGATGATGTGACGACCCGTAATCCTTAGGGGTGTCTTTAATTTCCGAATCACTTTCTGTTACGTTTGGGTTGCTTCATAGCTATGTATGCTGGCGCGTTTGCTTGTTTAACTCGGTTAAGTTTAGTGTTAGTCGTTTCAATTAAACGAATGTTATTTTGGGCCGCATCTTCACTTGGGCCGCATCTTCACACATACACCTTGTCCATATACATACCCAAAGCCTATGTGGGCTACCTAATTACGTTTGGGCCAGGTCAAGCCCAAGAGGGTCATTTAATTGGTAGCATAGCATGTTAACATTATTATACCAAAAAACCCTAAGCTTCACCTGATTGCTCGTTCGCAGGGGTAGACCCCCCTCCCCTTCATCTTAGCATCTTGATTGGTCGAGATCTTGGTTAGTGGTTTCATACTTGTTCAAATTCTGATTTGTTTGATCTTAAATATGTGTATTCTTGGTTAACATAGTTGCATGGTATGTGTTATAAGTGTGAGAAAGCCCTTAATGTTCTTGCATCTTAATATATATTTAGGGATCCTTGTTTAATTATCATATTGTGTGAATCTTTGTGCAATGGATCGAATAGGGTTAGTTGTCATGATAATTAATATGGCTAGGCAAGGGAGTTCGTTATGATTACTGATGTGTTCATACATATAAATTGGCTAAGGAGATATTAATAATTGATTATTGTTAGAGTTATATGAGGGACGACTATGATGAAACTGTTTGGCATAATTGAAATAGGGATTGAATGTGATTGAATTCAAAAGTTTCCATATATAGAAGGTGTTTGAATTCAAAAGTTTATTTCTTTCAGCTTCGCCCCAATTTCCACATTCACTGTGCCAGTCATTTAAATATTAGTCATTGCATACCATATTCTACCCTTGTTTATATTTTCCCTTGTTTTCACGTTACACAAGTCTTTACATGGGCGGACCCATATAGATTAGGTCGAGGTCTCCGAACCCTAATGTTTTTAAAAAAAATAGTAGATTCGTTATATTTTCCCTTGTTTTCACGTTACACAAGTCTTTACACGTGACACACAATTTTTATAAATATTTAACATTTAAAAGTTACATAAAATCTAATAAATTTTTTAAAAGCATTACTACGAATATAACTGATGCGGGCCCAAGTGTGGAGGAGCGGGCCATCTTGTATTTGTAGGCCCAATATCACGTAACAAAAGGAGCTTCACTAAAATGGCTCTAACTTGGGCTACGGGGGTCCGTTTTAGGCGTGTGACCAGGCGAAACGAACGTGAGAACGAGACGTGATCGGCTAAATATACCGAAACTAACTTGGATTTATGTAACATGTTTAATACACGGGGTATTTAAAGATATATTTTTTTATTATTTGGTATATAAATTTAGATTTATTTAACCCGTGCAATACATAGGGTTTTTTTAAAAATATAACTTTTTTATTATTAATGCAATACATATAGTTTTTTAAAGATATAACTTTTTTTATTATTTAGTATACAAAATTACATTTATTCAACCCGTGTAACACATAGGTTTTTAAAGATATAACTTTTTATTATTTGGTATATAAAATTACATTTATTCAAGCGATGTAACAAATGAGGTTTTTAAAGATTTATTGTTTTGTTATTTAGTATTTAAAATTATATTTATTCAACCCGTGTAATACACAAGGTTTAAATAATAATAAAAATATGTTTTTTTTTAAATTACGTTAGTTGTTTATATAGAACATGTTAAAGTTTTAAATTCAGAACACATACAATAATTTTGGAGCTCCATCTGGTTTCCCAACCTTTTTGCTTATACGCATGAAATGGTGAATGGACGGTGGGCCTAGTCCCATCCTAGGTCCTTAATGAAACTATCACTATTGCCCCGTACTAGTAGTGGTGGTGATGGAGGTGGATGAGAGAAGTAGATATTATCTGTATTAAAAAAACTATTTTTAATTAGATGAGTAAAAAGACTAAATTGCCCAAATCTGATTAGACTTAACTGCAATTTTTATCGATTGCCCAAATTTGATTAGACTTATCTGAAATTTTTATCGAGTTAGTGCTAAAAAACAAACGGATGATGCAAAGTTTTTCATACGTAAAGTATGATTCTTGTGATTTACAAAGCTAAAGAAAATTCATTGCAATTTAATATTAACATAAACGAATAAATATTAGATGTAGTTCAAACATAGAGTGGAAATATTAGACGTATTTCATGCGGCAACACTCTGTCTAATAAAAATTCCCAACCGCATGTGATAATGGACTTCCTTGTGTTATCAGTCATTCGAATTTTAGTCAATGTTTCGGTATATATAGAAGGTATTGAATGCAAATGTTTAATATTATAGTCAATGTTTCGATATATATATAGAAGGTATTGAATGCAAATGTTTAATTTTATAGTCAATGTTTTGATTTATATAGAAGGTATTGAATGCAAATGTTTAATTTTATAGTCAATGTTTCCATATATAGAAGGTGTTTGAATTCAAAAGTTTATTTCTTTCAGCTTCGCCCCAATTTCCACGTTCACAGTGCCAGTCATTTAAATATTAGTCATTGTATACCATATTCAACCCTTGTTTATATTTTCCCTTGTTTTCACGTTACACAAATCTTTACATGGGCGGACCCATATAGATTAGGTCAGGGTCTCCGAACCCTAATGTTTTTAAAAAAAATAGTAGATTCGTTATATTTTCCCTTGTTTTCACGTTACACAAGTCTTTACACGTGACACACAATTTTTTAAAAGCATTACTACGAATATAACTGATGCGGGCCCAAGTGTAGAGGAGCGGGCCATCTTGTATTTGTAAGCCCAAGATCGCGTAATAAAAGGGGCGTCACTAAAATGCCTCTAACTTGGGCTGCGGGGGGTCCGTTTTGGGCGTGTGACCAGGCGAAACGAACGTGAGAACGAGACGTGATTGGCTAAATAGGCCAAAACTAACTTGGATTTATGTAACATGTGTAATACACGGGGTGTTTAAAGATATTTTTTTTTTTTTATTATTTGGTATATAAATTTAGATTTATTTAACCCGTGCAATACATAGGGTTTTTTTAAAAATACATAGGGATGTGAAGAAGTGGTTTGATTGGTTCGTTTATGAAGTGGCGGATTCGTAAGTTTAAGGACATGTGATAAGCACGTGTATAAACTTGAAAACATAAATGATCAAATCTTTCAATAAAAAAATTAAAAGTGTAAAATTGTGATTTGAATTAAATAAGATTTATTTAAAAAAAAGTCTTTCAATACTGTTCCGTTGTTATGTTTTCTTTTTCATAAATGATCAAGTTTTTAAAATTAAGTGACCTATTATATGAAACTTAGTAATTATTAATGATTTTTTATAATGTTAAAAGTATGTGCTTGTGAAAAAAAAATCATGAAATAATAATCAAGATCTGTAATTGTTTTCATTAAAGTCAACTTGAAAACATAATAACTAAATATTAAGCAAAGAGTGAATTTTAAGTTTTGTACTTTATCTTTATACCTAATTTCAATTGGTGTCCTTTGTCTTTAATTGATGGGATTTGTACTTTATGTTTACAAATCTTGCAAGTTACGTTCTGTAACCCCTGTGGCGAAGCTTGACTCGAATGACAGGGGGGTCGAAAACATATATACCAAAAAATTTCTATAGAACTGGGGTTCGAAAACGTATATACCCAAAAATTTCTATACGAAAACTACATATATAACACTATTGAGCGAAAAGTTCGGGGGGTCGGGCGCCCCTAGGGGTGTTCACAAAACTCGTGGCTCGCAGCTCGCTCGAAACTGGCTCGGTTGTAAATGAGCCAGCTCGGCTCGGCTCGGTTTGTAAACGAGCCGAGCTCGAGCTTGGCCTGGCTCGGCTCGTGAGCTGGCTCGATAAGGTTTAGATCCTTCATTTTTTTTGTCCCACATCGCTTAGAGAACAAAAACTAAAAGAGTAACTCCCCTATAAAAGAAGGTAAAGACAATGTACAAAATAAATTAGCTATTTACACTTGCATATTTAGCCATATGATTAAATTAAATGGCAAATATGGCCCTTAGTCTATGAAGAAATTCATTTTTAAGGGCTTTTTAAGTAGTAAATCTTGCGGTTCTTTGTTAGTTCGAGCTAGATCGAGCCGAGCTAGCTCGAATCTAATCAAGTCGAGCTCGAGCCTCAAATCTCAGCTCGATTTGGGATTCGAGCTCGAGCTGAGCCAGCTCGAATCGAGTTCGAGCCGAGCTCGAATCGAGTTCGAGCCGAGCTCGAATCGAGTTCGAGCCGAGCTCGAGCTGGGTCTTGCTCGGTTCGACTCGGCTCGTTTACAGCCCTAGGCGCCCCTTCCCGCCCCTTCTATACTTCGCCATTGTTTAACCCTAACTCGGTCTAAATTTTATCTGGATGTGTTTTTAACATGAGGGCATCTTTGTAATTTCACTTTTTCACTATTATGTTTATAATAAATACTAGGTTATTACCTGGGATTGCTTTCTGGACTCGAGAAATTTACTTATATTAATTATTATTTGTTATTAATACGAACTCATTACATCAAGCATCTCGTTGGATTCAACAACAATTTCTTCACATCACCGGATTAGATGATGAACCCATATTAGAGGTCAAACAAAAGCACAACAGGACCACATGAATAACATCATTTTCACTTTTACTTCAATGCACTTACGTGATCGGGTGATTTGGGATTTTATAGAATCGTCTAATATAACTAGCGGGATTTGCCCGTGCTATGCGGCGAGAAATCGTCCGTATCGGTTCGATTCGTTACGCAAGGGATTCGGGGTGGTAACGTTCGTTTGTTGTGCGAGAGGTCCCGAGTTAGACTTTTTAGTTAGATAAGTTTCAAAAATGACTGTTTTGACCCCTGAAGTTCAAGTGTAGCAACTTTAGTCAGATTGCTACAATTTTCCGACAAATCTAACATTTTATTTTTTTAAATTGTACGAAATCTGTAGCAACTGATATTCATTTGCTACAAATTTTTGACAAACTTAACATTCTTAGTTTTTTTTTCTATAAACAACTGTTTTGTGGAAAATTTGTAGCAATTTGTGACAAATTTCTGACAAACTTATCATTTAAAATTATCTTTGTTTCTAAAATTGATAAATAACAAATAACTTAACTTTTATTTTGTAGCAAATGTGTAGCAACTGTTGTCAATTTGCTACAAATTTCTGACAAATTTAGTATTTTGTTTTTATAATTATGTTAATTTGTTGAATAATAGTCTTTTTGTAGGAAATTTGTAGCAACTGCTGTCAATTTCCTACAAAGTGCCGACAAAATTATTATTTTATTTTTTAAAATTATAATATAACTTTTTTTTTTGTAGCAACTGTTGTCAATTTGCTACAAATTTCTGACAAATCTAGTATTTTGTTTTTTGTAATTATGTTTTCTTCTTAATTTGTTGAATAATAGCCTTTTTGTAGGAAATTTGTAGCAACTGCTGTTAATTTGCTACAAATTTCCGACAAACTTATCATTTTATTTTTAAAACTTATCTATTTTTCTAAAATTGATAAATAACAAATAAAATTACTTTTGTTTGTAGGAAATTTGTAGCAACTGGTGTCAGATTGCTACAATTTTCCGACAAATCTAACATTTTATTTTTTAAAATTGTAGGAAATCTGTAGCAGCTGATATTTATTTGCTACAAATTTTTGACAAACTTAACATTCTTAGTTTTTTTTTCTATAAACAACTGTTTTGTAGAAAATTTGTGTCAATTTGATACAAATTTCTGACAATTTTTTTAAATTATCTTTGTTTCTAAAATTGATAAATAACAAATAACATAACTTTTATTTTGTAGCAAATGTGTAGCAACTGTTGTCAATTTGCTACAAATTTCTGACAAATCTAGTATTTTGTTTTTTATAATTATGTTTTCTTCTTAATTTGTTGAATAATAGCCTTTTTGTAGGAAATGTGTAGCAACTGCTGTCAATTTCCTACAAAATGCCGACAAAATTATTATTTTATTTTTTAAAATTATAATATAACTTTTTTTGTAGCAAATGTGTAGCAACTGTTGTCAATTTCCTACAAATTTCCGACAAACTTATCATTTTATTTTTAAAAATTATCTATTTTTCTAAAATTGATAAATAACAAATAAAATTACTTTTGTTTGTAGGAAACTTGTAGCAACTGGTGTCAGTTTGCTACAATTTTCCTACAAATCTCACATTTTATTTTTTTAAATTATGTTTTCTTCTTAATATGTTGAATAATAGTTTTTTTGTAGGAAATTTGTAGCAACTGGTGTAAATTTGCTACAAATTTCTGACAAATTTAATATTTTATATTTTTTAAATTATTTATTTTGTTGTAGTTACAAATTATATAATATTTTATAATTTTTGTCGGAATTTTGTCGAAAATGTTATAATTTTTGTGACGAAATTGCTACAAATGCTTATTGTGTGGCAATTTTGTAGGAAATTTGTAGAAAAGTTTTGGGTTTTTTTTTTTGTTTTTCTTTTTTGTCAAAAAATTGTAGGAAAATTGTAAAAAAATTGAGTTGTGAGAAATTTGTAGGAAAAAATGTAGTTTTCTAGTAGTGTCAGCATCTCCCCAATTTCCACATTCACTGTGCCAGTCATTTAATTATTAGTCATTGCATACCATATTCTACCCTTGTTTATATTTTCCCTTGTTTTCACGTTACACAAGTCTTTACATGGGCGGACCCATATAGATTAGGTCGGGGTCTCCGAACCATAATGTTTTTAAAAAAATAGTAGATTCGTTATATTTTCCCTTGTTTTCACGTTACACAAGTCTTTACACGAGACACACATTTTTTATAAATATTTAACATTTAAAAGTTAAATAAAATCTAATGATTTTTTTAAAAGCATTACTACGAATATAACTGATGCGGGCCCAAGTGTGGAGGAGCGGGCCATCTTGTATTTTGAGGCCCAGGATCGCGTAACAAAAGAGGCTTCACTAAAATGGCTCTAACTTGGGCTACGGGGGTCCGTTTTGGGCGTGTGACCAGGCGAAACGAACGTGAGAACGATACGTGATTGGCTAAATAGGCCGAAACTAACTTGGATTTATGTAACATGTGTAATACACGGGGTGTTTAAAGATATTTTTTTTTTATTATTTGGTATATAAATTTAGATTTATTTAACCGGTGCAATACATAGGTTTTTTTTTTAAATATAACTTTTTTTATTATTAATGCAATACATAAAGTTTTTTAAAGATATAACTTTTTTTATTATTTAGTATACAAAATTACATTTATTCAACCCGTGTAACACATAGGTTTTTAAAGATATAACTTTTTATTATTTGGTATATAAAATTACATTTATTCAAGCGATGTAACAAATGAGGTTTTTAAAGATTTATTGTTTTATTATTTAGTATTTAAAATTATATTTATTCAACCCGTGTAATACAAAAGGTTTAAATAATAATAAAAAAATATGTTTTTTTTAAATTACGTTAGTTGTTTATATAGAACATGTTAAAGTTTTAAATTCAGAACACATACAATAATTTTGGAGCTCCATCTGGTTTCCCAACCTTTTTGCTTATACGCATGAAATGGTGAATGGACGGTGGGCCTAGTCCTATCCTAGGTCCTTAATGAAACTGTCACTATTGCCCCGTCCTAGTAGTGGTGGTGATGGAGGTGGATGAGAGAAGTAGATATTATTTGTATTAAAAAAACTATTTTTAATTAGATGAGTAAAAAGACTAAATTGCCCAAATCTGATTAGACTTAACTGAAATTTTTATCGATTGCCCAAATTTGATTAGACTTAACTGAAATTTTTATGGAGTTAGTGCTAAAAAACAAACAGATGATGCAAAGTTTTTCATACGTAAAGTATGATTCTTGTGATTTACAAAACTAAAGAAAATTCATTGCAATTTAATATTAACATAAACGAATAAATATTAGATGTAGTTCAAACATAGAGTACAAATATTAGACGTATTTCATGCGGCAAGACTCTGTCTAATAAAAATTCCCAACCGCATGTGATAAGGGACTTCCTTGTGTAATCAGTCATTCGAATTTTAGTCAATGTTTCGATATATATTGAAGGTATTGAATGCAAATGTTTAATTTTATAGTCAATGTTTCGAGTCAATGTTTCGATATATATAGAAGGTATTGAATGCAAATGTTTAACAGGGATTAAGTCGTTGTTATCTGAAATTACTGCCAGTATGTGGGGGGATGTGCACATAGCTACTAATTATTTATCACTTGGGGTGAAAGTACCCTACAAGTGATATGTCCACAGTCACAGTCCGGTAAAGTGACAACTGGATCAGTTAATTTAAAAGATGAGGCAATTGTAATCGCTCTTAATACTGTACATTATAACAAACAGGATGTTTTAATAAATAGAATGATTCACTCAGTATTTCCCGCTGACAAAACCTTTTTAAAACACTTTTCAGGTAATTACAGTAGATTGGAGTAAGAGATGATACGGCACTGAAAGGCATCAAGAAGTGGCTTATTTATTAATTAAATCAAAATAAGAAATATTGTTTTATGTAATAAAATTTATCTTTATTAAAGCTACCATTATAAAACATGGGTTTATCCCATTTATTAGATAAAATCCGGTATTTTATAAACTCTGATATTTTTCCTAACTCACGGTCCTGATAAAATTTCCGCTGCAACGTTTTCAAAATAATCACCGGTACCGCTGGACTGTTCACGGCACCCGATTCCGTTCAGGATGGGTCGGGGGTCGTGACAGAAGGTGGTATCAGAGCCAACTCAAAGAGCCACTGCTTTAAGCCTATAAGTGTTGTGATAACAATACTTAACTTAAATAAAAGAGTTAGGAGATTGCTGTTAACTGGTAGCACACATGATAGCATTTAGACTTGAACTTAAGAAAATATGCCTGAGTATAAAACTTTAAGATAAGCTAAAGTACTTTCGTAAATAAAGTATGATGAGTTTTGGTATGCCATAAGACTGGTAATTAGAATATTGCAAGATATGATAAATAAGCTATAACACTTAAATCTTGCTTATTGATATTACTTGGGCTAGAATAAGACATGTTACGAGAAATATAAATTTCCTTGATTCTGGATAAAAGCCCTAATAAAAGAGGCACTTTTCAAATCTTGAAAAGATACTATTTATGGGAAATAGAAAATTTTCTCCGGCAAGACTGGGTATGGTGTAGCAGACTCTCCAGCTTGTCCGGATATAACGGGGTTACCTCTCCGGCGCGAACCAGATAAGACGGGGTAAATAATATGTCAAACAAGTGACAAGATTTCCCTAAATAGTATCATGATCTGATATCTGAATTGCTTTGGAAATATGAATCTGTGAAATACATGATCTTATTAAGGGTATGTATATTACAGCATGTGAAATATGTGATTATATAGATAGGTATATCTATAAGAAATTCCAAAAGTCAATTTGGAATAAAGCACAAGCATCTGTGTCTAGATTTCTTTATTAAGAATCTCTTTTCCGATATCAAACATTATTTCGTTTGATCATCTACCTCGTAACTCGTGTGAAAATATATTAACAATAGAAACCCATTAAGTTGGGATACCATCAAAAGTATAAGAATTTCTAAATGTGTTACCATAAACTATTAACGCAAGTAAGAAACATGTAAAGTTGTGCTAGTGCACAAGAAAACATATGAAATTTAAATTATACGTCCACAAACGTTGAAGTATATCACACACGACATTCAAGGCAAGATCCCTGGAAAATATAAATTAGGCACGATGACACCAATGCTAATTCATGCAGTAGAAGAATTAAAAACAGCACTTTGCCACGTGATCTTACAAACAAAATGAATCTCGCTGAGGTACAATTGAAACAAGATTTCACAACCATCGGTGCACAGTCTAATCAAAGTCATAATTATTAGCACTGCAAAAGGAGTCATATACCTTTGCAAATTCCCTATTTTATTTTATTTAACATTCCCTGGTAATTTCACTTAACAACGGTTATCACACGAAATTCCAGATAAAGTTCTTATATTTCTTTCGTTGAAATTCTGACTTCTGTATATAATAAGTTGACTTTCGCGTTTCTACTTTCCCTAATGGTCATCATACCACGAGGATTTATTTCATAATAGCGAATATTGATCTATTTCGTTTCTTGGTAAATCTACACGTTACACATGCACTATTTAGTATGCATGTGATTCATTTATGAAGACCACTGGAGGGCTTCATTCCGATTTGTTATTTTATCAAAACTCAAATATCATTCCACTTTTTGCACGGTAACCCGCACTGTTGCAAAACGATAACTCTTTGATATCGAGTCAATGAATTTTGTTAAAACCATTTAAGGTGAAGAATTTATATTCTATATATATGTATAAAATTTTGTTTGAGGTATACTCTCATTTAAATTTATGTTTAAGTTATTTATTATTGATAATTAATATTATTAGTAATAATATATTAATAATAGTCGTGTTATTATTATTTTTAATACTAGGGTTATTGTCAAGGGCAGGTATTGAGTAGCCTAGCCTTAGTTAGGCATGGACTGATCACCTATGCTTAAACAAGGCAGTACTAACCAATATCCAACTATGATAATGACTAGTTAATATATATAAATTAAGTCATCATATTTATTTAGTAAATTTTAATTATATATATAAAAATATTTTACTTTGTACGATAAGGAGAAGACATATTTTCATAAAATTTAGAGGGACAAATAAAACTATATAAATAATAGTCTATCACATGTTTTATGGTAACTATGTACCGTAACGTTCTTAAAAAAAAAAAAATAGTCTCCGTTTTCACTTATTTACAACATTTTTAAATATATTCATAACGTTATATTATTTCAAAATGAAAAATAAATAATCACATAGAACCGACTCATTAAGTGATATATATTTACAAATTATTTTACAAATACTTTTTGTACAATAAATATTTTTACACCTTTAATTTTTATTTAACGTTATAAATAATAGTGATTCTTTTACAAAATAATAATACTAAAATATTTTGTAAATATAATAAGCTCATTGCGGTGTTTTATAATATATATTACATAGTAAATATAAGTTATTTTACATAGTATAGTAAAATACTAAAATAATATTTATTTAAAAGTGGTGACCATTTACATATAGTAAAAATACGTAACAAATAATCTATATTACATTTGCTTTACAAATATAATATAATGGTTGGTCATGTCAAAACAACTTATTCTTATTATATTTCAATCTCTAGGACATAGTATGAAAAATATGGTTACTAATAGTATACTATCATATTGTTTCACAATTAAAACAACTTGGAACTCTAAACAATGATACACTAACTCTATTGTCTTTTGGTGTATCTTTGCAATTCACTCATCTCAGCACAATGATTTTCTCATATCATAATTAATTATTTGACAAATCATTTTTCGTACTTTTATTTTGAACCTGTCGATTCTAAGTCTTCCTCAGTTGCCAATCAAAGTAAGCTTTCTTTTGACGAAGAATTTTTATTGATTCTAAAAATCCTTCACATTCATTTTAAATATCTATTGATCATATATCTTTTGGCTTGAACCTAGTCACCTTAGAAATTGTATCATTTCATCTCATTCATTTGTCATCAATTTCTGAAACTAATTCAGTTGAACCATTGAATCATACTTATGGTACAACTCGTATTCACAAAATTTGATATTTTAATCCTGTATTAACTACCTTAAATATTGTTTTATTGACTAAAATGTGACATACGTCTTAAAGAAATATCATAACCCAAATCTCGAGGACGAGATTTAAAACAAGGTGGGGAGAATGTAACATCCCTATTTTTACCATAGGTTTGGTTAAATTTATTAACCACTAGTAAATAGTAAATAGTTTACTTTTAATATAAATATTCAACCCAAATAGTTTTAAATACTATTTTATATATAGTTGGTTGAAATATTATTGGCCTGTATACGAGTGACCTTTCTAATAAAATAAAAGTCTATAAAAATTTATATTATTAGACAGGTATATTACGGGTAAGTCGATTGTTAAAAATATGAAGTACCTAAACGGGCCCATGAACCATTTACTAATTAAATTATAAAATACATTGTATTTGGAATCTACTCTATTTTTAATGAAACTTAGACCCAAATGTAGATAAAAATATTCTGAACCTAATGACATATTTATTATTTTCTAAAAATGCTATATTTTAGAAATTATACGCGCCAATTAAGTGAAGCAATTAAATTAATTATAATATATATATCTAAATAAATAATAAAGTTAATTTTGTTTAAAATGTATGTGTATACATCGAAGATAAGAATAAAATTAAAATAATAATAAATATTAAAAATATAATAATAAATAAAGGGTTAATCTAGGAATTGAAAGAACCTGTCAATTTCATGTCCCATCTTTTATATATATATAATAAGTTTTCATTTAAAATCAATATATAAATAAGATAATAATAAAACTAACAAACAAAGTACATCTTTACATGTACGTGGCTTCAAATGGAAACCCTTAGAATTTCATTGAATTGAAATTGGCTACGTGTCTCGAAATTGATAAGAACAACAATAAACTTGGAGTGGACTCCAAGTTATTTCAACTATAAATAGAGAAGCAGTATAAGCTTCCCAACCTGCTCATTCTTTTCCCTTTTGGTCTCGCCATCTTCTATCTTTTAATATTCTGTTTTATTTATTTATTTTATTTACCCTATAATAATAATAAAGCCCTGCTCTGTTTTAAGTGTTTTAACTCCAGATCACCGCTACCCTTTCCGATTGATCTGAACCTCATAACATATGTCAGGGCTCTGCTCGACTAAGTTGTTGGGGTTCTGTCTCGGGACATCGGGACAAGGTTGAATTAGGGGTACTATACTTAATACGAGTGCATTATATATTTTTTTAAATAGCTCAGAAGTTATACCCAAAATTATACCAGGAAGTTTTCTAGTTGAACCTTAAAGTGACAAAGTGAGTCCATTTTCTTTTTTCACTATTTTATTCTCTTTTTCTCTTTTTCTTTATAATATAATTATATTCAAAAATATCCCAAACCATAAACAACTCTCACCAAAACTATTATTTATTATTATTATATTTTGTTCAAAAGGAAACCTTAGTTAAGACCCCTAAGTAATCCTGTACAAATCCTAAAATTTTCATAATTTTCAGAATCAGGATTAGGGCCCCTAAAACTCAAGGGGGTGTATACCCTAGTTAATATTTATCTATATTACTCGCTGTCAAAATATTAAATTAAGAAAGTGTCAACTCAGCATAGCTAGTCCCAACCGTGGCTACTCTATAAACCTATTTTTCAAACCATACGCATCGTAGGGGTTTAAGGCCTACGATGCGCAAGCCTGTTAAAATACCATACGCATCGTAAGGGTTCTAGGCCTACGATGCGCAGGGCTGACCAAATTTTGGGTATAAATAGCAGACCTTGGGACTTGAAATTTGGCATAAGTTCGACGAAGAAATTCGTTTCTGATATCGAAATTACTTTCTGTTTACACAATTAACACACACTAAACACGAAGTGCTGCCGCAATCAGGGTAATAACTCGATCGCTATTACGATTCAACGTCCGATCGATTATAACTATCCAACGATTGTTTAAGTGCCGCTCAAATTGAGTTTATACTTTGTTATTCATCGTGATTTCGACTTGAATGTCTGAGTGCTGTTCGAAATCGGACTATACTCTGTCATTCGTTGTGAATCCGCTGAATTGTTAAGTATTGCACTTGTAAATCGTTGTGAGGGTTTAATCTCGTGAATTGTCGTAACTGCTGTATTAGTTAATTACCTAGTTAGTGTGCATTAGGTTACAAGGCTAATCAATAGGCTAAGCTCTGCCTATATAAATCTGCAATCCATCAAGGCTTATCTGTAGATTAAATTCTGCCAGTATGAATCTGCATGCTTATAATGTGAGTCATTCTCTTTTTATCAAAATACTTTTCGAAAGCATGTTTTTATCAAAATTATAGTTACAGGGATTAAGTCGTTGTTATCTGAAATTACTGCCAGTATGTGGGGGGATGTGCACATAGCTACTAATTATTTATCACTTGGGGTGAAAGTACCCTACAAGTGATATGTCCACAGTCACAGTCCGGTAAAGTGACAACTAGATCAGTTAATTTAAAAGATGAGGCAATTGTAATCGCTCTTAATACTGTACATTATAACAAACAGGATGTTTTAATAAATAGAATGATTCACTCAGTATTTCCCGCTGACAAAACCTTTTTAAAACACTTTTTAGGTAATTACAGTAGATTGGAGTAAGAGATGATACGGCACTGAAAGGCATCAAGAAGTGGCTTATTTATTAATTAAATCAAAATAAGAAATATTGTTTTATGTAATAAAATTTATCTTTATTAAAGCTACCATTATAAAACATGGGTTTATCCCATTTATTAGATAAAATCCGGTATTTTATAAACTCTGATATTTTTCCTAACTCACGGTCCTGATAAAATTTCCGCTGCAACGTTTTCAAAATAATCACCGGTACCGCTGGACTGTTCACGGCACCCGATTCCGTTCAGGATGGGTCGGGGGTCGTGACACATAGGTTTTTAAAGATATAACTTTTTATTATTTGGTATATAAAATTACATTTATTCAAGCGATGTAACAAATGAGGTTTTTAAAGATTTATTGTTTTATTATTTAGTATTTAAAATTATATTTATTCAACCCATGTAATACACAAGGTTTAAATAATAATAAAAAATATGTTTTTTTTTAAATTACGTTAGTTGTTTATATAGAACATGTTAAAGTTTTAAATTCAGAACACATACAATAATTTTGGAGCTCCATCTGGTTTCCCAACCTTTTTGCTTATACGCATGAAATGGTGAATGGACGGTGGGCCTAGTCCCATCCTAGGTCCTTAATGAAACTGTCACTATTACCCCGTCCTAGTAGTGGTGGTGATGGAGGTGGATGAGAGAAGTAGATATTATCTGTAAAAAAAAACTATTTTTAATTAGACATGTAAAAAGACTAAATTGCCCAAATCTGATTAGACTTAACTAAAATTTTTATCGATTGCCCAAATTTGATTAGACTTAACTGAAATTTTTATCGAGTTAGTGCTAAAAGACAAACAGATGATGCATAGTTTTTCATACGTAAAGTATGATTCTTGTGATTTACAAAGCTAAAGAGAATTCATTGCAATTTAATATTAACATAAACGAACAAATATTAGATGTACTTCAAACATAGAGTACAAATATTAGACGTATTTCATGCGGCGACACTCTGTCTAATAAAAATTCCCAACCGCATGTGATAGGGGACTTCCTTGTGTTATCAGTCATTCAAATTTTAGTCAATGTTTCGATATATATAGATGGTATTGAATGCAAATGTTTAATTTTATATTCAATGTTTCGAGTCAATGTTTCGATATATATATAGAAGGTATTGAATGCAAATGTTTAATTTTATCAATGTTTTAAAAACCGGTTTTTAATTCATACCGAGTTGGGCTCTAAAATGGTTCAACCGGTTAAATCGGGTTGTATCGGGCGGTTGAACCGGGTTACTAGTTAACCCTATAAATTCCATAAAATACAAATTCATCTGAAAAAAACAAACCAATCTCAACTAAGATTTATGTAACTTATCATAGTTTTATCTTAAACAACTATTTTATTGTAAACTATTAAGTATTTTAAGAATATTTTTATTAGTTATAAACAATATTGCATTGTACGAGGTGAGTAACAATTTCAACAACGATTAAATATTGGAATAGAAGGCACTAGGTTAATTACCGGAAATATGAAAGATCAATATTACCTTAATATTGTATTTTATTAAAATTAAGAAATCAAATCTTAAGATAATGCAAACCGGTACAATGATTTGAACCGGTAGAACCGGATTTACCGCCGGTACATAAGAAATACCGTATTCGGGTTTTACCGGCCTTTATCGTACCGGATTCGTGTCCAATATCCGGTTTAACCGGTATAACCTGCCGGTTCATACCGGTATTTAAAACATTGAATTTTATAGTCAATGTTTCGATATATATAGAAGGTATTGAATGCAAATGTTTAATTTTATAGTCAATGTTTCCATATATAGAAGGTGTTTGAATTCAAAAGTTTATTTCTTTCAGCTTCGCCCCAATTTCCACTTTCACTGTGCCAGTCATTTAAATATTAGTCATTGCATACCATATTCTACCCTTGTTTATATTTTCTCTTGTTTTCACGTTACACAAGTCTTTACATGGGCGGACCCATATAGATTAGGTCGGGGTCTCCGAACCCTAATGTTTTAAAAAATAGCATAACTAGTGAACACTTACATATGATATTGCATGTGATTGCATATTTAGCACAACCGTATGAATTCATTACTTGCATGTGTTATGTGATGGGTAGTGTGGTGTTTCCTTAGACATTCATGACTCACGTTTTGTGATGTTCTTTGCTTGCTACTTGAGTTTGAGGAACCATTTGACATGAGTTAGGAGGAGCTGAGATGAGCATGCAAATCACAATATTATTGTGGGTGCACACATAATAATAATGTGGGGTGCATGCGAGTCCCAGTGAGGCTTAACAAGTGAAAAAGGGGTTTCGTTCCGTTATTTGATTGATGTGAAACACAACAGTCTACAAGAGTCATAGCAGTGATTGTCTCTTACTTGAACGTGATCTTTTCACTCCACTCTGAATCCTTACGAATCTCGATGCTATCGAGTATTACCTGAACGCTCATCTGAACGCCTAGCGAACGGTGTAGAATGTTAGATGCTGGTACGAACATCCCTGAGTTGGATGTTGCAGCATCGAATGATTGGACTATACCTTTTCACTCTTTTTCATTGGTTGGAACACAATGTACCGACGTCTTAGACCCTGGAGTGCGACCACTTCTGCAACACTCTAGAAACATATCGTGTATTACTCAGTCAACTTGCAAGAACGAGGGACAAGAGGATGAGCGTAGTGCCTTACCAACCTCAGTATTAAAACGACCTTGATTACCAGCAACGAACTCCAGCAGATTGACCTCAACCGAATCCTTAACCCTAGTAAGCAACTTATGGGAGTCGACTCTTACGAATCCATCAGGATACGGAATGTGTAACTTCCCACGCAGTGAGTAATGCCTTAGGACGCGACACGGGATGGGACAAGATGGACCCTGTTGTTGAAAGATCGTAGGCCCCGTTTTAAGCAACGACAGTAGAGGCGACGGTCACGGCAACATCAAGGAACTCGTAATCATAGCTTATAGTATGGAAATGAAGTTGACCTCGACAAGGATTGACTGTGTTAAGTCAAAGTGCCAACATCCAAGGGAACAAAGACGGTACTAGGAGTTCTCGCAACGAAAACAACATCACTGGAAATGATGCCTACGGAAGGGCATTTAGAATTGGCGTGGGCGACACCAGGACTTTAGCAACATGGTAGCTAGTATGCGTAGCTAATCGCTCCGTCTCTGTTCCGTTTGACCCTGATGCTCCTTGAATTTGAACCTGTTTTGGGATCGGCTGACGGTAAGACAATTGAAATTTCATATGTTAGTTAGGATGCAAACTCGACCTTGTGGGACAAGCGTTCGACATCAGTCTTCTTTCTGCTATCCTCGATGGTTTGAAGCAGTAGTTGGAATGGATTGGTAATCCATACATCGCGCAGATATACCCTGTGAGAAGAAAACTTTGCATATCCCTCCTCCTAGTGGAGAATCGTCATCTGATTCAAAGTATCAGAATTGTGCAAAGGTTAGCGTCAATTCTTCAATGGAAGCTCGGAAGTGTCCTCGGAGGGACTACCCCGCTATGTTGGCAATCGTTACTAATGTTTGGGCTAAGGAAAGAGGATCGAGGATCCTCCAATTGTTCGTGATTCCACTCGGTGTGCTACTCGAGGAACTTTCAGGTTTACTTTCACAACTGTTAGTCGGAATCCCAGTTGATCTCACGACAGAGGCAGCTCTGAATACTCGTACATTGTACCATCTCGCACAGGAGGGTTGCAAGAACTGTTTAACCAACTACAGGAAATACTGGACAGGAGTTTTTCGGACCTAGTTTTTCGCTTTAGGGAGCCCTAATTATATCCGTGAAGATAAGCCTTTTCGTATGTGTACTGATTACCCAGAACTTAACAAGGAGACAGTTAAGAACCGTTTGCCTCGATCATGTATTGGCAACCTATCTACCGGTGCGAGGGTCAAGCTTCCATTCGAGGAATGACTAACGAATGAACTATCATCAGATGGAAGTCCAAGGGGAGAATATTCCCATAACACATATGGAGCGCAATGCAGCCATCGCGACTATGTATTCCGTGACCTCTGGTTTATTCAACGACACTGCAGCGAGTGGGCTATTTCCTTCTTTGCGTTAATCAACATGAATCGACTGTGTTATTTGATGACGTGTTGAATCATTTCCAGGAGAAAGGGGCATCATGGGCGGCACTTGTATTTTATTTTAGAGCTCCTGAGGGAGGAGCCACTCCGTGCGAAGTCTTGTTAAATGTGACTACTGAATTCGAGAGGTACATTTCTGGACATGTAACCAACAAAGTGGGAATACACGTTGATCTCGCTGAGATGCATCTTGCTAGAAACTGATCGACACCAAAGATTCCTTTGGGGATGCAGCAATTCCTTGGTTTCGTTAGATACTACCGCAGCTTACCCACATGATTTTCGAAGGTCGCACAGCTTAAATCTCCTTAGCACAGTAGGATGCTGTGTTCGTGAAAGACGAAACAGGAGGACGTCTTTTCAGCTTCCGAACTCCAACTCTGCAATGTACGGAGCATCGTCTTTACCCGAGGGTGCGGGTGATTTAGTGGTATACCATGATGGTCCGAATCTGAGTCCCAGTTACACACCGATGCAACACGAGAGAGTGATGACTTACGTGATGGAGTTACAAAGAGGAACTGCACGACACACATCTGGCGGTGAAAACCGTGGCATTGGGATTTTAGATGGAGGCGTTACTTGGACGGTACCAGATGCGTTACTTAAACCGATCACAAGGGCCTCCCGTGTACCTCGGTATCGACAGAGCTAAATCAGTTAATGGCATCACTAGAGGGAACTTTAGGATGATTACGACTATGAAACTTGAATGTGCACGAGCTTTGCAGCTCATTATCGACTCTAACTTACCTGGTCAGACTCGCCCTGTTCAAACTGGAGAACTGAACGAAGAGGATTTTCAAATAAAACCCACGCGGGGCATGGAGAAGCAACCTTTTTCAGGTCGGACGATACTCGTTACCTCATGGAACGAATGTGGGTCTCATTATACGACAACTTTAGGGAACTCGTGTTGAGCAAAGCACACCGGCTTCGATATTCTAGCCGTATGGGTTTTGATGAGAGGCATTAGGATTTATAAACCTTGTACTGGTAATCGGGCATGAAGGCCCACCTAGCTAGGTATGGGAATGATGTTTGACTTGTGGGAAAGTCAAGGTGAAGTGTTAGCAAACAGAAACACCTACAAGGAAAGCGAAAACAGAATGCCATGGAATTAGTCGCTAGTCTACTTACAACTCGAAACGGAAACAATGTCACCTGGATGATCGTTGACCATCTCACGAAGTCAGCGCATTTTCTGGCAATCAAGGAAACAAATAAGTTTTCGCAGCTTGCAGTAGTTTATCTTAAGGAGGTGGTTTCTAGGCACGGGGTGCCAACTTCTATCATCTCAGATCGAGATCCGCGTTTCACTTCTGAACTATGGCAGTCTATGCATAAGTCGTTCAGTTCACGTCTCGATATGAGCACTGCTTATCACCCACAGATGGATGGTCAGAGTGAGCGTACCATTCAGACGCTTGAAGACATGCTGCGGGCATGTGTGATTGATTTTTGGAAAGGATAGGAGAAACATTTGCCGCTAATAGAGTTCTCGTACAACAACAACTACCACACTAGTATTCAGGCAGCTCCATTCGAGGCACTGTACGGGCGAAAGTGTCATTCTCCTCTCTGTTGGGCTGAGTTGGGTGACAACCAGATCACCGGTCCTGAGCTGGTACTTGAAACCTCAGAAATGATTGTTCAGATCAGGAACCGTATGGTAGCAGCACGTGATCGTCAGAAAGTTACGCTGATGAGCGTAGGAAACCGTTAGAGTTGCAGTGGGTGATCGTGTTATGTTGAAAGTTTCTCCGTGGAAGGGTGTTGTACGCTTCGGGAAGCGTGGCAAGCTTAACCCACGTTACGTTGGGCCATTTATAATTCTGGAGTGGATCGGTAAAGTTGCTTACAAGCTTGAGTTACCTGCTGAGTTGGGTAATGTTTACCATGTTTCACAGTTGAAGAAGTGTTTGGTTGATGAAACACTAGTTGTACCATTCCAAGAGCTGAAGATCGACGACAGGTTGCAGTTTGTCAAAGAGCCCATTGAGATCATGGATCGGGAGGTCAAGGTACGTAAACATAGTCGTATTCCGATCGTTAAAGTTCGTTGGAACTCTAGACGTGGACCGAAATTCACGTGGGAGCGTGAGGATCAGATGAATCTTAAATATCCCCAACTCTTCCCTGCTGACCAGTCTAAACCCGGTGAAACTAGTGAATTTCAGGATGAAATTTCCTTCAAGTTGGGGATGATGTGACACCTGAGCAAAATCCGCAACAATCTCGATTCCTCGCTTCACTCCTTCATGCCTACTTGCTAAATTTCGGGATGAAATTTCCTTCAAGTTGGGGATGATGTGACAACCCGTATTTCTGAGGTTAGTGCTGCTTAAATTCCACCAATCGTCAGCGTGTGTTCTGCGTTAAATCACTCATCTTGTGCACCATAGATTGCTTATGTGTGTATGTTTTCGCAAAACCGATAAACATTATTACGCGTCGTTTATTTAACCTTGAAAACCAGTTTAGATGAACTGCAAACATGTTCAACACTTGTTTAACACTCACATGTTTGGACCCTCGGGCCTGTGGCCACATTCTGCTCACCGTAGGCCCATATAAATAGAGCCCAATCTAAATCTGCATTCACTTTAGGCCGTAACCCCTTGGGCCGGCCAACAAGTACTCGATATCATACATGGTCCCTTAGGTACAACGTCTAACTCGTATCACAGGCCCAAACCAAACCGAGCCCACCCATCCTCAAAGAAATACGTTTTACATTCTAACTATATTTGCTTATCATGTATACACTGGCGAAGTATAGTGGGTGCCCGGGGGTGCACCCGCCCACCCCAATGTTTCAGTTAGAAGTGTATAAGTTTCGATTTTTCGTCCAAAAAAATTAAAATTATATAGGATCACCTCCCGATTATTTTTCCTAAATTGTATATCCTAAATATTTATAAACTTTGTATATAAATGATGAGTAGTTTGGTAATTATACACTTAGTTTTATTTGGAACTATTATTATTTGACCCGACTTGAATCGAATAGCCAACCCGACCCGACCCGACCCGAAACATAACGATAGGAAAAAAAATTTGGTCCCATCAATTTACGCCCCCTTGAAACTTTTGGTCAAGCTCCGCCACTGCATGTATACGTAACTCCTTCCCTACTTCCCAATCATCACATAATAAACCCTAATCAACTATTGTGCGACGACAGTGGTCAAGGACCCCCCCCCCCCCTCTCGTAACATTATATTAGCGGATCAGTGGCTGGTTAGTAATTTCTTTTGGTTGATTTGTTTTGTTAATCATGTTGTGTATATATGTGTGACCTCGATTGCATGAACCTGATGTGATGACTTTGTAGGTTTGAAATCCATAATAAATTGTGATGATAACTAGCTTTAAGGGTCCACTAGAATTGTGGGTATCTAATTTGATAAGTTTGGATATATGACAGCCCATGTGTTTGTAACTTTGAAATCACCAAATCATGTGCATCCTACATATGTGTCAGAATGGACAAGATGTTAAATGATGATGTTTGTCATGTGAGTTAATGAATGTGTTGATTGTTTATTTTGTTCTTGTGTGAGGATAGTTTAATTATTGGTAATAGTGTGATGCATGACTCTAGGGTTATACAAGAATATATATATATATATATGTAATGAGGATTCGGGAATTATAGAGATATTTGAATGAAGATAATCTTTGCTAAATAAAGGGCTATGGCACGAATCAGGAAGTAATTATACTTATTATTTTGAATTGAGCATGCCATGATAAAAGAAGATAGTGTTTGATACTAAGAACGTGCTTGTTAGTGAGGCAAGGGTCTCGTATAATTGATGTTATGTGCTATGATAATTATGGAGGGAATGATACGTTTGGATTGGGTATTACTGATCAATGATGGATAGGAGGGTAAAGTAGTATGTTGATTGTCAAGTAATTGATCGATAAGGTTGTCAAAACGGGAAGCATGATTTAGATTAAGTCTAAGAGCTGGGCCACACACACACATAAATATACACGAATGAAGTGTGGGCCGCATGGATATCTCGTTGTGATGTTGGGCCGGTTGTAACATTGGGCTGTCCTAGACCTATTAAGCACACACACATATGTTTTATTCAGTAACATGCATGTAGCTATTAAGTATGTTGAACTTGAATGTTTATCCAGCCGAACCTGAGTAATGAATTCTTATACTTTGTGCTTAACTGGATAAGTTGGTATACGGATTGACAAATGTTACTACATGTATCTGATGTGTACTGTTTGATGAATAAATGTGGAGTGACACGGACCGAGCTTGTATGCATACTAACCGTTATATGTGCATTAATCATAGGACCTGATTGATTGTTTGGTTAAACGAGTAGTTAAGTCTACCGAGCACTCTAAGGTGAGTTCACTACATTCGAGCATGCGTCCCAGTGGTTGGGGACAGTCAGTGGGTATCCCGTGGAGGGATAAGTCTTTTGGGTAAAAAACGGGTATATGGGTTAATATTCTCACCTATCATTCTTGTAAGTCCCTTATGTTGTTACCTGGATGGTAACGAGTATTAGTTAGTAGCGCTAATTAGGTTTGGCACCCTCACACCGCTCCTAGAGAGGACGGATGTGAACTAATGACCCAGTCAGGCCCAGTACAGGATAGGAGTACGTGGGAAAGGCCAATCATGTACTTCAGGAGCCGTCTTGTTCGGAATTGAGATATTAACAATATTACTTGCATTTGTCAGTGAACTGTTTTACATACAACTGGTAACAAACGTTTTCTTAAACTGTGAACTCGCCAGCTTTGTCTGATACACTTGTTACATGCTCGCAGGTCGTTAGGTATCTTGGAACAGGAACTTGCTGGCTGGAGGGCATGAGTGGTCATGGTTCACACCGATTGGTTTTATTTATTGAACATTGGTTCTTACATTTGTTTGGAAAATGATTATATTGTGATACGTTAACGCTTCCGCTGAATTTACTGGTTTCGAATAACTTATGTTTGGATTTTAATATTAAATGATGAAACTTTATTTTAAACTTATGGATTCAATGTAATTGGTGGCTCGTTGCTAGTGGGTCACACGCCTAACAGGGACACTCCCTAGGTGGTATTTTGAGGGTGTGACAGTTTGGTATCAGAGCCATTGGTTATAGTGAATTTGGTTTTAAAAAAGTTTCTATAAAACCAGACTATAACCGAAAAGATCCGAAATCGACCATGACACTTAGCTCCAGACTGCAAGGTTCGTCTCTCGTTTACTTACTGTACTGCATAACTAGTGAACACTTACATATGATATTGCATGTGATTGCACGTTTAGCACAACCGTATGAATTCATTACTTGCATGTGTTATGTGATGGGTAGTGTGGTGTTTCCTTAGACATTCATGACTCGCGTTTTGTGATGTTTTTTGCTTGCTACTTGAGTTTGAGGAACCATTTGACATGAGTTAGGAGGAGCTGAGATGAGCATGCAAATCACAATATTATTGTGGGTGCACACATAATAATAATGTGGAGTGCATGCGAGTCCCAGTGAGGCTTAACAAGTGAAAAAGGGGTTTCGTTCCGTTATTTGATTGATGTGAAACACAACAGTCTACAAGAGTCATAGCAGTGATTGTCTCTTACTTGAACGTGATCTTTTCACTCCACTCTGAATCCTTACGAATCTCGATGCTATCGAGTATTACCTGAACGCTCATCTGAACCCCTAGAGAACGGTGTAGAATGTTAGATGCTGGTACGAACATCCCTGAGTTGGATGTTGCAGCGTCGAATGATTGGACTATACCTTTTCACTCTTTTTCATTGGTTGGAACTCAATGTACTGACGTCTTAGACCCCGGAGTGCGACCACTTCTGCAACACTCTAGAAACATATCGTGTATTACTCAGTCAACTTGCAAGAACGAGGGACAAGAGGATGAGCGTAGTGCCTTACCAACCTTAGTATTAAAACGACCTTGATTACCAGCAACGAACTCCAGCAGATTGACCTCAACCGAATCCTTAACCCTAGTAAGCAACTTATGGGAGTCAACTCTTACGAATCCATCGGGATACGGAATGTGTAACTTCCCACGCAGTGAGTAATGCCTTAGGACGCGACACGGGATGGGACAAGATGGACCCTGTTGTTGAAAGATCGTAGGCCTCGTTTTAAGCAACGACAGTAGAGGCGACGGTCACGGCAACATCAAGGAACTCGTAATCATAGCTTATAGTATGGAAATGAAGTTGACCTCGACAAGGATTGACTGTGTTAAGTCAAAGTGCCAACATCCAAGGGAACAAAGACGGTACTAGGAGTTCTCGCAACGAAAACAACAACACTGGAAATGATGCCTACGAAAGGGCATTTAGAATTGGCGTGGGCGACACCAGGAATTTAGCAACATGGTAGCTAGTATGCGTAGCTAATCGCTCCGTCTCTGTTCCGTTTGACCCTGATGCTCCTTGAATTTGAACCTGTTTTGGGATCGGCTGACGGCAAGACAATTGAAATTTCATATGTTAGTTAGGATGCAAACTCGACCTTGTGGGACAAGCGTTCGACATCAGTCTTCTTTCTGCTATCCTCGATGGTTTGAAGCAGTAGTTGGAATGGATTGGTAATCCATACATCGCTCAGATATACCCTGTGAGAAGAAAACTTTGCATATCCCTCCTCCTAGTGGAGAATCGTCATCTGATTCAAAGTATCAGAATTGTGCAAAGGTTAGCGTCAATTCTTCAATGGAAGCCCGGAAGTGTCCTCGGAGGGACTACCCCGCTATGTTGGCAATCGTTACTAATGTTTGGGCTAAGGAAAGAGGATCGAGGATCCACCAATTGTTCGTGATTCCACTCGGTGTGCTACTCGAGGAACTTTCAGGTTTACTTTCACAACTGTTAGTCGGAATCCCAGTTGATCTCATGACAGAGGTAGCTCTAAATACTCGTACATTGTACCATCTCGCACAGGAGGGTTGCAAGAACTGTTTAACCAACTACAGGAAATACTGGACAGGAGTTTGTCGGACCTAGCTTTTCTCTTTAGGGAGCCCCAGTTATATCCGTGAAGATAAGCCTTTTCGTATGTGTACTGATTACCCAGAACTTAACAAGGAGACAGTTAAGAACCGTTTGCCTCGATCATGTATTGGCAACCTGTCTACCGGTGCGAGGGTCAAGCTTCCATTCGAGGAATGACTAACGAATGAACTATCATCAGATGGAAGTCCAAGGGGAGAATATTCCCATAACGCATATGGAGCGCAATGCAGCCATCGCGACTTTGTATTCCGTGACCTCTGGTTTATTCAACGACACCGCAGCGAGTGGGCTATTTCCTTCTTTGCGTTAATCAACATGAATCGACTGTGTTATTTGATGACGTGTTGAATCATTTCCAGGAGAAAGGGGCATCATGGGTGGCACTTGTATTTTATTTTAGAGCTCCTGAGGGAGGAGCCACTCCGCGCGAAGTCTTGTTAAATGTGACTACTGAATTCGAGAGGTACATTTCTGGACATGTAACCAACAAAGTGGGAATACACGTTGATCTCGCTGAGATGCATCTTGCTAGAAACTGATCGACACCAAAGATTCCTTCGGGGATGCAGCAATTCCTTGGTTTCGTTAGATACTACCGCATCTTACCCACATGATTTTCAAAGGTCGCACAACTTAAATCTCCTTAGCACAGTAGGATGCTGTGTTCGTGAAAGACGAAACAGGAGGACGTCTTTTCAGCTTCCGAACTCCAACTCTGCAATGTACGGAGCATCGTCTTTACCCGAGGGTGCAGGTGATTTAGTGGTATACCATGATGGTCCGAATCTGAGTCCCAGTTACACACCGATGCAACACGAGAGAGTGATGACTTACGTGATGGAGTTACAAAGAGGAACTGCAAGACACACATCTGGCGGTGAAAACCGTGGCATTGGGATTTTAGATGGAGGCGTTACTTGGACGGTACCAGATGCGTTACTTAAACCGATCACAAGGGCCTCCCGTGTACCTCGGTATCGACAGAGCTAAATCAGTTAATGGCATCACTAGAGGGAACTTTAGGATGATTACGACTATGAAACTTGAATGTGCACGAGCTTTGCAGCTCATTATCGACTCTAACTTACCTGGTCAGACTCGCCCTGTTCAAACTGGAGAACTGAACGAAGAGGATTTTCAAATAAAACCCATGCGGGGCATGGAGAAGCAACCTTTTTCAGGTCGGACGATACTCGTTACCTCATGGAACGAATGTGGGTCTCATTATACGACAACTGTAGGGAACTCGTGTTGAGCAAAGCACACCGGCTTCGATATTCTAGCCGTATGGGTTTTGATGAGAGGCATTAGGATTTATAAACCTTGTACTGGTAATCGGGCATGAAGGCCCACCTAGCTAGGTATGGGAATGATGTTTGACTTGTGGGAAAGTCAAGGTGAAGTGTTAGCAAACAGAAACACCTACAAGGAAAGCGAAAACAGATTGCCATGGAATTGGTCGCTAGTCTACTTACAACACGAAATGGAAACAATGTCACCTGGATGAACGCTCATCTGAACGCCTAGAGAACGGTGTAGAATGTTAGATGCTGGTACGAACATCCCTGAGTTGGATGTTGCAGCATCGAATGATTGGACTATACCGTTTCACTCTTTTTCATTGGTTGGAACTCAATGTACCGACGTCTTAGACCCCGGAGTGCGACCACTTCTGCAACACTCTAGAAACATATCGTGTATTACTCAGTCAACTTGCAAGAACGAGGGACAAGAGGATGAGCGTAATGCCTTACCAAACTCAGTATTAAAGCGACCTTGATTACCAGCAACGAACTCCAGCAGATTGACCTCAACCGAATCCTTAACCCTAGTAAGCAACTTATGGGAGTCGACTCTTACGAATCCATCGGGATACGGAATGTGTAACTTCCCACGCAGTGAGTAATGCCTTAGGACGCGACACGGGATGGGACAAGATGGACCCTGTTGTTGAAAGATCGTAGGCCCCGTTTTAAGCAACGACAGTAGAGGCGACGGTCACGGCAACATCGAGGAACTCGTAATCATAGCTTATAGTATGGAAATGAAGTTGACCTCGACAAGGATTGACTGTGTTAAGTCAAAGTGCCAACATCCAAGGGAACAAAGACGGTACTAGGAGTTCTCGCAACGAATATTAGTCATTGCATACCATATTCTACCCTTGTTTATATTTTCCCTTGTTTTCACGTTACACAAGTCTTTACATGGGCGGACCCATATAGATTAGGTCGGGGTCTCCGAACCCTAATGTTTTAAAAAAAAAAATAGTAGATTCGTTATATTTTCATTTGTTTTCACGTTACACAAGTCTTTACACGTGACACACAATTTTTATAAATATTTAACATTTAAAAGTTATATAAAATCTAATAATTTTTTTAAAAGCATTACTACGAATATAACTGATCCGGGCCCAAGTGTGGAGGAGCGGGCCATCTTGTATTTGGTGGCCCAAGATCGCGTAACAAAAGGGGCTTTACTAAAATGGCTCTAACTTGGGCTACGGGGGTCCGTTTTGGGCGTGTGACCAGGCGAAACGAACGTGAAAACGGGATGTGATTGGCTAAATAGGCCGAAACTAACTTGGATTGATGTAACATGTGTAATACACGGGGTGTTTAAAGATATATTTTTTATTATTTGGTATATAAATTTAGATTTATTTAACCCGTGCAATACATAGGGTTTTTTTTAAAATATAACTTTTTTTATTATTAATGCAATACATATAGTTTTTTAAAGATATAACTTTTTTATTATTTAGTATACAAAATTACATTTATTCAACCCGTGTAACACATAGGTTTTTAAAGATATAACTTTTTATTATTTGTTATATAAAATTACATTTATTCAAGCGATGTAACAAATGAGGTTTTTAAAGATTTATTGTTTTATTATTTAGTATTTCAAATTATATTTATTCAACCCGTGTAATACACAAGGTTTAAATAATAATAAAAAATATGTTTTTTTTTTTAAATTACGTTAGTTGTTTATATAGAACATGTTAAAGTTTTAAATTCAGAACACATACAATAATTTTGGAGCTCCATCTGGTTTCCCAACCTTTTTGCTTATACGCATGAAATGGTGAATGGACGGTGGGCCTAGTCCCATCCTAGGTCCTTAATGAAACTGTCACTATTGCCCCGTCCTAGTAGTGGTGGTGATGGAGGTGGATGAGAGAAGTAGATATTATCTGTATTAAAAAAAACTATTTTAAATTAGATGAGTAAAAAGACTAAATTGCCCAAATTTGATTAGACTTAACTGAAATTTTTATCGAGTTAGTCCTAAAAAACAAACAGATGATGCAAAGTTTTTCATACGTAAAGTATGATTCTTGTGATTTACAAAGCTAAAGAAAATTCATCGCAATTTAATATTAACATAAACGAATAAATATTAGATGTAGTTCAAACATAGAGTACAAATATTAGACGTATTTCATGTGGCAACACTCTGTCTAATAAAAATTCCCAACCGCATGTGATAAGGAACTTCCTTGTGTTATCAGTCATTCGAATTTTAGTCAATGTTTCGATATATATAGAAGGTATTGAATGCAAATTTTTAATTTTATTGTCAATGTTTCGAGTCAATGTTTCGATATATATATAGAATGTATTGAATGCAAATGTTTAATTTTATAGTCAATGTTTCGATATATATAGAAGGTATTGAATGCAAATATTTAATATTATAGTCAATGTTTCCATATATAGAAGGTGTTTGAATTCAAAAGTATATTTCTTACAGCTTCGCCCCAATTTCCACATTCACTGTGCCAGTCATTTAAATATTAGTCATTGCATACCATATTCTACCCTTGTTTATATTTTCCCTTGTTTTCACGTTACACAAGTCTTTACAAGGGCGGACCCATATAGATTAGGTCGGGGTCTCCGAACCCTAATGTTTTTTAAAAAAATAGTAGATTCATTATATTTTCCCTTGTTTTCACGTTACGCAAGTCTTTACACGTGACACACAATTTTTATAAATATTTAACATTTAAAAGTTATATAAAATCTAATAATTTTTTTAAAAGCATTACTACGAATATAACTGATGCGGGCCCAAGTGTGGAGGAGCGGGCCATCTTGTATTTGGAGGCCCCAGATCGCGTAACAAAATGGGCTTCACTAAAATGGCTCTAACTTGGGCTACGAGGGTCCGTTTTGGGCGTGTGACCAGGCGAAAAGAACGTGAGAACGAGACGTGATTGGCTAAATAGGCCGAAACTAACTTGTATTTATGTAACATGTGTAATACACGGGGTGTGTAAAGATATTTTTTTTATTATTTGGTATATAAATATAGATTTATTTAACCCGTGCAATACATAGGGTTTTTTTAAAAAATATAACTTTTTTTATTATTAATGCAATACGTATAGTTTTTTAAAGATATAACTTTTTTTTATTATTTAGTATACAAAATTACATTTATTCAACCCGTGTAACACATAGGTTTTTAAAGATATAACTTTTTATTATTTGGTATATAAAATTACATTTATTCAAGCGATGTAACAAATGAGGTTTTTAAAGATTTATTGTTTTATTATTTAGTATTTAAAATTATATTTATTCAACCCGTGTAATACACAAGGTTTAAATAATAATAAAAAATATGTTTTTTTAAATTACGTTAGTTGTTTATATAGAACATGTTAAAGTTTTAAATTCAGAACACATACAATAATTTTGGAGATCCATCTGGTTTCCCAACCTTTTTGCTTATACGCATGAAATGGTGAATGGACGGTGGGCCTAGTCCCATCCTAGGTCCTTAATGAAACTGTCACTATTGCCCCGTCCTAGTAGTGGTGGTGATGGAGGTGGATGAGAGAAGTAGATATTATCTGTATTAAAAAAACTATTTTTAATTAGATGAGTAAAAAGACTAAATTGCCCAAATGTGATTAGACTTAACTGAAATTTTTATCGAGTTAGTGCTAAAAAACAAACAGACGATGCAAAGTTTTTCATACGTAAAGTATGATTCTTGTGATTTACAAAGCTAAAGAAAATTCATTGCAATTTAATATTAACATAAACGAATAAATATTAGATGTAGTTCAAACATAGAGTACAAATATTAGACGTATTTCATGCGGCAACACTCTTTCTAATAAAAATTCCCAACCGCATGTGATAAGGGACTTCCTTGTGTTATCAGTCATTCGAAATTTAGTCAATGTTTCGATATATATAGAAGGTATTGAATGCACATATTTAATTTTATAGTCAATGTTTCGAGTCAATGTTTGGATATATATATATAGAAGGTATTGAATGCAAATGTTTAATTTTATAGTCAATGTTTCGATATATACAGAAGGTATTGAATGCAAATGTTTAATTTTATAGTCAATGTTTCCATATATAGAAGGTGTTTGAATTCAAAAGTTTATTTCTTTCAGCTTCGCCCCAATTTCCACATTCACTGTGCCAGTCATTTAAATATTAGTCATTGCATACCATATTCTACCCTTGTTTATATTTTCCCTTGTTTTCACGTTACATAAGTCTTTAGATGGGCGTACCCATATAGATTAGGTCGGGGTCTCCGAACCCTAATGTTTTTTAAAAAATAGTAGATTCGTTATATTTTCCCTTGTTTTCACGTTACACAAGTCTTTACACGTGACACACAATTTTTATAAATACTTAACATTTAAAAGTTATATAAAATCTAATAATTTTTTTAAAAGCATTACTACGAATATAACTGATGCGGGCCCAAGTGTAGAGGAGCGGGCTATCTTGTATTTGGAGGCCCAAGATCGCGTAACAAAAGGGGCTTCACTAAAATGGCTCTAACTTGGGCTACGAGTGTGACAACCCGAGATTCCAAGACCTTTCCTTTACGCGTCATCTGTTTTACAATCCTGTTTTACATTTCATTGTACGTTATGTCTGATTATTTTTAAATACATTTAATTGGTAAATTCTATTCTAATTTATTTAATTGGTAAATTCTAAGATTGTTAGACTAAAGGGTATGGGGGCCGGCTAGGCCCGGCGCCGGTCCCCCACACCGCCCCCCTTAGCCCCGGCTCGGCCCATTCGACTCCCCCACGCCGATTCAGACGAGGCCCCACTTCAACCCACTAGCCGTTGCAAACGGCTATTTTAAAAAAAAAAAAATTCATTTTTCAATTTAAATACCCAATATCTCAACCATTTTTATACATTTCTATCCTTTCTACTCCCATTCTTCTCCAATTCTCTTCCTTTTTTTATAAAAACACTCCATATTTTTATACCTTTTTCTCTAAATCATGAATCCTTTCAACCCAAACAACCCCAACCCGAACAACCCCAACCCGAACAATCCCAACCCAAACAACCCCAACCCGAACCAACCTAACTTTTTTTCGACCCCCGCTTACACTCCGAGTATGGATCAATCGTGGGGGGCTCCGCAATTTCCTTTTTCGGGTTTCCAACAAACACCCAACGCATTCTCACAAATGTCTCAAGTTCAACAACTCCAACAATACCAAGCGCTACAACAAATGATGCAACGCAACTCGTTTGAACAACTCCAATCGCAACCGCCAACTTCCCAACCGGTTCACCTTGACGATGATGATGATGAAGTCGTCCCCGAATCGCCACCGCAAGAGCTCAAGCGAAAAAAAACAAGGGGAAGGGGAAGAAGGTTGAAAACGTAACCGAAACCGCGTCTAAAAGCGGTTCGAGAAAACAGGGGAGACCTTGGACGAAAGTAGAGGAGGAGGCGCTAGCAATGGCGGTTACTAAGTGCTCTACTAACCCGATAGTCGGTATGAACCAAAGTTTAAATTTTTAATTTAAATTTTAAAAGTTTTAAATTTTTATTTTTACTAATGCATTATTTTTTAAAATTTAGGAAACAATCAAACGGGTGATAGTTTTTGGAAGAAGGCAACGGCTAAATTTTATGAGATTATGGAGCATAGCTCGGATCGTGATTTAGAAGCCGTCTCGGGCAAGTGGCGTAAAATGAGCAAGATCATCAATAACTTTAACGCAATTTATAACCAAATTTACATGAATCCTCCTAGCGGGACTAACGAGACGGACATTCTTAACCTTGCTATCGCTAAGTGGGACTCTCAAAATGCAAAGCCTTTCCCGCACTTCCGAGCATGGAACGTAGTAAAGAAACAACAAAAATGGACGCCGATTCCAAATGAGGTAGCAACCGCCAAACGGACTAAAACTTCCGAGTCCGGAAGTTATAGTGCGGGAGGCTCCACCGGTCGTTGTCAAATCAACATAAACGACGACCCGGAAGATGACGAGGACGTGTTGCCCATTCACGAGGCGGAACGTCCCCCCGGGAGGGACAAAGCAAAAAAAGAGGCGGCCGGAAAGCGCAAAGGGGCCGGCTCGAGTGGAGGGGGCGGCTCGGGTGGAGGGGGCGGCTCGGGTGGAGGGGGCGGCTCGAAGGCATCGGCGAAAATGGACGAGTTGATAGACGAATTCCGTTCGTTCAAACAGTTCGCGGCCGAAAAATACACTCACAAGAAAACCGTGTCGGCCGACCAAGCTCGAGCGGAGGATTTTAGGATTATGAGGTTGGATCTCGACTCGGTTCCGGAGGAGGAACGAGCGGTTTATCGGAGGATGAAGGAAGAAGTGATGAAAAAATGGTCGTCGTAGGTTGTTTTTTTATTTTTAGGAAATGTAATTTTTTATTTTTATTTTTCGGTAATTTTTTTTTTTTAGGAAATGTAATTTTTTTTTATGTTATGAAATGTATTTTTTAATTTTTATAAAGTTTTAATTAAGTTAATAAATTAAAACTAAGAAAATTATAAAATAATGAGGTGGGGCCCCATCCCACACGAGCCTCCATCCCCCTCAAATTTCATGGAGGCCCATCCCCCACGAGCCGCCCACGTGGCGCCTACGTGGAGGCTCATCCCGTGGGGATGGGCCAAACCATACCCTTTAGTCTTATACATCAAATTATCCTACATCGTACAACAAGAAATATTTATATAATAATCTGTTTAAAGATTTTGTGTCCATATAACTTAAGCTAATGATTGGGCTTCATGTGGTGTACTGACACAATCTTTGAATTGATTATTAACTCATGCAATTTCTAATTCCAATCCATTAAGCTGACAATATTAATACATTTCAAATTCAATTGGACCAAAGAAACCACTACTCTGAATTAAATATGAACACTTCATGTGATGTCTTCTGACACAAACCACAACTCGAAACAAAACAATCAGCTTTTGACTAAATTTGATTTTCATTGGACCTCCAATACAATCTCACATGGGCCGATATCAACAAATCGCCTCTTTTAATATTGCGGCGGCCCAATTAGAATGGGCTTAAACCCATTATCTCGGCTAATAACATAAACCGCCCCAAACCTTAGCTATTTGTATACGTATTATACTTCCATTAGATTCTGGATTAGCCTAAAACTAAAACAAACCCCTACCCTCTTCCATCTTCTTCGTGCGGCAGTAGAGCACCCCCCTCGTCCTGATCACCATCACCATACTCTCCTTAGTCTCGGTCAGTATCTTCTGGTATTTGTTTAACTTGTTGGTCGTTTTGATATTGGTGTTATCTAGATTTAACCTATGTGCAATATAACATGTATGTAATATGATCAAGAACTATGCGCATGAGTAACTTTATTTTGATCAGAATACACATGAATCGAATTATAAGTTGTGGGTATCTATGTGGTTTGAGTAGGCATTTATGTGTGGTAACATATTTAGGTATTGTATGTTTGTAATCATGAACTGATGATTATGTATGATAACAGGGTTTTGTGATGATGTTGTGTGATAGTTCTTGACATGATAATAGGACTTTAATGGTTAAACTTGTGAACATGTAAATCAGTATACAACTTTAACGTAAAAGATTTTAATGATCTTCACATGATAATCGGCTGTTTGGGATCATAGTTAGTTGCAAAAATATTGTGGGTTGGATTGTGTAGCGAGTTGAGTCACATTCAGGATGGGCCGCAAACAACCTACTTAAGCACTGGGCCGCAGGATGATTGTAATGGGCATGGTAAATGTATGCGAGAAATACTTGAATATGTGTGTTATGTTTTGGGCCGCTAAGTTCTGTGGTTGGAATTGCATATAACTGTTATGAGATATTGGGCTTAAAACGTGTGGTTAGATCAGCAAGTTTAAATGGGCTGCATTGTTGGATTAAATATTGATTTGCTGGTGAATGGGCCGCGTAGGAACCAATAGAATATTGGGCCAGAATTACATGGGCCACACGCTTAGGAGAATTACATGTTGGGTGGTTAACTGTTTATCGGAACCATGGGTTGCACCTTTTTAGTGAACACGAGTGAGGCCCAGGCAATCGCTAGATGATTACACACGGTTAACCGGCTAATTTCAATGTATGATTTCTTGTCACCATTAATGTGTGTACTTAAATGTCAACTGAGCTATTTGTGATAAGATATGATATGAACTAAGTATACACTAGAGACTATTTAATTGACTCTTATGGCTTGAACTTTACGTGTGTGCTACGTGTATCTTGACTGTGTGATAAGTGAATAAGGAATACGCGACTTGTTGTACATGAAACATGTGGTGTATGTGTACATAGAACTGACTGTTATCGGTAACCCTTTTAGGGCGTGTTTTGTTCGACTAATAAACAAGATATTTAATCTTACCGAGCAAACCGAAGGTGAGTTTACTGCCTTTTTCCAAGCATGCATCCCGGGGAGGGATATCGGGTAACGTTCCGGGGAGGAACGCTAGTTTATTGAGATGTTTGTTATTATACTCAGTTTCTATCACATAAGACCCCTTACATCTACCGACAGTTGCTGGGGAGGCAACGAGGTTATTAGTTGATAGCGCTATTAGGTTTGGCACCCACACACCGTACCGGGGAGGACGGGCATGAACTAATTTCTTTAAAGCATGACCAATGTTTTGATAGAGACATTGGGGTTGGGCAAATACATCTTGTAGCCATTTCGGTAATTGAGTTAATAACAACATCAAATCAAATTGTTTAACTGTTTTATACATGTATCTGGTAACTAAACTCGGTAACAAAACTTTGAACTCACCAGCGTCGTCTGACACACTTGTTTGCATGCTTGTAGGTCGTTAGCTGTCTTGCATTGGGACTTGCTGTCTGGAGTAGCAGGAGTGGTCATGGGTCGACCAGAGGGATTCATGCTATTGATCTCTTGATACTATATTTTGGTTTTTAAACTGTTTAACTTTGGTTTGTCATTTGCTTCCGCTGAACATGTTTGTTTTCATTTAAACTAGTGGATGGTATTTTACATTAATAATTAAGGATTTTATTTTGAAACTTGTACACGTTCAATGTAATTAGTGGCTCGTTATTGGTATGTCACACGCCTAATAGGGACATTCCCTAGGTGGTATTTTGGGGGTGTGACAACGAGGGTCCGTTTTGGGCGTGTGACCAGGCGAAACGAACGTGAGAACAAGACATGATTGGCTAAATAGGCGGAAACTAACTTGGATTTATGTAACATGTGTAATACACGGGGTGTTTAAAGATATATTTTTTTTTATTATTTGGTATATAAATTTAGATTTATTTAACCCGTGCAATACATAGGGTTTTTTTTTTAAATATAATTTTTTTAATGCAATACATATAGTTTTTTAAAGATATAACTTTTTTTATTATTTATTATACAAAATTACATTTATTCAACCCGTGTAACACATAGGTTTTTAAAGATATAACTTTTAATTATTTGGTATATAAAATTACATTTATTCAAGCGATTTAACAAATGAGGTTTTTAAAGATTTATTGTTTTATTATCTAGTATTTAAAATTATATTTATTCAACCCGTGTAATACACAAGGTTTAAATAATAATAAAAAATATCTTTTTTTTTTAAATTACGTTAGTTGTTTATATAGAACATTTTAAAGTTTTAAATTCAGAACACATACAATAATTTTGGAGCTCCATCTGGTTTCCCAACCTTTTTGCTTATACGCATGAAATGGTGAATGGACGGTGAGCCTAGTCCCATCCTAGGTCCTTAATGAAACTGTCACTATTGCCCCGTCTTAGTAGTGGTGGTGATGGAGGTGGATGAGAGAAGTAGATATTATTTGTATTAAAAAAAACTATTTATAATTAGATGAGTAAAAAGACTAAATTGCCCAAATTTGATTAGACTTAACTGAAATTTTTATCGAGTTAGTGCTAAAAAAACAAACATATGATGCAAAGTTTTTCATACGTAAAGTATGATTCTTGTGATTTACAAAGCTAAAGAAAATTCATTGCAATTTAATATTAACATAGACGAATAAATATTAGATGTAGTTCAAACATAGAGTACAAATATTAGACGTATTTCATGCGGCAACACTCTGTCTAATAAAAATTCCCAACCGCATGTGATATGGGACTTCCTTGTGTTATGAGTCATTCGAATTTTAGTCAATGTTTCGATATATATAAAAGGTATTGAATGCAAATGTTTAATTTTGTAGTCAATGTTTCGAGTCAATGTTTCGATATATATATAGAGGGTATTGAATGCAAATGTTTAATTTTATAGTCAATGTTTCGATATATATAGAAGGTGTTTGAATTCAAAAGTTTATTTCTTTCAGCTTCGCCCCAATTTCCACATTCACTGTGCCAGTCATTTAAATATCAGTCATTGCATACCATATTCTACCCTTGTTTATATTTTCCCTTGTTTTCACGTTACACAAGTCTTTTCATGGGTGGAACCATATAGATTAGGTCGGTGTCTCCGAACCCTAATGTTTAAAAAAAAAATAGTAGATTCGTTATATTTTCCCTTGTTTTCACGTTACACAAGTCTTTACACGTGACACACAATTTTTATAAGTATTTAACATTTTAAATGTTATATAAAATCTAATAATTTTTTTAAAAGCATTACTACGAATATAACTGATGCGGGCCCAAGTGTGGAGGAGCAGGCCATCTTGTATTTGGAGGCCCAAGATCGCGCAACAAAAGGGGCTTCACTAAAATGGCTCTAACTTGGGCTACGGGGGTCCGTTTTGAGCGTGTGACCAGGCGAAACGAACGTGAGAACGAGACGTGATTGGCTAAATAGGCCGAAACTAACTTGGATTTATGTAACATGTGTAATACACGGGGTGTTTAAAGATATAAATTTAGATTTATTTAACCCGTGCAATACATAGGGTTTTTTTTAAAATATAACTTTTTTTTATTATTAATGCAACACATATAGTTTTTTAAAGATATAACTTTTTTTATTATTTAGTATACAAAATTACATTTATTCAACCCGTGTAACACATAGGTTTTTAAAGATATAACTTTTTATTATTTGGTATATAAAATTACATTTATTCAAGCGATGTAACAAATGAGGTTTTTAAAGATTTATTGTTTTATTATTTAGTATTTAAAATTATATTTATTCAACAAGTGTAATACACAAGGTTTTAATAATAATAAAAAATATTTTTTTTTTAGATTACGTTAGTTGTTTATATAGAACATGTTAAAGTTTTAAATTCAGAACAAATACAATAATTTTGGAGCCCCATCTGGTTTCCCAACCTTTTTACTTATACGAATGAAATGGTGAATGGACAATGGGCCTAGTCCCATCCTAGGTCCTTAATGAAACAGTCCCTATTGCCCCGTCCTAGTAGTGGTGGTGACGGAGGTGGATGACAGAAGTAA
This sequence comes from Helianthus tuberosus, assembly GCA_030545235.1. Classification (NCBI taxonomy): domain Eukaryota; kingdom Viridiplantae; phylum Streptophyta; class Magnoliopsida; order Asterales; family Asteraceae; genus Helianthus; species Helianthus tuberosus. The sequence goes on along the minus strand of JARYGA010055534.1, from coordinate 34,341 downwards.
ATATTATCTGTATTAAAAAAAATATTTTTAATTAGATGAGTAAAAAGACTAAGTTGCCCAAATCTGATTAGACCTAACTAAAATTTTTATCGAGTTAGTGCTAAAAAACAAATAGATGATGCAAAGTTTTTCATACGTAAAGTATGATTCTTGTGATTTACAAAGCTAAAGAAAATTCATTGCAATTTAATATTAACATAAACGAATAAATATTAGATGTAGTTCAAACATAGAGTACAAATATTAGACGTATTTCATGCGGCCACACTCTGTCTAATAAAAATTACAAACCGCATGTGATAAGGGACTTCCTTGTGTTATCAGTCATTCGAATTTTAGTCAATGTTTCGATATATATAGAAGGTATTGAATGCAAATGTTTAATTTTATAGTCAATGTTTCGAGTCAATGTTTCGATATATATATATAGAAGGTATTGAATGCAAATGTTTAATTTTATAGTCAATGTTTCCATATATAGAAGGTGTTTGAATTCAAAAGTTTATTTCTTTCAGCTTCGCCCCAATTTCCACATTCTCTGTGCCAGTCATTTAAATATTAGTCATTGCATACCATATTCTACCCTTGTTTATATTTTCCCTTGTTTTCTCGTTACACAACTCTTTACATGGGCGGACCCATATAGATTAGGTCGGGGTCTCCGAACCCTAATGATTTAAAAAAAATAGTAGATTCTTTATATTTTCCCTTATTTTCACGTTACACAAGTCTTTACACGTGACACACAATTTTTATAAATATTTAACATTTAAAAGTTATATAAAATTTAATAATTTTTTTAAAAGCATTACTACGAATATAACTGATGCGGGCCCAAGTGTGGAGGAGAGGGCCATCTTGTATTTGGAGTCCCAAGATCGCGTAACAAAACGGGCTTCACTAAAATGACTCTAACTTGGGCTACGGGGGTCTATTTTAGACGTGTGGCCAGGCGAAACGAACGTGAGAACAAGACATGATTGGCTAAATAGGCCGAAACTAACTTGGATTTATGTAACATGTGTAATACACGGGGTGTTTAAAGATATATTTTTTTTTATTATTTGCTATATAAATTTAGATTTATTTAACCCGTGCAATACATTGGGTTTTTTTAAAATATAACTTTTTTTATTATTAATGCAATACATATAGTTTTTTAAAGATATAACTTTTTTATTATTTAGTATACAAAATTACATTTATTCAACCCGTGTAACACATAGGTTTTTAAAAATATAACTTTTTAGTATTTGGTATATAAAATTACATTTATTCAAGCGATGTAACAAATGAGGTTTTTAAAGATTTATTGTTTTATTATTTAGTATTTAAAATTATATTTATTCAACCCGTGTAATACACAAGGTTTAAATAATAATAAAAAATATGTTTTTTTATAAATTACGTTACTTGTTTATATAGAACATGTTAAAGTTTTAAATTCAGAACACATACAATAATTTTGGAACTCCATCTGGTTTCCCGACCTTTTTGCTTATACGCATGAAATGGTGAATGGACGGTGGGCCTAGTCCCATCCTAGGTCCTTAATGAAACTGTCACTAATGCCCCGTCCTAGTAGTGGTGGTGATGGAGGTGGATGAGAGAAGTAGATTTTATCTGTATTAAAAAAAATATTTTTAATTAGATGAGTAAAAAGACTAAATTGCCCAAATTTGATTAGACTTAACTGAAATTTTTATCGAGTTAGTGCTAAAAAACAAACAGATGATGCAAAGTTTTTCATATGTAAAGTATGATTCTTGTGATTTACAAAGCTAAAGAAAATTCGTTGCAATTTAATATTAACATAAACGAATAAATATTAGATGTAGTTCAAACATAGAGTACAAATATTAGACGTATTTCATGCGGCAACACTCTGTCTAATAAAAATTCCCAACCGCATGTGATAAGGGACTTCCTTGTGTTATCAGTCATTCGAATTTTAGTCAATGTTTCGATATATATAGAAGGTATTGAATGCAAATGTTTAATTTTATAGTCAATGTTTCGAGTCAATGTTTCGATATATATATAGAAGGTATTGAATGCAAATGTTTAATTTTATAGTCAATGTTTCGATATATATAGAAGATATTGAATGTAAATGTTTAATTTTACAGTCAATGTTTCCATATATAGAAGGTGTTTGAATTCAAAAGTTTATTTCTTTCAGCTTCGCCCCAATTTCCACATTCACTGTGCCAGTCATTTAAATATTAGTCATTGCATACCATATTCTACCCTTGTTTTCACGTTACACAAGTCTTTACATGGGCGGACCCATATAGATTAGGTCGGGGTCTCTGAACCCTAATGTTTTTAAAAAAAATAGTAGATTCGTTATATTTTCCCTTGTTTTCACGTTACACAAGTCGTTACACGTCACACACAATTTTTATAAATATTTAACATTTAAAAGTTATATAAAATCTAATAATTTTGTTAAAAGCATTACTATGAATATAACTGATGTGGGCCCAAGTGTGGAGGAGCGGTCCATCTTGTATTTGGAGGCCCAAGATCGCGTAGCAAAAGGGGCTTCACTAAAATGGCTCTAACTTGGGCTACGGGGTCCGTTTTGGGCTTGTGACCAGGCGAAACGAACGTGAGAACGAGACGTGATTGGCTAAATAGGCCGAAACTAACTTGGATTTATGTAACATGTATAATACACGGGGTGTTTAAAGATACATTTTTTTATTATTTGGTATATAAATTTAGACTTATTTAACCCGTGCAATACATAGGGTTTTTTTAAAAATATAACTTTTTTATTATTAATGCAAGACATATAGTTTTTTAAAGATATAACTTTTTTTATTATTTAGTATAAAAAATTACATTTATTCAACCCGTGTAACACATAGGTTTTTAAAGATATAACTTTTTATTATTTGGTATATAAAATTACATTTATTCACGTGATGTAACAAATGAGGTTTTTAAAGATTTATTGATTTATTATTTAGTATTTAAAATTATATTTAGTCAACCCGTGTAATACACAAGGTTTAAATAATAATAAAAAATATGTTTTTTTAAATTAAGTTAGTTGTTTATATAGAACATGTTAAAGTTTTAAATTCAGAACACATACAATAATTTTGGAGCTCCATCTGGTTTCCCTACCTTTTTGCTTATACGCATGAAATGGTGAATGGACGGTGGGCCTGGTCCCATCCTAGGTCCTTAATGAAACTGTCACTATTGCCCCGTCCTAGTAGTGGTGGTGATGGAGGTGGATGAGAGAAGTAGATATTATCTGTATTTAAAAAAACTATTTTTAATTAGATGAGTAAAAAGACTAAATTGCCCAAATCTGAATAGACTTAACTGAAATTTTTATGGAGTTAGTGCTAAAGAACAAACAGATGATGCAAAGTTTTTCATACGTAAAGTATGATTCTTGTGATTTACAAAGCTAAAGAAAATTCATTGCAATTTAATATTAACATAAACGAATAAATATTAGATGTAGTTCAAACATAGAGTACAAATATTAGACGTATTTCATGCGGCAACACTCTGTCTAATAAAAATTCCCAACCGCATGTGATAAGGGACTTCCTTGTGTTATCAGTCATTCGAATTTTAGTCAATGTTTCAATATATATAGAAGGTATTGAATGCAAATGTTTAATTTTATAGTCAATGTTTCGAGTCAATGTTTAGATATATATATAGAAGGTATTGAATGCAAATGTTTAATTTTATAGTTAATGTTTCGATATATATAGAAGGTATTGAATGCAAATGTTTAATTTTATAGTCAATGTTTCCATATGTAGAAGGTGTTTGAATTCAAAAGTTTATTTCTTTTAGCTTCGCCCCAATTTCCACATTCACTATGCCAGTCATTTAAATATTAGTCATTGCATACCATATTCTACCCGTGTTTATATTTTCCCTTGTTTTCACGTTACACAAGTCTTTACATGGGCGGACCCATATAGATTAGGTCGGGGTCTCCGAACCCTAATGTTTAAAAAAAAAATAGTAGATTGGTTATATTTTCCCTTGTTTTCACGTTACACAAGTCTTTACACGTGACACACAATTTTTTTAAATATTTAACATTTAAAAGTTATATAAAATCTAATAATTTTTTTAAAAGCATTACTACGAATATAACTGATGCGGGCCCAAGTGTGGAGGAGCGGGCCATCTTGTATTTGGAGACCCAAGATTGCGTAAGAAAAGGGCCTTCACTAAAATGGCTCTAACTTGGGCTACGGGGGTCCGTTTTGTGCGTGTGACCAGGCGAAACGAACGTGAGAACGAGACGTGATTGGCTAAATAGACCGAAACTAACTTGGATTTATGTAACATGTGTAATACACGGGGTGTTTAAAGATATATTTTTTATTATTTGGTATATAAATTTAGATTTATTTAACCCGTGCAATACATAGGGTTTTTTTTTTAATATAACTATTTTTATTATTAATGCAATACATATAGTTTTTTAAAGATAAAACTATTTTTTATTATTTAGTATACAAAATTACATTTATTCAACCCGTGTAACACAGAGGTTTTTAAAGATATAACTTTTTATTATTTGGTATATAAAATTACATTTATTCAAGCGATGTAACAAATGAGGTTTTTAATGATTTATTGTTTTATTATTTAGTATTTAAAATTATATTTATTCAACCCGTGTAATACACAAGGTTTAAATAATAATAAAAAAATGTTTTTTTTTTAAATTACGTTAGTTGTTTATATAGAACATGTTAAAGTTTTAAATTTAGAACACATACAATAATTTTGGAGCTCCATCTGGTTTCCCAACCTTTTTGGTTATACGCATGAAATGGTGAATGGACGGTGGGCCTAGTCCCATCCTAGGTCCTTAATGAAACTGTCACTATTGCCCCGTCCTAGTAGTGGTGGTGATGGAGGTGCATGAGAGAAGTAGATATTATCTCTATTAAAAAAAACTATTTTTAATTAGATGAGTAAAAAGACTAAATTGCCCAAATTTGATTAGACTTAACTGAAATTTTTATCGAGTTAGTGTTAAAAAACAAACAGATGATGCAAAGTTTTACATACGTAAAGTATGATTCTTGTGATTTACAAAGCTAAAGAAAATTCAATGCAATTTAATATTAACATAAACTAATAAATATTAGATGTAGTTCCAACATAGAGTACAAATATTAGACGTATTTCATGCGGCAACACTCTGTCTAATAAAAATTCCCAGCCGCATGTGATAAGGGACTTCCTTGTGTTATCAGTCATTCGAATTTTAGTCAATGTTTTGATATATATATAGAAGGTATTGAATGCAAATGTTTAATTTTATAGTCAATGTTTCGAGTCAATGTTTCGATATATATATAGAAGGTATTGAATGCAAATGTTTAATTTTATAGTCAATGTTTCGATATTTATAGAATGTATTGAATGAAAATGTTTAATTTTATAGTCAATGTTTCCATATATAGAAGGTGTTTGAATTCAAAAGTTTATTTCTTTCAGCTTCGCCCCAATTTCCACATTCACTGTGCCAGTCATTTAAATATTAGTCATTGCATACCATATTCTACCCTTGTTTATATTTTTCCTTGTTTTCACGTTACACAAGTCTTTACATGGCGGACCCATATAGATTAGGTCGGGGTCTCCGAACCCTAATGTTTTTAAAAAAAATAGTAGATTCCTTATATTTTCCCTTGTTTTCACGTAACACAAGTCTTTACACGTGACACACAATTTTTATAAATATTTAACATTTAAAAGTTATATAAAATCTAATAATTTTTTTAAAAGCATTACTACGAATATAACTGATGCTGGCCCAAGTGTGGAGGAGCGGGCCATCTTGTATTTGGAGGCCCAAGATCGCGTAACAAAAGGGGCTTCACTAAAATGGCTCTAACTTGGGCTACGGGGGTCCGTTTTGGGCGTGTGATCAGGCGAAACGAACGTGAGAACGAGGCGTGATTGGCTAAATAGGCTAAAACTAACTTGGATTTATGTAACATGTGTAATACACGTGGTGTTTAAAGATATTTTTTTTTTATTATTTGGTATATAAATTTAGATTTATTTAACCCGTGCATTAGATAGGGATTTTTTTAAAAATATAACTTTTTTTATTATTAATGCAATACATATAGTTTTTTAAAGATATAACTTTTTTTATTATTTAGTATAAAAAATTACATTTATTCAACCCGTGTAACACATAGGTTTTTAAAGTTATAACTTTTTATTATTTGGTATATAAAATTACATTTATTCAAGCGATGTAACAAATGGGGTTTTTAAAGATTTATTGTTTTATTATTTAGTATTTAAAATTATATTTATTCAACCCGTGTAAAACACAAGGTTTAAATAATAAAAAAATGTGTTTTTTTTTTAAATTACGTTAGTTGTTTATATAGAACATGTTAAAGTTTTAAATTCAGAACACATACAATAATTCTGGAGCTCCATCTGGTTTCCCAACCTTTTTGCTTATACGCATGAAATGGTGAATGGACGGTGGGCCTAGTCCCATCCTAGGTCCTTAATGAAACTGTCACTATTGGCCCGTCCTAGTAGTGGTGGTGATGGAGGTGGATGAGAGAAGTAGATATTATCGGTATTAAAAAAAAACTATTTTTAATTAGATGAGTAAAAAGACTAAATTGCCCAAATTTGATTTGACTTAACTGAAATTTTTATCGAGTTAGTGCTAAAAACCAAATAGATGATGCAAAGTTTTTCATAGGTAAAGTATGATTCTTGTGATTTACAAAGCTAAAGAAAATTCATTGCAATTTAATATTAACATAAACGAATAAATATTAGATGTAGTTCAAACATAGAGTACAAATATTAGACGTATTTCATGCGGCAACACTCTGTCTAATAAAAAGTACCAACCGCATGTGATAAGGGACTTCCTTGTGTTATCGGTCATTCGAATTTTAGTCAATGTTTCGATATATATATAGAAGGTATTGAATGCAAATGTTTAATTTTATAGTCAATGTTTCGAGTCAATGTTTCGATATATATATAGAAGTTATTGAATGCAAATGTTTAATTTTATAGTCAGTGTTTCGATATATATATAGAAGGTATTGAATGCAAATGTTTAATTTTATAGTCAATGTTTCCATATATAGAAGGTGTTTGAATTCAAAAGTTTATTTCTTTCAGCTTCGCCCCAATTTCCACATTCACTGTGCCTGTCATTTAAATATTAGTCATTGCATACCATATTTTACCCTTGTTTATATTTTCCCTTGTTTTCACGTTACACAAGTCTTTACATGGGCGGACCCATATAGATTAGGTCGGGGTCTCCGAACCCTAATGTTTAAAAAAAATAGTAGATTCCTTATATTTTCCCTTGTTTTCACGTAACACAAGTCTTTACACGTGACACACAATTTTTATAAATATTTAACATTTAAAAGTTATATAAAATCTAATAATTTTTTTAAAAGCATTACTACGAATATAACTGATGCTGGCCCAAGTGTGGAGGAGCGGGCCATCTTGTATTTGGAGGCCCAAGATCGCGTAACAAAAGGGGCTTCACTAAAATGGCTCTAACTTGGGCTACGGGGGTCCGTTTTGGGCGTGTGATCAGGCGAAACGAACGTGAGAACGAGGCGTGATTGGCTAAATAGGCTAAAACTAACTTGGATTTATGTAACATGTGTAATACACGTGGTGTTTAAAGATATTTTTTTTATTATTTGGTATATAAATTTAGATTTATTTAACCCGTGCAATACATAGGGATTTTTTTAAAAATATAACTTTTTTTATTATTAATGCAATACATATAGTTTTTTAAAGATATAACTTTTTTTATTATTTAGTATACAAAATTACATTTATTCAACCCGTGTAACACATAGGTTTTTATAGATATAAGTTTTTATTATTTAGTATATAAAATTACATTTATTCAAGCGATGTAACAAATGAGGTTTTTAAAGATTTATTGTTTTATTATTTAGTATTTAAAGTTATATTTATTCAACCTGTGTAATACACAAGGTTTAAATAATAATAAAAAATATGATTTTTTTTAAATTACGTTAGTTGTTTATATAGAACATGTTAAAGTTTTAAATTCAGAACACATACAATAATTTTGGAGCTCCATCTGGTTTCCCAACCTTTTTGCTTATACGCATGAAATGGTGAATGGACGGTGGGCCTAGTCCCATCCTAGGTCCTTAATGAAACTGTCACTATTGCCCCGTCCTAGTAGTGGTGGTGATGGAGGTGGATGAGAGAGGTAGATATTATCTGTATTAAAAAAAATATTTTTAATTAGATGAGTAAAAAGACTAAATTGCCCAAATTTGATTAGACTTAACTGAAATTTTTATCGAGTTAGTGCTAAAAAACAAACAGATGATGCAAAGTTTTTCATACGTAAAGTAAAGTATGATTCTTGTGATTTACAAAGCTAAAGAAAATTCTTTGCAATTTAATATTAACATAAACGAATAAATATTAGATGTAGTTCAAACATAGAGTACAAATATTAGACGTATTTCATGCGGCAACACTCTGTCTAATAAAAATTCCCAACCGCATGTGATAAGGGACTTCCTTGTGTTATCAGTCATTCGAATTTTAGTCAATGTATATATAGAAGGTAGTGAATGCAAATGTTTAATTTATAGTCAATGTTTCGATATATATAGAAGGTATTGAATGCAAATGTTTAATTTTATAGTTAATGTTTCTATATATAGAAGGTGTTTGAATTCAAAAGTTTATTTCTTTCAACTTCGCCTCAATTTCCACATTCACTGTGCCAGTCATTTAAATATTAGTCATTGCATACCATATTCTACCCTTGTTAATATTTTCCCTTGTTTTCACGTTACACAAGTCTTTACATGGGCGGACCCATATAGATTAGGTCGGGGTCTCCGAACCCTAATGTTTTAAAAAGAAAATAGTAGATTCCACTAGTAGAAAATGCACCTATCTTGACACGCGAAAAATGACACACACTCATTTTATGACATTCAAAAGTGTGTGTCAAGAAAAAAATGTCATGGTTTACGAAATTCAATAAATTTATAACACTCCTTTTAGCGTGTCATCTTTTTAGCGTCATAAAAGAAAAAAAGATCTATCTTGACACGCGAATAATGACACACACTCATTTTATGACATTCAAAAGCGTAATTCAAGAAATAAATGTCATGGTTTATAAAATTCAATTAACTTATGACACTCTTTGTAGTGTGTCATCTTCTTAGCGTTATAAAAAACAACACTATGAAAAAATGTGTATGTCTAGACACTTTTTTTTTATTATCTTTTAGCTACATGTTTTATTTTCTAAACTAGCACCACTAGAAAATAAGTCTAGAAAAATAGGATTATCCATAAAAAGTTAAGTAGGTTATAATATGATAAAATTATAGTAAATAGTAGGTTACCAAGATGAATCATTAAGAAAATTAAGTAAAAAATTATCATATCAATAAATAAACTTACACACGCTTAAAATTGGATAATTAGTTAAGTCAGGAAGATGATCGAATTTCGCTAGTACTATTGAATATCAAAATTTTTATATTAGAATGGGTGTTTCCAATGATCTCTAGATCAAGTAGTGGAAAACTTGCATTTCTCTTGCTAGATGCAGATTCAACTCTCACTTGGTGTAGAGTGAGGCACTAGCGGGCAATGATAGCAGACCCAGGGAAACTTGAGTTCGATCCTTGAGCCAAATGGGTTTTATCGATAATTTCACCGCCGTGCCTACGTACGGGTGGGATACCGGGTTTTCCCCAGAATTGGTGGTGGACTCGGGTTACTCTCGGAGTACTCCGTTTGGTCCAGTGGATACCCCGAGAATGCGCAGGATTGATTCTGTTGGCCGTTAAAAAAGAAGAAGAAAGAATGGGTGTAAAAGAGTAGAAAATGGGAATTCAACACCCAATTAAAACATCTAAATATTTTTTGCAGAGGAACCCTTGTGACAACCCTCACTAAACCAGGTATCCGTATGACTTAATTAATAATTAATTACTGCTTAATTACTGTGCTTACTTGAACTTGTGGATAAACTGCTACTTGAATACTGATACATGTACTTACTTGCATCATACTTTACTTGCTGTCACTCCATGTTTTGCTTACAGCACCTTAGTGACAAACATGATGCACAAAAAGCACAGTAGCACTATAAACGGATAACCTATTGAACATGCTGATAAAGCCAGCATCAGGCAGACACTGCCTCTAAGGCCTGTATGAGCCAGAAATATTTTACTACACTAGTGGTGAGTGTAGGGATATAAGGGTTGTAGAACTGCGTCACTAGGAATAAATTACAGTGACCGGATGTGCCTAAAACGTACTCTAAGTACAAAATTCAGCATTTGGCTAACTAATAAAGTGCCAAAACATGAGGAAAATATTCCCGACACTTTGGAGGAATAAGTTGTGTCACTAAAAATAATTATAACGACACTTTAAAGCTTTGTTAAGCACTTTAACGGATTACTATCCAACCGAACAACCGGATTATATCCGGAACATAAAAATTTTTGTCATTAACATAGTCTTTCTTTTTCTGAGCCAGTTAGGGTCCCTGAATACCCTAACACCCGTTGTAACGCATGAGACACTAGTAACCGGGTTAATCCCTAAACTAACTAAACTTAACTTAACTAATTACCTAATGTTTAGTTGAAATGGAACCGGATTACCCCCCCCCCCCAACCGAGTTCGGTCACAATGTGACCCCCATTGTACTTCTCTTGATTATTTAAATCAAACATGCCTAATATCTTGAAGACATGAGGACCTTTGGGTATTAATCTTGGATTTTGCCTTTAAGTACTAAGCTTAAACCAACATGATCATCACAACACTCACAACACAACTCACACTCTCTCTCCCTCTCTAATAACTCTCGGTCGAACACCCCTATCCATCCATCAATTTTTCGAGCTTTGATCTTGCCATTCCAAGTGTCTACAAGGGTTAAGAATCACATACGAGGAGGCTTGGTGCATTCGGAACGCGAAGGACCTCACCCCATTGCTTTTATCCACTCATTCTTCGACTAGTTTCTTCCCTAGCCTCGAGCTAGTAGTAAGTTGCTTGAATCACACTCTCGAACTATTTTGAAGTGGTTAAAATGTTATGTAACGGCTAAAACTTGTAAACATACAAGTTGATACATAAAAGTCTACTAAAAATGCTAGTAATGGTGGTTAAAAGCTTGAATGTTGTGTAAATCTTGTAGTATTTGATTTGTGTGGTTATTTAGGCCCGATCTCTGTTGTGGTAGCTCGGATCATCGTTTAACCCGGATTGGTCATGATCATGGATTATGACATAAAGCTTGTTTAAGTGTAACAAGGGTTAAGTGATGAAACTCTACCACACATCAAACTTGAACTTGTGTAAAAATGATTTTACTTACGAAATAGTGTTTAAAACTAGTAGATCTACGGATCTACAAGCGGTATTTTCAAAGGACCGAGTGTCGAAGAAACCATATTTTTCTAAAAATGGATTTTACATGAGCAAGAATGATTTTTAGAACACACAAGTGTGTAAACACTTGTGTAGCAATAAGTTTCGACAAAATAACTATCTTTGTAAAAATTGATAAGAGGTTAAGATGGAATTTCTTTAAAAACGGGGTTTTTACGAAACCGGATTGATTTATATAAAGATCCACTAAAAGTAATGGAATTTACTTTATATTCTTGGATAAAACGCAAGTTCATGTAATTTATGCGATATACATATTTATTTACTAGTTTGTTGTTTTGGGCATTGTTTTGATTGAATGAAAAGAATGTTGGTTTGATTTATGAAAGAAAATGATACGCTTGAAAGTGTGGCCACCTCCAGTTACAGGGGAAACTCTGGCAAAACTTTTCCAAAAACCTAACACTTAGAAATATTTTCACTATAAGTGTTAGAAATACTTTTCGACTTGTTTTCAAATTATAGATTTCGCCACGACTTTATTTACAAAACATCGGAGGTGGGATTTCACAAAATAAAACTTGGTAAATATATATTTAGTATATATATTTTTCATAAAGTCACTTGATATGTGTTTATGATTATTTTGTGAAAATACTAGTATTATTTTTAGGGTAAAAATAATACTATCGAATGTTAATGGATCCAAAATAATACGAACGTCTCTACGATAAATATATAAGTTACACCGGTAATTATTATTACCACTCGATCATTAAAACGTAACTTACGCATTTTAAGAAAATATGACTTAACGCGTATTTTTGTCAAGGTATTATTTTGGGAAAATTTATGTAATAGAAAATATAATATTTTTGAGAAGAATATTTATATTTTGGAGTTAGAAATAAAATATATTTTAAGTGAGACTTAATAATATATTTCGAAATTATACGAACACACATGTATTAAATCCCCCATCCTTGGGAAGGAAAATGATTACCAAGTATACAGAATGTAAACACGAAATAGTTGTCTAACTATTTCCCGAAAACTTAAACCTTAAAGCTAAGGCACGGCCGTCCGTCTAATAGAGTTAGTACGTGTAGGTCGTCACACAGCTGCTTGATTTGGAGGTATACTTGGTAGAGACGCACCACTGTGAGTTCATGTCCCCCTTTTCTCTTAACTGTTTTCAGTTTTCTAAACTACGAGGATGAAATACATGTTACCTTGATTACAAGTACTTTATACATGGTATGGTTAGCGTAAGGAGGTTTACTACTTAGATCATGTGAGTGGGTAGGAGCAACATGAGGCCATTAGTCCTCATGGTAGGACCGAGGGACAGGAGCGGTAGATCTATCTGGGTGTAGCGAGCCCAGCCCCAGGCCAAACTAGAAACGGACCTCGGGGTGACTTTGTGCCCGACGCATAAATCTGCTAGGTTTGAGTCTCCCTACTTGCACTTCACACATATCAGTGGCCTTGCAAACCATTGGTGATCTCAATTCCCTTATGTGCTACATACCAGGATTTTTATACTTACAAAGGTTTATTTACCCACTTACACATGAACTCGCTCAACATTATTGTTGATTTTTCAACTTACATGTATTTCAGGGAATTAAAGGATCTGGCGCGGTATGACACGTTTTCCCGCTGCACTAGTTACGAGGTCATCCGGGTTTAGGGAATGTGACTCTTTCCTGGACAAGTCACAGTCCTTAAACTACGCTTATGTTATGTTGTGTTTGTTGAACAATGTTTATGTCGTTAGGATGTGTTTCCGTTAAGACAATATTATTGTATTTGGTTTTTAAAACTTAATCGAATGGATGATCTTGCATGGTTTTATTTCATATAGCATTGTTATGGTTAAGCTATGGTATTAAGAAGTCACACCAAATTAACCACGCTTCCGCAAAGCCAGGGTGTGACAGCTTGGTCTCAGAGCTCTGATCATAGCGAACTAGGATTCCTTCTCGAGTCTAGACTATGATCACTAGGGCTCTCACGAAAACATTTTTACACTGCATACCATTTAAGTCCAGATCCAAAACTTTTTACAAACAAATGTTGAGCACATTTATTTATTATTTATAGGCTCGGTCTGGGAGGTCGAGGCTCGGTCTGGGAGACCGAGGTAGTTGTCTAGTGGGACTAGGGAGTCAGTCTGAGAGGCTGGGAGAATATGGCTAGTGAGACTAGGAAGAGCAGTCTAAGAGGCTGGGAGAATTTGGCTAGTGAGACTAGGAGTATCAGTCTAGGAGACTGGGAGGCTAGTGGGACTCGGAGAATTTTTTGAATGCTTACTTGGTGACTTATGTGATTAATTGATTGTATGATTGACTGTTTGTGCATGATTGTGTTTATGTTACAGACACCATGGACACCTCTGGCACAGGTGACTCAGACACCACAGGACCTAGACCTATAGTATCAGATGACCTAGAGTCTTCAGAGCGCGAGGTTCACACATCCGACGTTACTAGCACGGACGAGGACGACTTTCAGCCCTTTGCTTTACCTGATGGTGCTGATGAGCTCGCTGATGGCCCTTTGGCCGGGGACCTACCGTTAGTGGAGATCCCTGCTCCAATACCCTTAGCTGTTTATCCTGCTTACGATTTGCTTCTCGACGCCGACGATGATGGCGACGTCGATCTGTATGATGATGAGCCCTTAGAGGAGGATGTTCAGGGTGAGGCCCTTCTTGCTGCTGGTGATCTCTTGATGATCGCAGATGCTCCCGCCGAGGAGTCACCCGCTCACTCTCCGGTCCCAGACTCTTTCGAGTCTGTGGCCTCCGCACCTTCACACACCCAGAGTGCGCAGCACTTCTCACATGGATCAGATCCCGACCAGGCATCCTCTGTTGCCCCTAATCCTAGTTTTGCTTTCGACCACGATGATGTGGAGGATTCCGATCCTGTCTTTCCCCCAGGATTCGACCCAGATCAGGATATAGAGTTTATACCCATGGATCAGCCTATGGAGGATCCAGTCGACCCAGTTGATCCCATCGATCCCGAGTTTGATTTTGGGATGGCCTTTGATGAACCCGAGTCTGCCATGGCCCCTGAGCAGGTAGCCGCTCTAGACCCTGCGTTTGAGCACGACCCAGTTCATGCTAACGTACCTATTATTGAGCCTGTCATTGCTGACCCACCTATTGATGATCACCCAGTGGATGCTCCGTTGTTGGAGGGCGATCATGTCATTGCTGCTGATCATGTTGATCCCCCACTTATTGCTGATGCACCAGTTGACCCTCTTGTTGCACCTCACCATGATCCTATGCCAGTTCAGTTTGATCGTGCACTTTTTGAGGCACAGATGGACCCACGAGATGAGCACGCCCAGCATGGGTGGATCCCTGCTGATGACGAGGTCCCACGTATTCCCCCTCAGATCACTGATACCCGTCACATTGATACCTCCTTTTCATTTCCTCGGTTTACACCTCCAGCGCGACCTGGAGAGGGTTCTTCGGCTCACCCTTTTGGACATGTACCGGTATCCATCCCTGCTATACCACCGTCTGCTACTTTTCCCCCTGTTTCTCCATTTCATGTGGCACCTTTTGATCCCACCAGTGAGTCGTTTCTCTGGTCATCACCACCTGCCATGACACCGACCGACCCTTACCATCCTTTCCATATGGGATATTCCATTGAGGATGTTTTGATGTCTTTTGTCGCCCAGCACGAGGCACACACGCAGCGCATTCAGGAGCTTGAGAGAGCCCAACCGCCGCCGTGTCAGTGCCAGGGTCAGACCCACTCTCCTTTGCAGCCCTCTCGACCTTTACCACCAGACTATGCTGCACGCCTTTTTGCCCTAGAGCAGCAGGTTGCTTCTTTCTTGCGTACCCAGAGAGCCATGGAGGAGGACTGGCTCCATTTGCGTCGCTTGTTTTACACTCACTTTCCCCCTCCTCCACCGCCATCCGTGTAGAGCTTTTTAGTACCGTATGGGTAGACACTGGTGAGAAGACGGCGATTGCTTTTGACTTCACAGCATTTTTGGAGACTACATTATGATTCTGACTTTTGTTGACATGTATTTGATGTACTGACACTGATTTGATATAGTTTTTGGACTAGGGTGATGTAGCCCTTAGTCGATGATGATGTATGACACTATTATGTACCTGCACACTTACTATGTGGTCTCGATATATGGCAATCGTAGTATTCTCATCATATGTGATGTTTTGATTGATTATTTATCTTTTATAACATGGGATGTTGTGTGATTGATATGATTATAACATGAGATGTTATGTACTATTACTATCATAATAAAGCGTACGTATTATAACATGGGATCTTTATTATGGCCTGACCGACGTAAACCCATCTTTTAGAAGATGCCGCCGAGACGTCAAACGCCGATGCCTACCAATGAGGCAGAACTCCAACAAGTCATCGCTGCTGCCATCGCGCAATACGCCGC
This sequence comes from Helianthus tuberosus, assembly GCA_030545235.1. Taxonomy (NCBI): domain Eukaryota; kingdom Viridiplantae; phylum Streptophyta; class Magnoliopsida; order Asterales; family Asteraceae; genus Helianthus; species Helianthus tuberosus. Next base: position 18,429 of record JARYGA010055534.1, on the reverse strand, counting down.
CTCGCAAGGAGGACCCAGCGGAAGCAGCTCAAGCAACAATGGCAACAACAATCCACCTCATGGTAATACTAAGTCATTTAGACATACCATGACCTAATTGGATATCTATAGCAAAGATGCTAATGCCGTTCACATGTTACAATGTGTGTGCAGGGTGCACCTACAAGCAGTTTCTAGACTGCAAACCGGTCAACTTTGATGGCACAGGAGGTGCTGTCGCCTTTGTTCGTTGGGCTGAGAAAACTGAATATGTTGTTCGCATGAGCAAATGCGCACTAGATCAGCAAGTCACCTATATCTCGGGGCTATTCTTGGATGGAGCCCTCTCTTGGTGGAATTTGCAAGTACAGACACTTGGTGAAGCTGCTGCCTACGCGCTAACCTGGACCGAACTGAAGGAACTTATGCACAAAAAGTACCGCTCTCGCGCGGAAATCCAAAGATTGGAAACTGAGTTCTGGCATTTGAAAATGGAAGGTCCAAAGATCGCAGAATACGTTCAGAGGTTCCATGACTTATCGCATGTGGTACCCTACATGGTCACTCCGGAGTTCAAGCGGATTGAACGTTTCATTTGGGGATTAGCTCCTCAAATCATAAGCATGGTGACCTCATCCAAGCCTGCGACAATTACTGAGGCAATTGATCTGAGCGTGGCTCTCACAGAGGAGGCTATTCGCCTGAACAAGTTCGATGATGCTGAGCCTAAGAAGAAAGAGACTCACGTCGAGTCATCAGGAGGTAACAAACGGAAGTTCTCGAACTTCAAGCAGGGCGCCAGTGTGGTGGTTAAGAAAGGAGGATCAGGCACGCCAGCTCAGGTTACAGCTGGTAGTGGAAAGAAAGGAAAAGGATATATGGGCACCCAGCCCAAGTGTAATACCTGCCAACGCCACCATTCTGGCCATTGTAGTGTGAAAGTATGCGAATCATGTGGAAAGCCGGGCCACTTGAAGGACACTTGTTGGGCCACTGCTGGCCAGGGAGGCCAGGGAGGATTCGGAAACAGAAATAACAACCGGGGTGGGAATGGAAATCGCCCACAAGGAAACAATGGAGGTAATGGGAATCGAGGCAACAATGCTAATCAAGCGGGCGCCGTGAATCGTAACCAGAGGAATATCAAGCTGGTGGAAACGGGCAGAGACCCGGATGCTTCAACTGTGGTGATCTTGGGCATTACAAGAGGAACTGCCTAGAGTTAAACCAAGCCCATGGAAGAGTGTTTAATATTGAAGCGAGGGAGGCGCGCCAGGATCCCAATGTTGTCACTGGTACGGTCCCTGTAAACCAACGCTATGCATCCGTTTTATTTGATACTGGCGCCGATTATAGCTTCGTGTCGTTAGAGTTTAAGAATATGCTTGGTTTAGCCGCTAGTAAATTAGATATTCCGTACTCAATCGAATTGGCTAATGGAAAGATAGTAGAAGCCAATGAAGTTATCAGAGGTTGTGTGATCGAATTGGGAGAGCGTGAGTTTGCTTTGGATCTACTACCAGTCCAGTTGGGAAGCTTCGACGTGGTGGTAGGAATGGATTGGTTATCAGGCAACAAGGCTGAAATAGTTTGTCACGAAAAGGTCGTTCGTATCCCAACCGAAGATGGCGAAACAATTGTGGTTCACGGGGAGAAGCGTGATACGCCGTTAAGAATTATCAGCTGCCTGAAAGCGCGAAAGTGTTTGCAGAAGGGATGTGTTGCCTTCCTGGCACACATTGTGGATAAGAAGGCTGCTGAGCCGAGAATAGAAGACATCCCTATCGTGAGGGAATATCCAGAAGTCTTCCCAGAGGACTTACCTGGACTGCCACCTCGGAGACAAGTAGAGTTCCGCATTGACTTAGTTCCAGGCGCCGCGCCTGTGGCTAAGGCACCTTATAGACTTGCTCCGTCTGAGATGCAGGAACTGTCGACACAACTTCAAGAGTTGTTAGACAAGGGATTTATCCGACCAAGCTTCTCGCCTTGGGGAGCCCCAGTTTTGTTTGTCAAGAAGAAGGACGGTAGTTTTCGTATGTGTATTGACTACCGGGAGTTGAACAAGCTGACGATCAAGAATATATACCCTCTGCCAAGGATTGATGATTTGTTTGACCAACTGTAAGGCTCAAGCTTTTATTCAAAGATCGATCTTCGATCTGGATACCATCAGTTAAGGATACAAGAGGAGAGTATCCCAAAGACAGCCTTCAGAACTCGTTATGGGCACTACGAGTTCCTAGTTATGCCGTTTGGGTTAACAAACGCACCTGCAGTGTTCATGGATTTGATGAATAGAGTTTGCAAGCCGTACTTGGATAAGTTCGTGATAGTGTTCATCGATGATATCTTGATTTATTCAAAGACGAAGGCTGAGCATGAGCAACACCTAAGAGCTATTTTGGAGCTGCTGAAGAAAGAACAGTTGTATGCTAAGTTCTCTAAGTGCGAGTTTTGGCTACGAGAAGTACAATTCCTTGGGCACGTGGTAAATGGAGATGGAATCCACGTGGATCCCACCAAGATCGAAGCGATTAAGAATTGGGAAACGCCAAAGACGCCAACCGAGATTCGATAATTCTTGGGTTTGGCTGGCTATTATCGAAGATTCATTGAGGATTTTTCAAAAATCGCTCAACCATTGACGCTCCTCATGCAGAAAGATAAGAGGTTTGATTGGGGAATCAAACAGGAAGAAGCGTTCCAGATATTGAAGGATAAGCTCTGCAATGCGCCAATCTTAGCACTACCGGAAGGTACAGATGATTTTGTGGTATACTGTGATGCTTCGCGTCAAGGATTGGGTTGCGTGTTGATGCAACGCCAAAAGGTTATTGCTTACGCATCACGTCAATTGAAAGTGCACGAAAAGAACTATACCACACATGATTTGGAACTTGGCGCAGTGGTATTTGCATTAAAGATCTGGAGACACTACCTTTATGGTACAAAGTGTACAATTTTTACAGATCACAAGAGCCTACAACACATATTCAACCAGAAGGAGCTGAATATGAGGCAAAGACGTTGGGTTGAGTTGCTGAACGATTACGACTGCGAGATAAAGTATCATCCAGGGAAGGCGAATGTGGTCGCCGATACCCTAAGTCGAAAGGATAGGATCAAGCCCATAAGGGTTAGGGCTTTAGAAATGATTATCCGAACCGATCTTTCCTTGCGCATTCGTGCCGCGCAGAAAGAAGCTCTCAAGGAAGGAAACCTTGAAGAAGAATATCTCCGTGGGATGGAGAAGCTACTGGTACCAAACGAGGAAGGAACGTTATGTTTTGAGAAAAGGATTTGGGTTCCTTTGTTTGGAGGTTTAAGGAAGGTTATTTTCGATGAAGCTCACAAGTCGCGGTACTCTATCCACCCTGGAGCGGATAAGATGTACCAGGATCTCAAAGATTATTATTGGTGGCCTAGGATGAAAGGCGATGTTGCTGTTTATGTGAGCAAATGTTTAACATGCGCTAAGGTTAAAGCCGAATATCAGAAGCCTTCAGGACTTCTGCAACAACCCGAGATTCCCAAGTGGAAATGGGAACAAATCTCCATGGATTTTATTACAAAGTTGCCAAGAACGCCAAGAGGCCATGACACAATTTGGGTAATAGTGGATCGATTAACAAAGTCAGCACACTTCTTACCTATCAGAGAGAAGGATAATACGAGCAAGTTGGCCGAAATTTACATGAGAGAGATCGTTACGTGCCATGGAGTACCTCTCTCAATCATTTCCGATAGAGACGGAAGGTTCATATCAAGGATTTGGCAATCCTTCCAAGAAGCTTTTGGCTCGCAATTGAATATGAGCACCGCATTTCACCCGCAGACCGACGGGCAAAGCGAGCGGACGATACAGACTTTGGAAGACATGCTGAAAGCGTGTGTTATGGATTTGGGCGGTAGCTGGGATAAGCATTTGCCTTTGTCGAATTTTCATACAACAACAGCTACCACACCAGTATTGGTGCCGCGCCATTCGGAGCTCTTTACGGACGCAAGTGTCGATCACCCCTATGTTGGGCTGACGCAGGTGATAGACAGCTTGTTGGTCCCGAAATCGTCCAAGAGACGACAGACAAGATTGCGCAGATCCGAAAACGCATCGAAGCAGCTCGTGAAAGACAGAAAGCCTATGCAGATCCAAACCGGAAACACTTGGAATTCCAAGTTGGAGATATGGCTTTGTTAAAAGTTTCACCCTGGAAGGGTGTGGCACGCTTCGGAAAGCGTGGAAAGTTAAATCCGCGCTACATTGGTCCTTTCAGAGTTTTGGAAAGAATAGGACTAGTAGCATACAAGCTGGACTTACCTGCCGAGCTGAATGGAGTTCACGATACATTTCATGTATCCAACCTGAAGAAAAGTCCAACTCAAGATACCATTGCCATTCCCACCGACGAGATTCATGTTGACGACACGCTCCATTTCGTTGAAGAACCGGTTGAGGTTACGGATTGGAAAGTAAACAAGACCCGCCGGAGCAGTGTCAAGCTCGTCAAAGTTCGTTGGAATGCCAGACATGGTCCTGAATACACCTGGGAGCGTGAGGACCGGATGAAAGAGAAATACCCCCACCTATTTCCTAAGAACCCTGCATCTACAAGCAGAACTTAAAATTTCGGGACGAAATTTTTCTAACGGGGGGAGAATGTGACAACCCTCACTAAACCAGGTATCCGTACGACTTAATTAATAATTAATTACTGCTTAATTACTGTGCTTGCTTGAACTTGTGGATAAACTGCTACTTGAATACTGATACATGTACTTACTTGCATCATACTTTACTTGCTGTCACTCCATGTTTTGCTTACAGCACCTTAGTGACAAACATGATGCACAAAAAGCACAGTAGCACTATAAGCGGATAACCTATTGAACATGCTGATAAAGCCAGCATCCGGCAGACACTGCCTCTAAGGCCTGTATGAGCCAGAAATATTTTACTACACTAGTGGTGAGTGTAGGGATATAAGGGTTGTAGAACTGCGTCACTAGGAATAAATTACAGTGACCGGATGTGCCTAAAACGTACTCTAAGTACAAAATTCAGCATTTGGCTAACTAATAAAGTGCCAAAACATGAGGAAAATATTCCCGACACTTTGGAGGAATAAGTTGTGTCACTAAAAATAATTATAACGACACTTTAAAGCTTTGTTAAACACTTTAACGGATTACTATCCAACCGAACAACCGGATTATATCCGGAACATAAAAATTTTTGTCATTAACATAGTCTTTCTTTTTCTGAGCCAGTTAGGGTCCCTGAATACCCTAACACCCGTTGTAACGCATGAGACACTAGTAACCGGGTTAATCCCTAAACTAACTAAACTTAACTTAACTAATTACCTAATGTTTAGTTGAAATGGAACCGGATTACCCCCCCCCCCCAACCGAGTTCGGTCACAATGTGACCCCCATTGTACTTCTCTTGATTATTTAAATCAAACATGCCTAATATCTTGAAGACATGAGGACCTTTGGGTATTAATCTTGGATTTTGCCTTTAAGTACTAAGCTTAAACCAACATGATCATCACAACACTCACAACACAACTCACACTCTCTCTCCCTCTCTAATAACTCTCGGTCGAACACCCCTATCCATCCATCAATTTTTCGAGCTTTGATCTTGCCATTCCAAGTGTCTACAAGGGTTAAGAATCACATACGAGGAGGCTTGGTGCATTCGGAACGCGAAGGACCTCACCCCATTGCTTTTATCCACTCATTCTTCGACTAGTTTCTTCCCTAGCCTCGAGCTAGTAGTAAGTTGCTTGAATCACACTCTCGAACTATTTTGAAGTGGTTAAAATGTTATGTAACGGCTAAAACTCGTAAACATACAAGTTGATACATAAAAGTCTACTAAAAATGCTAGTAATGGTGGTTAAAAGCTTGAATGTTGTGTAAATCTTGTAGTATTTGATTTGTGTGGTTATTTAGGCCCGATCTATGTTGTGGTAGCTCGGATCATCGTTTAACCCGGATTGGTCATGATCATGGATTATGACATAAAGCTTGTTTAAGTGTAACAAGGGTTAAGTGATGAAACTCTACCACACATCAAACTTGAACTTGTGTAAAAATGATTTTACTTACGAAATAGTGTTTAAAACTAGTAGATCTACGGATCTACAAGCGGTATTTTCAAAGGACCGAGTGTCGAAGAAACCATATTTTTCTAAAAATGGATTTTACATGAGCAAGAATGATTTTTAGAACACACAAGTGTGTAAACACTTGTGTAGCAATAAGTTTCGACAAAATAACTATCTTTGTAAAAATTGATAAGAGGTTAAGATGGAATTTCTTTAAAAACGGGGTTTTTACGAAACCGGATTGATTTATATAAAGATCCACTAAAAGTAATGGAATTTACTTTATATTCTTGGATAAAACGCAAGTTCATGTAATTTATGCGATATACATATTTATTTACTAGTTTGTTGTTTTGGGCATTGTTTTGATTGAATGAAAAGAATGTTGGTTTGATTTATGAAAGAAAATGATACGCTTGAAAGTGTGGCCACCTCCAGTTACAGGGGAAACTCTGGCAAAACTTTTCCAAAAACCTAACACTTAGAAATATTTTCACTATAAGTGTTAGAAATACTTTTCGACTTGTTTTCAAATTATAGATTTCGCCACGACTTTATTTACAAAACATCGGAGGTGGGATTTCACAAAATAAAACTTGGTAAATATATATTTAGTATATATATTTTTCATAAAGTCACTTGATATGTGTTTATGATTATTTTGTGAAAATACTAGTATTATTTTTAGGGTAAAAATAATACTATCGAATGTTAATGGATCCAAAATAATACGAACGTCTCTACGATAAATATATAAGTTACACCGGTAATTATTATTACCACTCGATCATTAAAACGTAACTTACGCATTTTAAGAAAATATGACTTAACGCGTATTTTTGTCAAGGTATTATTTTGGGAAAATTTATGTAATAGAAAATATAATATTTTTGAGAAGAATATTTATATTTTGGAGTTAGAAATAAAATATATTTTAAGTGAGACTTAATAATATATTTCGAAATTATACGAACACACATGTATTAAATCCCCCATCCTTGGGAAGGAAAATGATTACCAAGTATACAGAATGTAAACACGAAATAGTTGTCTAACTATTTCCCGAAAACTTAAACCTTAAAGCTAAGGCACGGCCGTCCGTCTAATAGAGTTAGTACGTGTAGGTCGTCACACAGCTGCTTGATTTGGAGGTATACTTGGTAGAGACGCACCACTGTGAGTTCATGTCCCCCTTTTCTCTTAACTGTTTTCAGTTTTCTAAACTACGAGGATGAAATACATGTTACCTTGATTACAAGTACTTTATACATGGTATGGTTAGCGTAAGGAGGTTTACTACTTAGATCATGTGAGTGGGTAGGAGCAACATGAGGCCATTAGTCCTCATGGTAGGACCGAGGGACAGGAGCGGTAGATCTATCTGGGTGTAGCGAGCCCAGCCCCAGGCCAAACTAGAAACGGACCTCGGGGTGACTTTGTGCCCGACGCATAAATCTGCTAGGTTTGAGTCTCCCTACTTGCACTTCACACATATCAGTGGCCTTGCAAACCATTGGTGATCTCAATTCCCTTATGTGCTACATACCAGGATTTTTATACTTACAAAGGTTTATTTACCCACTTACACATGAACTCGCTCAACATTATTGTTGATTTTTCAACTTACATGTATTTCAGGGAATTAAAGGATCTGGCGCGGTATGACACGTTTTCCCGCTGCACTAGTTACGAGGTCATCCGGGTTTAGGGAATGTGACTCTTTCCTGGACAAGTCACAGTCCTTAAACTACGCTTATGTTATGTTGTGTTTGTTGAACAATGTTTATGTCGTTAGGATGTGTTTCCGTTAAGACAATATTATTGTATTTGGTTTTTAAAACTTAATCGAATGGATGATCTTGCATGGTTTTATTTCATATAGCATTGTTATGGTTAAGCTATGGTATTAAGAAGTCACACCAAATTAACCACGCTTCCGCAAAGCCAGGGTGTGACAGCTTGGTCTCAGAGCTCTGATCATAGCGAACTAGGATTCCTTCTCGAGTCTAGACTATGATCACTAGGGCTCTCACGAAAACATTTTTACACTGCATACCATTTAAGTCCAGATCCAAAACTTTTTACAAACAAATGTTGAGCACATTTATTTATTATTTATAGGCTCGGTCTGGGAGGTCGAGGCTCGGTCTGGGAGACCGAGGTAGTTGTCTAGTGGGACTAGGGAGTCAGTCTGAGAGGCTGGGAGAATATGGCTAGTGAGACTAGGAAGAGCAGTCTAAGAGGCTGGGAGAATTTGGCTAGTGAGACTAGGAGTATCAGTCTAGGAGACTGGGAGGCTAGTGGGACTCGGAGAATTTTTTGAATGCTTACTTGGTGACTTATGTGATTAATTGATTGTATGATTGACTGTTTGTGCATGATTGTGTTTATGTTACAGACACCATGGACACCTCTGGCACAGGTGACTCAGACACCACAGGACCTAGACCTATAGTATCAGATGACCTAGAGTCTTCAGAGCGCGAGGTTCACACATCCGACGTTACTAGCACGGACGAGGACGACTTTCAGCCCTTTGCTTTACCTGATGGTGCTGATGAGCTCGCTGATGGCCCTTTGGCCGGGGACCTACCGTTAGTGGAGATCCCTGCTCCCATACCCTTAGCTGTTTATCCTGCTTACGATTTGCTTCTCGACGCCGACGATGATGGCGACGTCGATCTGTATGATGATGAGCCCTTAGAGGAGGATGTTCAGGGTGAGGCCCTTCTTGCTGCTGGTGATCTCTTGATGATCGCAGATGCTCCCGCCGAGGAGTCACCCGCTCACTCTCCGGTCCCAGACTCTTTCGAGTCTGTGGCCTCCGCACCTTCACACACCCAGAGTGCGCAGCACTTCTCACATGGATCAGATCCCGACCAGGCATCCTCTGTTGCCCCTAATCCTAGTTTTGCTTTCGACCACGATGATGTGGAGGATTCCGATCCTGTCTTTCCCCCAGGATTCGACCCAGATCAGGATATAGAGTTTATACCCATGGATCAGCCTATGGAGGATCCAGTCGACCCAGTTGATCCCATCGATCCCGAGTTTGATTTTGGGATGGCCTTTGATGACCCCGAGTCTGCCATGGCCCCTGAGCAGGTAGCCGCTCTAGACCCTGCGTTTGAGCACGACCCAGTTCATGCTAACGTACCTATTATTGAGCCTGTCATTGCTGACCCACCTATTGATGATCACCCAGTGGATGCTCCGTTGTTGGAGGGCGATCATGTCATTGCTGCTGATCATGTTGATCCCCCACTTATTGCTGATGCACCAGTTGACCCTCTTGTTGCACCTCACCATGATCCTATGCCAGTTCAGTTTGATCGTGCACTTTTTGAGGCACAGATGGACCCACGAGATGAGCACGCCCAGCATGGGTGGATCCCTGCTGATGACGAGGTCCCACGTATTCCCCCTCAGATCACTGATACCCGTCACATTGATACCTCCTTTTCATTTCCTCGGTTTACACCTCCAGCGCGACCTGGAGAGGGTTCTTCGGCTCACCCTTTTGGACATGTACCGGTATCCATCCCTGCTATACCACCATCTGCTACTTTTCCCCCTGTTTCTCCATTTCATGTGGCACCTTTTGATCCCACCAGTGAGTCGTTTCTCTGGTCATCACCACCTGCCATGACACCGACCGACCCTTACCATCCTTTCCATATGGGATATTCCATTGAGGATGTTTTGATGTCTTTTGTCGCCCAGCACGAGGCACACACGCAGCGCATTCAGGAGCTTGAGAGAGCCCAACCGCCGCCGTGTCAGTGCCAGGGTCAGACCCACTCTCCTTTGCAGCCCTCTCGACCTTTACCACCAGACTATGCTGCACGCCTTTTTGCCCTAGAGCAGCAGGTTGCTTCTTTCTTGCGTACCCAGAGAGCCATGGAGGAGGACTGGCTCCATTTGCGTCGCTTGTTTTACACTCACTTTCCCCCTCCTCCACCGCCATCTGTGTAGAGCTTTTCAGTACCGTATGGGTAGACACTGGTGAGAAGACGGCGATTGCTTTTGACTTCACAGCATTTTTGGAGACTACATTATGATTCTGACTTTTGTTGACATGTATTTGATGTACTGACACTGATTTGATATAGTTTTTGGACTAGGGTGATGTAGCCCTTAGTCGATGATGATGTATGACACTATTATGTACCTGCACACTTACTATGTGGTCTCGATATATGGCAATCGTAGTATTCTCATCATATGTGATGTTTTGATTGATTATTTATCTTTTATAACATGGGATGTTGTGTGATTGATATGATTATAACATGAGATGTTATGTACTATTACTATCATAATAAAGCGTACGTATTATAACATGGGATCTTTATTATGGCCTGACCGACGTAAACCCATCTTTTAGAAGATGCCGCCGAGACGTCAAACGCCGATGCCTACCAATGAGGCAGAACTCCAACAAGTCATCGCTGCTGCCATCGCGCAATACGCCGCCTCGCAAGGAGGACCCAGCGGAAGCAGCTCAAACAACAATGGCAACAACAATCCACCTCATGGTAATACTAAGTCATTTAGACATACCATGACCTAATTGGATATCTATAGCAAAGATGCTAATGCCGTTCACATGTTACAATGTGTGTGCAGGGTGCACCTACAAGCAGTTTCTAGACTGCAAACCGGTCAACTTTGATGGCACAGGAGGTGCTGTCGCCTTTGTTCGTTGGGCTGAGAAAACTGAATCTGTTCTTCGCATGAGCAAATGCGCACTAGATCAGCAAGTCACCTATATCTCGGGGCTATTCTTGGATGGAGCCCTCTCTTGGTGGAATTTGCAAGTACAGACACTTGGTGAAGCTGCTGCCTACGCGCTAACCTGGACCGAACTGAAGGAACTTATGCACAAAAAGTACCGCTCTCGCGCGGAAATCCAAAGATTGGAAACTGAGTTCTGGCATTTGAAAATGGAAGGTCCAAAGATCGCAGAATACGTTCAGAGGTTCCATGACTTATCGCATGTGGTACCCTACATGGTCACTCCGGAGTTCAAGCGGATTGAACGTTTCATTTGGGGATTAGCTCCTCAAATCATAAGCATGGTGACCTCATCCAAGCCTGCGACAATTACTGAGGCAATTGATCTGAGCGTGGCTCTCACAGAGGAGGCTATTCGCCTGAACAAGTTCGATGATGCTGAGCCTAAGAAGAAAGAGACTCACGTCGAGTCATCAGGAGGTAACAAACGGAAGTTCTCGAACTTCAAGCAGGGCGCCAGTGTGGTGGTTAAGAAAGGAGGATCAGGCACGCCAGCTCAGGTTACAGCTGGTAGTGGAAAGAAAGGAAAAGGATATATGGGCACCCAGCCCAAGTGTAATACCTGCCAACGCCACCATTCTGGCCATTGTAGTGTGAAAGTATGCGAATCATGTGGAAAGCCGGGCCACTTGAAGGACACTTGTTGGGCCACTGCTGGCCAGGGAGGCCAGGGAGGATTCGGAAACAGAAATAACAACCGGGGTGGGAATGGAAATCGCCCACAAGGAAACAATGGAGGTAATGGGAATCGAGGCAACAATGCTAATCAAGCGGGCGCCGTGAATCGTAACCAGAGGAATATCAAGCTGGTGGAAACGGGCAGAGACCCGGATGCTTCAACTGTGGTGATCTTGGGCATTACAAGAGGAACTGCCTAGAGTTAAACCAAGCCCATGGAAGAGTGTTTAATATTGAAGCGAGGGAGGCGCGCCAGGATCCCAATGTTGTCACTGGTACGGTCCCTGTAAACCAACGCTATGCATCCGTTTTATTTGATACTGGCGCCGATTATAGCTTCGTGTCGTTAGAGTTTAAGAATATGCTTGGTTTAGCCGCTAGTAAATTAGATATTCCGTACTCAATCGAATTGGCTAATGGAAAGATAGTAGAAGCCAATGAAGTTATCAGAGGTTGTGTGATCGAATTGGGAGAGCGTGAGTTTGCTTTGGATCTACTACCAGTCCAGTTGGGAAGCTTCGACGTGGTGGTAGGAATGGATTGGTTATCAGGCAACAAGGCTGAAATAGTTTGTCACGAAAAGGTCGTTCGTATCCCAACCGAAGATGGCGAAACAATTGTGGTTCACGGGGAGAAGCGTGATACGCCGTTAAGAATTATCAGCTGCCTGAAAGCGCGAAAGTGTTTGCAGAAGGGATGTGTTGCCTTCCTGGCACACATTGTGGATAAGAAGGCTGCTGAGCCGAGAATAGAAGACATCCCTATCGTGAGGGAATATCCAGAAGTCTTCCCAGAGGACTTACCTGGACTGCCACCTCGGAGACAAGTAGAGTTCCGCATTGACTTAGTTCCAGGCGCCGCGCCTGTGGCTAAGGCACCTTATAGACTTGCTCCGTCTGAGATGCAGGAACTGTCGACACAACTTCAAGAGTTGTTAGACAAGGGATTTATCCGACCAAGCTTCTCTCCTTGGGGAGCCCCAGTTTTGTTTGTCAAGAAGAAGGACGGTAGTTTTCGTATGTGTATTGACTACCGGGAGTTGAACAAGCTGACGATCAAGAATATATACCCTCTGCCAAGGATTGATGATCTGTTTGACCAACTGTAAGGCTAAAGCTTTTATTCAAAGATCGATCTTCGATCTGGATACCATCAGTTAAGGATACAAGAGGAGAGTATCCCAAAGACAGCCTTCAGAACTCGTTATGGGCACTACGAGTTCCTAGTTATGCCGTTTGGGTTAACAAACGCACCTGCAGTGTTCATGGATTTGATGAATAGAGTTTGCAAGCCGTACTTGGATAAGTTCGTGATAGTGTTCATCGATGATATCTTGATTTATTCAAAGACGAAGGCTGAGCATGAGCAACACCTAAGAGCTATTTTGGAGCTGCTGAAGAAAGAACAGTTGTATGCTAAGTTCTCTAAGTGCGAGTTTTGGCTACGAGAAGTACAATTCCTTGGGCACGTGGTAAATGGAGATGGAATCCACGTGGATCCCACCAAGATCGAAGCGATTAAGAATTGGGAAACGCCAAAGACGCCAACCGAGATTCGACAATTCTTGGGTTTGGCTGGCTATTATCGAAGATTCATTGAGGATTTTTCAAAAATCGCTCAACCATTGACGCTCCTCACGCAGAAAGATAAGAGGTTTGATTGGGGAATCAAACAGGAAGAAGCGTTCCAGATATTGAAGGATAAGCTCTGCAATGCGCCAATCTTAGCACTACCGGAAGGTACAGATGATTTTGTGGTATACTGTGATGCTTCGCGTCAAGGATTGGGTTGCGTGTTGATGCAACGCCAAAAGGTTATTGCTTACGCATCACGTCAATTGAAAGTGCACGAAAAGAACTATACCACACATGATTTGGAACTTGGCGCAGTGGTATTTGCATTAAAGATCTGGAGACACTACCTTTATGGTACAAAGTGTACAATTTTTACAGATCACAAGAGCCTACAACACATATTCAACCAGAAGGAGCTGAATATGAGGCAAAGACGTTGGGTTGAGTTGCTGAACGATTACGACTGCGAGATAAAGTATCATCCAGGGAAGGCGAATGTGGTCGCCGATACCCTAAGTCGAAAGGATAGGATCAAGCCCATAAGGGTTAGGGCTTTAGAAATGATTATCCGAACCGATCTTTCCTTGCGCATTCGTGCCGCGCAGAAAGAAGCTCTCAAGGAAGGAAACCTTGAAGAAGAATATCTCCGTGGGATGGAGAAGCTACTGGTACCAAACGAGGAAGGAACGTTATGTTTTGAGAAAAGGATTTGGGTTCCTTTGTTTGGAGGTTTAAGGAAGGTTATTTTCGATGAAGCTCACAAGTCGCGGTACTCTATCCACCCTGGAGCGGATAAGATGTACCAGGATCTCAAAGATTATTATTGGTGGCCTAGGATGAAAGGCGATGTTGCTGTTTATGTGAGCAAATGTTTAACATGCGCTAAGGTTAAAGCCGAATATCAGAAGCCTTCAGGACTTCTGCAACAACCCGAGATTCCCAAGTGGAAATGGGAACAAATCTCCATGGATTTTATTACAAAGTTGCCAAGAACGCCAAGAGGCCATGACACAATTTGGGTAATAGTGGATCGATTAACAAAGTCAGCACACTTCTTACCTATCAGAGAGAAGGATAATACGAGCAAGTTGGCCGAAATTTACATGAGAGAGATCGTTACGCGCCATGGAGTACCTCTCTCAATCATTTCCGATAGAGACGGAAGGTTCATATCAAGGATTTGGCAATCCTTCCAAGAAGCTTTTGGCTCGCAATTGAATATGAGCACCGCATTTCACCCGCAGACCGACGGGCAAAGCGAGCGGACGATACAGACTTTGGAAGACATGCTGAAAGCGTGTGTTATGGATTTGGGCGGTAGCTGGGATAAGCATTTGCCTTTGTCGAATTTTCATACAACAACAGCTACCACACCAGTATTGGTGCCGCGCCATTCGGAGCTCTTTACGGACGCAAGTGTCGATCACCCCTATGTTGGGCTGACGCAGGTGATAGACAGCTTGTTGGTCCCGAAATCGTCCAAGAGACGACAGACAAGATTGCGCAGATCCGAAAACGCATCGAAGCAGCTCGTGAAAGACAGAAAGCCTATGCAGATCCAAACCGGAAACACTTGGAATTCCAAGTTGGAGATATGGCTTTGTTAAAAGTTTCACCCTGGAAGGGTGTGGCACGCTTCGGAAAGCGTGGAAAGTTAAATCCGCGCTACATTGGTCCTTTCAGAGTTTTGGAAAGAATAGGACTAGTAGCATACAAGCTGGACTAACCTGCCGAGCTGAATGGAGTTCACGATACATTTCATGTATCCAACCTGAAGAAAAGTCCAACTCAAGATACCATTGCCATTCCCACCGACGAGATTCATGTTGACGACACGCTCCATTTCGTTGAAGAACCGGTTGAGGTTACGGATTGGAAAGTAAACAAGACCCGCCGGAGCAGTGTCAAGCTCGTCAAAGTTCGTTGGAATGCCAGACATGGTCCTGAATACACCTGGGAGCGTGAGGACCGATGAAAGAGAAATACCCCCACCTATTTCCTAAGAACCCTGCATCTACAAGCAGAACTTAAAATTTCGGGACGAAATTTTTCTAACGGGGGAGAATGTGACAACCCTCACTAAACCAGGTATCCGTACGACTTAATTAATAATTAATTACTGCTTAATTACTGTGCTTGCTTGAACTTGTGGATAAACTGCTACTTGAATACTGATACATGTACTTACTTGCATCATACTTTACTTGCTGTCACTCCCATGTTTTGCTTACAGCACCTTAGTGACAAACATGATGCACAAAAAGCACAGTAGCACTATAAGCGGATAACCTATTGAACATGCTGATAAAGCCAGCATCCGGCAGACACTGCCTCTAAGGCCTGTATGAGCCAGAAATATTTTACTACACTAGTGGTGAGTGTAGGGATATAAGGGTTGTAGAACTGCGTCACTAGAATAAATTACAGTGACCGGATGTGCCTAAAACGTACTCTAAGTACAAAATTCAGCATTTGGCTAACTAATAAAGTGCCAAAACATGAGGAAAATATTCCCGACACTTTGAGGAATAAGTTGTGTCACTAAAAATAATTATAACGACACTTTAAAGCTTTGTTAAACACTTTAACGGATTACTATCCAACCGAACAACCGGATTATATCCGGAACATAAAAATTTTTGTCATTAACATAGTCTTTCTTTTTCTGAGCCAGTTAGGGTCCCTGAATACCCTAACACCCGTTGTAACGCATGAGACACTAGTAACCGGGTTAATCCCTAAACTAACTAAACTTAACTTAACTAATTACCTAATGTTTAGTTGAAATGGAACCGGATTTACCCCCCCCCCCCCCCCGCCAACCGAGTTCGGTCACAATGTGACCCCCATTGTACTTCTCTTGATTATTTAAATCAAACATGCCTAATATCTTGAAGACATGAGGACCTTTGGGTATTAATCTTGGATTTTGCCTTTATGTACTAAGCTTAAACCAACATGATCATCACAACACTCACAACACAACTCACACTCTCTCTCCCTCTCTAATAACTCTCGGTCGAACACCCCTATCCATCCATCAATTTTTCGAGCTTTGATCTTGCCATTCCAAGTGTCTACAAGGGTTAAGAATCACATACGAGGAGGCTTGGTGCATTCGGAACGCGAAGGACCTCACCCCATGCTTTTATCCACTCATTCTTCGACTAGTTTCTTCCCTAGCCTCGAGCTAGTAGTAAGTTGCTTGAATCACACTCTCGAACTATTTTGAAGTGGTTAAAATGTTATGTAACGGCTAAAACTCGTAAACATACAAGTTGATACATAAAAGTCTACTAAAAATGCTAGTAATGGTGGTTAAAAGCTTGAATGTTGTGTAAATCTTGTAGTATTTGATTTGTGTGGTTATTTAGGCCCGATCTATGTTGTGGTAGCTCGGATCATCGTTTAACCCGGATTGGTCATGATCATGGATTATGACATAAAGCTTGTTTAAGTGTAACAAGGGTTAAGTGATGAAACTCTACCACACATCAAACTTGAACTTGTGTAAAAATGATTTTACTTACGAAATAGTGTTTAAAAACTAGTAGATCTACGGATCTACAAGCGGTATTTTCAAAGGACCGAGTGTCGAAGAAACCATATTTTTCTAAAAATGGATTTTACATGAGCAAGAATGATTTTTAGAACACACAAGTGTGTAAACACTTGTGTAGCAATAAGTTTCGACAAAATAACTATCTTTGTAAAAATTGATAAGAGGTTAAGATGGAATTTCTTTAAAAACGGGGTTTTTACGAAACCGGATTGATTTATATAAAGATCCACTAAAAGTAATGGAATTTACTTTATATTCTTGGATAAAACGCAAGTTCATGTAATTTATGCGATATACATATTTATTTACTAGTTTGTTGTTTTGGGCATTGTTTTGATTGAATGAAAAGAATGTTGGTTTGATTTATGAAAGAAAATGATACGCTTGAAAGTGTGGCCACCTCCAGTTACAGGGGAAACTCTGGCAAAACTTTTCCAAAAACCTAACACTTAGAAATATTTTCACTATAAGTGTTAGAAATACTTTTCGACTTGTTTTCAAATTATAGATTTCGCCACGACTTTATTTACAAAACATCGGAGGTGGGATTTCACAAAATAAAACTTGGTAAATATATATTTAGTATATATATTTTTCATAAAGTCACTTGATATGTGTTTATGATTATTTTGTGAAAATACTAGTATTATTTTTAGGGTAAAAATAATACTATCGAATGTTAATGGATCCAAAATAATACGAACGTCTCTACGATAAATATATAAGTTACACCGGTAATTATTATTACCACTCGATCATTAAAACGTAACTTACGCATTTTTAAGAAAATATGACTTAACGCGTATTTTTGTCAAGGTATTATTTTGGGAAAATTTATGTAATAGAAAATATAATATTTTTGAGAAGAATATTTATATTTTGGAGTTAGAAATAAAATATATTTTAAGTGAGACTTAATAATATATTTCGAAATTATACGAACACACATGTATTAAATCCCCCATCCTTGGGAAGGAAAATGATTACCAAGTATACAGAATGTAAACACGAAATAGTTGTCTAACTATTTCCCGAAAACTTAAACCTTAAAGCTAAGGCACGGCCGTCCGTCTAATAGAGTTAGTACGTGTAGGTCGTCACACAGCTGCTTGATTTGGAGGTATACTTGGTAGAGACGCACCACTGTGAGTTCATGTCCCCCCTTTTCTCTTAACTGTTTTCAGTTTTCTAAACTACGAGGATGAAATACATGTTACCTTGATTACAAGTACTTTATACATGGTATGGTTAGCGTAAGGAGGTTTACTACTTAGATCATGTGAGTGGGTAGGAGCAACATGAGGCATTAGTCCTCATGGTAGGACCGAGGGACAGGAGCGGTAGATCTATCTGGGTGTAGCGAGCCAGCCCCAGGCCAAACTAGAAACGGACCTCGGGGTGACTTTGTGCCCGACGCATAAATCTGCTAGGTTTGAGTCTCCCTACTTGCACTTCACACATATCAGTGGCCTTGCAAACCATTGGTGATCTCAATTCCCTTATGTGCTACATACCAGGATTTTTATACTTACAAAGGTTTATTTACCCACTTACACATGAACTCGCTCAACATTATTGTTGATTTTTCAACTTACATGTATTTCAGGGAATTAAAGGATCTGGCGCGGTATGACACGTTTTCCCCGCTGCACTAGTTACGAGGTCATCCGGGTTTAGGGAATGTGACTCTTTCCCTGGACAAGTCACAGTCCTTAAACTA